>JAHREE010000330.1:1211601-1252561 GCA_033628505.1 Tringa tobata | reverse complement strand
TTTTCTCCAGGTTGAACCCTCCCCCAAATCTCTCAGCCTGTCCTCCCAGCAGAGGGGCTCCAGCCCTCCCAGCATCTCCGTGGCCTCCTCTGGCCCCGCTCCAACAGGTCCATGTCTCTCCTGTGCTGAGGCCCCAGAGCTGGAGGCAGCACTGGTGGTGGGGGTGTCTCCCCAGAGCAGAGCAGAGGGGCAGAATCCCCCCCTGGCCCTGCTGGCCACGCTGCTGGGGATGCAGCCCAGGATGCGGGGGGCTTTCTGGGCTGCCAGCACACATTGCCATCTCATGTTGAGCTTCTCATCCACAAACACCCCCAAGTCCTTCTCAGGGCTGCTCTCAAGTCATTCTCTGCCCAACCTGTGATATAATACTGAATTACTGTCTCAGGCAACCTCTCTGTACCTAGTGCTGAGCGTGGCAGCTGTGGACATTCTGAATCACTTGATGGTTTTCTGAGTTCAAGTGCCACGGAAGGTGTGACCTAAAAGTTAGGCAACGCTAATACAAGGTTTAAACTTGACACAGTCATAGCACAAGTCATAAAGCACCCTCTGTGAACGCTGTGTGGTTTCTGTGATCCGTAGTAATTGTTTTGTAGCTTTCTGGTAGAACCTAGAGTGTGACTGTCTCAGGAAAGGGATACGGTGACTCTCCCTTGCAAGCTATACTTCAAAAACCAAGTTTAGGTTTTACACACCTGTAAAATAAGAAAAGGGCCCTTGGAATAACCACTCCTGGTCCCAGGGCTGGCCTTTCTCTAGGACCACTGCTGAACAAGGCTGGGAGTCTGTACTACTCTAGGACTGACATGTCAGTGTCACCTCTGCTGTCCAAGCCATGTGCCCCATCCACCATCAGGTACGACTCAGAGAAGTTAGGGGACTGCCGCTGATTCTTGAAAGGGAGGGGAAGATTTCATAGAATCACAGAATCATAGAATCATAGAATGGTTTGGGTTGGAACGGACCTTAAAGATCATCGAGTTCCAACCACTAGACACCTCCCACTAGAGCAGGTTGCTCAAAGCCCTATCCAGCCTGGAAGATTTCAGCAAGATTCCAGCTCGGATCAGCTGCTCTTTCATGGCAGTCTTCCCAAAGACTGCTATGATGGGCTCAGAGGTCAGTACAGGACGTCAGCCCATTTGATCAAAGGCTACACAGTGTTTCTGGAGGAATGGAAGGGGATGAGGAGGGATGGGGAGGGACCTTCCAACCTAAACCATTCTATGATTCTGCAACTCTATGAATTTTTTTGCTACTCAGTGCTCCTGATATACCAGATCCAACCAGAAAGAGCTTAACACCTTCCTTCTTGTATTCCCCTTTTAAAAGGAGCGTTTCTACCCACTGCTTCCATTGCCAGAGACTCTGCACTGTTCACATGACCGTCTCCATTTTTGAAGCCAACACTCTCTGAAGGATTTGGAGGCCAGACTGCTAATCTCTTGACAAGCAAGTGTATTTCTTGACAGTGTGATTGGTGTTGGCCCATCGCCCTTAATGGCTTGGCCCTCTGACAGCTGGCAGTGATTTTCTGACGGCTGGAGCCCCAGTCACATGCCCCCTGACAGCAGCAGAATAATATTCTCATGCCGGCGATAATGGCAAATGCATTTGGAAAGCTCATGAATAAAATTCCCTTCTCTGTCTCTTTTTATAACTCTGACATGCTTTTCTGTTGCCCAGTTTCTCCTCATTCTATTTCTTTTTTAACCGCCCCCCCGCCCCGAGTTATTTCTCCCACTCTATTATTATTCCTCGTGTTATCGAAGTGGCAGAGACAGACACTTCTAATTTCTTCCCTGCTCAAGGCTCAGTGCTCTTTCTTTTGGTCTTTGAGCAATATTCCCCAGATAGTGTTGGCAGGAGGCTGAGTCCTGTGTGAGACTGCCGTGCAGAGCCCCTCTTATTTTGCTCCTACCAGCTTCTAACAATGCCAGTTCCGTCTTCCATCGCCCGCGCTTGCCAGCTTTGATATTTATTTTCAAAACATGCCTTTGACTCTTGGGTTTTCTCAGGAAAGTTTGGGCTTGGTTCCACAAGCCTGACATACCTCCTAATGCAAAGCACGGAGAGGAACCCAGGGTCCAGGGAGGCAGGGAAAAGGGGGAGACACGGTGCAAAAGCTGTTTTTTATTTTTGCCTTAGTTCACGGAAAGTATGGATTGCCCTCCTCGGTTGAGCAGGAGGAGGTGGCTGGGGCTTCTAGCTCAGCTACGTGTCGGAGCAGGAGTTGAGGAAGCAGAGTCTGGGGATTTTCTTAATGGGACTTACTTATTATCCCAGAGAAACTGGTCGTAGGAGGGAGGGGATTGCTGCCAGCATGCAGGAAACCTCCTGTTCCAGCAATCTGGGTTGAAAGATTAATGTCTAATTCTCTAGGGGTTCTGGTAAGACAGGAAAATAGATTGTCTCACTTTTTGCAATACCCCCCTCAAAATGAACCTGCGTCACTAAATGAACAGTCCTACTTCTTTTTCAAAGGTGGGACACTGCCACACGAACCAAACAGGTAGGGTTGTGCGTAACAACACCCCACCCTGGCCACCCCCCTGATTCCGTGATACGTGTTTGACGATTGCATTTGTTCAGTGGTGGTCAGTGATGCTGAACGGGTCTGGTTCCAAGGCTGAAGTGGTTCCTGAGCTGAACTTGCTCTCTGAAAAGAGGACTCAGACTCATAAGTCTCGCAGTGTGAGCACTTCGCTGGCTCTGAGCCTGCCTGCAGCAGAAGTTCGAAACTTCCACACCGTGTTTAGGAACAGCCGAGCTGAGAAAAACGCTCCCTTGCCAATTCCCGTGTCCTCCTCTGGGTAATGTGACCAAGAGCTGGGACCTTGTCATGGTTTAACCCCAGCTAGGAGCTGAGCACCACACAGCTGCTCATTCACTCACTCCCCCCGAGGCGGGATGGGGGAGAGAATGGGAAGAGTAAATATGAGAAAACTCATGGGTTGAGATAAAGACAGTTTAACAGATAAAGCAAAATCCATGCATGTAAGCAAAGGAAAACAAGGAGTTCAAGTTGGGGTTTTTCAGCCTGGAGAAAAGAAGGCTCTGGGGAGACCTTATAGCAGCTTTCCAGTATCTGAAGGGTGCCTACAAGAAATCTGGAGAGGAATTTTTTACAAGGGCGTGTAGTGATAGAACAAGGTGTAATGGTTTCAAACTGAAAGAGGGGAGATTTAGATTAGATATGAGGAAGAAATTTTTCACTTTGAGGGTGGTGAGACACTGGCCCAAGTTGCCCAGAGAAGCTGTGGATGCCCCATCCCTGGAGGGGTTCAAGGCCAGGTTGGATGGGGCTCTGAGCAACCTGGTCTAGTGGGAGGTGTCCCTGCCCGTAGCAGGGGGGTTGGAACAAGGTGATCTTTAAGGTCCCTTCTAACTTAAACCATTCCATAATTCTAAGATTCATTTATTGCTTCCCATCAGCAGGCAGGTTCAGCCATCTCCAGAAAGCAGGACTCCATCACGCGTAACCATTACTTGGGGAGACAAACACCATCACTCTGAATGCACCCCCTTCCTTCTTCTTCCACCAGCTTTTTTATTGCTGACCATGACATCATACGGTATGGAGGATCCCTTTGGACTGTTGGACTGTCCTGGCTGTGTCTCCTCCCAACTTCTTGTGCCCCCCCAGCCTACTTGCTGGTGGGGTGGTGTGAGGAGCAGAAAAGGCCTTGACTCTGTGTAAGTCCTGCTCAGCAATAAAACACCCCTGTGTTATCAACACTATTTCCAGCATGAATCCAAAACGCAGCCCCACATTTACAACTATGAGGAAAATTACCCCAGCCAAAACCAGCACAGGTTTAGGTGTTAGCAGGATGACTTGGGTGTGCAACAACTGTAAAGGAGAGGGACATGAGGCTCCTGCATTGAATGAGCTGTTCTGGGCTTAGATGTGGTTTCTCGTTGTCTTTCTGCTGCTTAGTAGGGCCACTAGTTTCTGCTGGCTTGTGCTGGTGAGGGAGGAAAGTAGGACAGCTTTGTGTCCTGTCTGAGTCTAGATCAGCCCTGGAAGCATTTCCATACACAGTAGGACCTCTTTTCCTGGAGTTTCTGAGAAAAACCTGCAGGGTGCTGTAGCCTGAGCTCTCCCAGAGGCAAGAATATGCTTTTTGGAACTGTTTGGAGGAACTCCAGCAGAACAGCTTCTTTTGAAGACAAGGAAGTCGCTGCAGCTACCTGTTTATCCAGGTGGGCGAGCTGAAACAAGTGGCTCCCTGGAGCTCCCATCATTGTTCTCAGGAGCATAGTTAGGATAAGCTTCTGTTCTGTGTCACTTGGGTGTCTCAAACTAGGGAAAATACCCTGCATTTTCCTCCCATTGCTGCACTGTGCTGCTGCTAACGAGGGGCTGCCACAGGAGATCTCACTTTATTTCGTACAGAGACTTTCACATGGGCTCTCTTCCATAATGCTCAGAGTAACCTTGAGGGTGTTTTAATGGGGCATTTGTGAAATACTCCCTGGAGCATTTACTGGTGGTCCAGGGAGATGATCTGACATCGTCAGGAGGTCTTGATCCACCTTGGTTTTCTGTTCTCAGATATTGGGATGCTGTAGGATGAAGCGGACCACAGCCCAGTGCTCTCCTGGACTCTGGGCATCGTAGTGCCACTGGGGTTTCTTGTCTTCTGTAAAGGTGTGCTGTGATCCACTATTGCTGTTGGTAGCAGCAGACCATCAGCTTTGTACTGAGTTTGCAAGGCCTTAGGACTGAGCCTTGCCAGGTTTTCTGTTTGAACATTTTTCACCTGCCTAGGCTTTGTTTTATTTGGTTTAGCTGTGACAGCGATTTCTCTGATTGACCAGGTGTCTACGCATGATTTTCTGTACTTCTATGTAACCATAGTTTACGTGAGTAGCAGGAACAAGCAGTTATTCTATGAAAAATAAGACACATCTCTAACAATGTTGTATTATAGAGAAATACAGGGCTGGTGGGATAGCAGAGACCTTGAGAAGTGGAGACAGAGGATGTGGCATTGAGGAGTGCAGGCATGGTATAAGAGAAGATGGGGCATCGGTTGGAAACGGAGATCTCATGGCTACAGACAACCCACCCCTGGTAGTTACAGAAATGCAGACCTGTATCTGGGCAAAAGTAGTTTTATGGGTAACAAAGAAAACATAGAAATTAAATGTAAGATACATAACCCCATGCACCAGTGCAGGTTGGGGGCTGACCTGCTGGAGAGCAGCTCTGAGGAAAAAGACCTGGGAATCCTGGTGGGCAACAGGATGACCGTGAGCCAGCAACGTGCCCTTGTGGCCAAGAAGGCCAATGGCATCCTGGGGTGCATCAGGAAAAGTGTGGCCAACAGGTCAAGGGAGTTTACCCTGCCCTCTCTGCTCTGCCCTGGTGAGGCCCCATCTGGAGTGCTGTGTCCAGTTCTGGGCTCCCCAATTCCAGAAGGACGAGGAACTGCTGGAGATGGTGGAACAGAAGACCACACAGATAATTAGGGGTCTAGAACATCTCTCTTATGAGGAGCAGCTGAGGGTCTTGGGTCTTTTTAGTCTGGAGAAGAGAAGGCTGAGGTGGGGATTTGATCAATGCTTACAAATACTTCAAGAGTGGTTGTCAAGAGGATGGGGCCAGTCTTTTCGCGGTGGTGCCCAGGGACAGGAGAAGAGGAAACGGGCCCAAACTTGAACATAAGAAGTTCCACCTAAAAATGAGGAGGAACTTCTTCACTTTGAGGGTGGCAGAGCCCTAGAACAGGCTGCCCAGGGAGGTGGTGGAGTGTCTGTCTCTGGAGACGTTCAAAACTGACCTGGACATGTTCCTGTCTGTCCTGCTCTAGGTGGACCTGCTTTGGCAGGGGGATTGGACTAGATGTTCTCCAGAGGTCCCTTCCAACCTCATACCATTCTGTGATTCTGTGATAGGATCTGTAAATTCAAATGTAACCTGGATCTCTAGACTCATGGAGAAAGACAAAGGTGTAAAATCATATTTACAAGCATAAAAAAGACCCCAAGTGAATTTTAGAGTGATGAAGTATAAACCAGTAACATATACTGCATATTCGTCTCAATGAGGGGCACCAGAGACTAATGACTTATGGTGTTACCCTCTCCAGCAGTCCAAAGTTACTGATTTTAAGACCCGATTGAGCAACGGAGCCTAACACCAGATCAAGGGCTAGAAACTAACACAATTTTAATTGTATTATTAATATTATTGAAACTTTATCTGTATAAAATTACTCTGTGGAATTATTATTCTTTCTTTTTCTCTAATAAGACTAATAATGATTCTTGAATTTGAGAATTTTCAATTATACGAACAGTAAGTTCTTGGCTTTACCTACATACAGATGTGGTCCCTCTTTGCCCTTGCACAATATTTGGATTATAACACTTCAGAGGTTGAATTTTTTGGATGAAATACAAGTATCTACAGAGTAGATGTTCCCACCCAAGCTGGTTGCCACAGTTGCCCATTATTGTCAGCGGAGACTATAATTTAATCCTAAAGTAGAAGTCTAAAAAGGGGTCAGTTTAATCATGCTGTAAGACTGTCTCCTTTTTTTTATGTTAATTATACACAGATCCCAGGCTGACTAGCTTCGATGGAATTGGTTTAAAGACTTCAGATGTCTTGAAATGATGTGAATCCAGCCCACATGTGCACGCTGTTGGGACTTCACATGATTTTGTCTGTAGACCTGAGATGTCCTTGAGACAGATGATCCTGGAAACCCTTCCTAGAAGTATCCAGTGATCATGTTGTGGTGCTGCCAGGGTTGAGGGGACATGCAGAAGCAGCTGACCAGGCAGCTGATAAGTGGAGTCAGGTTCCGTTTGGGAAGATAGGGTTTCCTCAAGGTTTCCTCAAGCCAACACCAGGGCATGGTCTTGTATTTAAATAAGTGAATTTGGATGCGAGTGCAGGCTGCAGCTGACAGCCCGAGCAGCGAAGGCGTAGCTGTGCCGGTGAACCACAGCGACAGCTACACTTGCATTCAGTTTCCTAGCATCAGACTGAATTTGTTAGCATGACTTTTCAGTTAGTTATCTCATCTGAGGCAGCTAAAAAGACCTGATACTCAGAAAACACTATTCCTTTCCAAGACCATTGACTCACTGATGTTACAGGGAGCTGCCCCATCAACAAACCAGCTTGTCTGTGCTAATGGATGCAATTCCAGGGAAGGACAGGCATACAAGTGTGTCTAGGCTGGAGCTCAGGCTTTGAAGATCATCTCCTACCCATCTGAAACATCTCTCACTGAATGTATGAGTCCCTCACTGTTCATTTATTGGGTACATTTACTTTACTAGCCTTGCTGGCTGCTAAGACCTGCTGCCCTGGCCCTGGGCTGATTCAGACCTTACAGCCCTTCTCCAGGGCCAGTGGTGGATCCTAAATTACAGATTCATAGAGTTATAGAATCATTTAGGTTGGAAAAGACCCTTAAGATCATTGAGTCCAACCATAAACATAACACTTCCAAGTCCATCACTAAACCATGTCCCTCAGCACCACCTCTACCTGTATTTTAAATACCTCCAGGGATGGTGGCTCCACCAATTCCCTGGGCAGCCTGTTCCAATGCTTGACAACCCTTTCAGTGTAAAAGTTTTTCCAAATATCCAATCTAAACCTCCCCTGGTGCAACTTGAGACCATTTCCTCTTGTCCTATCATTTGTTACCTATGAAAATCAGGGCATATCTTTCGTGCTGGGACTCCAAGTGCCTTGTGAGAAGAAAGCTCCATATTTCAGGAGGCCATATTTCAGCATGCATAGATGGAGTGGAGATAGTTCAGCTCAGAGGTCAGGCTTTGAATCCTGGCACCTTCTGCATCTCAGGACATCTTCCACATCCCAAGACATATTCCACATCTGTGGAGCCTTCGTTTCTTCATGAGGCTGTGGTTTCCATCCTGTATTCCTCCTGCCATTTCCTTCAGCCCTTCCTGGTTTAGAGCTAACATCATGCAGGAGCTCTCAGGATGGCTTACATTCTCCATGTGTGTTACCCTATGGATGGAGAACAGGTCCCAGTGCCCTGTGACTGAAAATGACCCTGCTGAACATCTTCTGCCAGTGCATTCAGGGTAGGGGGAACCAAAATGCCTTTCCTTCAAGACAGTTTCTTTACATGGAAAGGGAACTGTTAACTGAAACAGGAAAGCCTAAAACTTTTCTTTTGCTTTTTAATTTGAAATTGAAATTTGCAGTGGAGAGCAGCCATTTCACAGTGCAGCCTGTGTTAATCAATTGTCCCACATAGCGCTTTTTAATTAAACAGACAACTGGAGTGAATTAGGGCAGGGACAGATGGACAGGGAAATTTGGATTGCAGATGATCGTAGGGCAATGCAGTGAACAATGGCAGTCGGGACCTCTCGAGTCTGTCACCATCTCAACCACAAAACCTTCTGTTTGACCTTGGGCATGTTTGTAGCCTTGAATCTTTACATATCCCTCCCCTAAACAATGTATAGGTCTTCAGGGTAACTTTACGTGGTACCTTCCCCTAGGGACTGAACTGGGACTTGTGGTTGCTGCAGTGATACAAAGAGATTTTGCAAAAATACTATAACACTGCAGTTGTTAGAAATATTCTGTGTGCAGGGAGGAGATAGCCACCTAAAAGCTCTCCCATAGGATAGTGAGGATAAAGGACACTAACTCAGATTGGTTCATGGTTTCAATCCACTAAGGATTAATTGATCTCTACCCTACTGATTCAGAGCTCTTTATTTAGTCTGTCTTTGCTCTGTGCTAACTGGGAATGTGTTTTTGCCTGCATCCAGTCTAAAATTGGCTAGCAGTAAATACAAAAGAGTTGCCAAGAGGAACATTTCAGCCAGAAATTCCCTGTGTTAGGACAGGACCACTTGTGACGGTGGTCATATTAATGATGTGATACTGCTGGAGTGTTTACTGATTGTTGGACATCGCTCTGTGAAACCCAAATGCTGGTATGGGTTCTTGAACAGACACTTATTAATCTAAAATTGCATAAAATGTCTTAGAACTATTTTTTGTTTGCACTGAAGACCAGCATTTGCATCTAAGTTCACTTTTACTGCACTGGTCAATGTAGAATGATAGAATTGTTTAGGTTGGAAAAGAGCTTCAAGATCATTGAGTCCAACTGTAAACCTAACACTGCCAAGTCCATCACTAACCATGTCCCTCAGCACCACATCTACATGTCTTTTAAATATCTCCAGGGATGGTGACTCAACCACTTCCCTGGGCAGCCTGTGTATAGGTAGTCTCTCCTGCCAAAATTGTGTGGTTTGACAGAAAAGATGGAGATGAGGGGGAAAGGACATTCAAGATGGGGTTATCCACTCATTGCACTGCATAGCAAGTCAAGTGACCAAAAGACCAGAGCTTTTGTCTCCAATGCCCAGTCTTATCCAGCCAATGGCACATGTTCTTCTCCATGTTCCCTATTCTGCTGCTTCAGATGTTCTTTCAGGATGGTCTGTTGGTGGCCACCATGTGAGCCCCAGATCCTGGGACAGTTCTTCTCACTCGCCACCTTAATCTTAGAGGATTTGGCACCAACGTCCCATGTTGCAAAAGAGCTGAGTGAACTGGGGTTTTGCTTCATACCATATCTCAGCTCAACAGGGTTGGCTGAAGCAGCTTACTGGTTCTCAAGTGAAGCCCTGCTTCTCCTTGCCAGTTATGAGATTAAACCACCAGTAAATTCTGTAGGACTTTTTCCATCGTCCCCCCCGCCCCACCCTAAGAGGTGCAGCAGGTTCTCATTTTCCAACTTGTTTGTTTGTTTGTTTTTTTTTTACAGCCAAGACAGTTAGAAATACACTTAAAAATTCACACTGAGAGTCTTCTGTATTCACACAATCCCAAGAGCTGGGACTCCCCCACTTCCAGCCCTGCCTCCTCACCTTCCTGCAGTGTAGGATGCATAGTAGCACAGAGGAAGGTGAAAACAGTGAAAAGCTCAATAGATGATGATTTGGTGACTCATATTTGATGAATGCCTCACAACCAGCTTTACACGGGACTGCAGTTGCTTCAACCTGCTTTGTGTCTAAGCCACGGTCCCTTCTGCTTTGTGGCAGCGACGCTCCCAGTGCCAAGTGTTGTGCTTTGTGAATCCAGGCGTATCAAGAGACAACTGCCTTTTGCTATTTGCAGCACGTAAAAATCAATATGCCACTTACATATCCTCTCTGACTGTCATCCCAGACACTCCTGCTCTGCTATTACGTGCAGAAATTTTACCTCCTTCAAGCAGAACGCTGTCTATTTTCTGCATGAACATGAGAAAAGCTCCAACTTTATGGCCCCGTCTAAATTACAGGTGCGAGAAAAAGATTTATGAAGAATATTACAGGATGGGTGGCTTATGAAAACAGAGTACTGGTACCCCATGAGCAAGAGTATCCTTTCTATTTCCACAGCCCTAAGCTTTTACTGAGAACCAAGTTTTGACCATATATCTCAACTGTAAGGTGTTCGTAGAACTCTGTCTTGGAGGTGTGGTGGCACAGGTGAGGACAAGATGAGATCCAAGAGCCAAAAATCTCTCATATAGACTTGTTCTATCTGATCTGCAACACAGTAGACTATTTCGGGGCTGAAAAGCCAAGCTGTTGTGCACAGTATATGAAAGACACGGTAGAACATAGGGGAAAGATGCATGGAAAGGGAACAAAGGAGAAAAAAGATGGTTGGAGAAATGATGGAGGATGCCCTATGGAGAATGAGCTGCTTTGAAACACCTAATAGCCAAAACAGCACGTGTAGACACCTAGTTTAGATATCTAAGTCTTGGATCAGGAAAATCTTGGAAGAGACAAGCCAACACAGATGCTAAGGAACACACAAGGGCTCAGATGCCAGGTCCCCTTGGTAGAGTGGGGAAACTGAGATACCTGTGCAGTGGGAGGGCAGGCAGGCAGTAGAAAATGGTAGCCACCAAGCTGGGTAGTGAGAAAAATCCTCTGCTTTCTGGGACAGATGTGTCACACTGAGGTATCCCTCACATAGCACGTAATGCCCAGGTCCTCTTCCAAACTGGAGTAGACAGGGAGGTTGTTGCTTTCTTGCAACCATTTATCTGCTGCCCAGGTGGTCAGAAACACCTCGGAAAGCCAGGGGTTCAACTCCTTCACCTCCCAGCAAGGATTTCTACCCAGAGCTGGGAAATCTGTCTCCCAACAGCCTGCTGGTCCCAGGGATGGGGTGGAAGTGGTCCACCCTCCTCCCAGTGATGCCCAGCAATTCAACAGCCAAGGCACTGTATTAAAACAATCCCAAATCCTTGCTGGGATGGTGGGCTCGCCCAAACAAGCCTGGTCTGGCCCTCCCTGGGTATGGCAGGAGACATCATCCCCTTCTCCATCCCTTGCCCTCTCTGCAGGGCAGATGACACCCACCCCACCTCAGTGCTTGTTCTGATTTCAGCAAAAGGAGTGGGTTTTGCCTCTTTCTTCTTGCTCCATCCCACCGTGGATTCTTAAAGGAGACCTTGGGGTTTCTCCAGCAGCTCTTCTCAGTTCTCAGCAGTGCCTCCTCTGCAGTCCTTGTCATGGTGAAAGCTGGCTCTGAGCCCACCCTGGCTCCTTCTGGGGGAAGGTGCCAGCAGATGGTGCTCTAAGACCCCAAATTTAGCTTTTCTGCCCCATATCCCAGGGCAGGGGTACTTTGGCACAAACAGCCCACAGCACCCTCTCTGCTCAGACCTTTCCCGCTCCAGGCACTGCACTATGAAGTATCTGTAGGGTCAAATGCTCAAAAAAAGATTCCAAAGTTATGCATGTTATAGCATCTTCTAGTTCCATCCATCACCCAGGGCCCTTCATACCAATAGTATTTTTCCTTAGTGGTGGGTATTTCCAAGCTAACACGAAAAGGATATTAACTTATTTCATCAGAATTGATCTGTTATGGTGAAGCTCAGCTAATTCTTTCCTCTAACTTGCTCATAAAAACAATGTGTCCCACATCTTATGGGCATATCCTTGTACTGCATTGATGTGAGGACAGTGCTTTGATGAGGCAGTCCAGCTCGAAGATGTTCCCAGCAATCCTCAGGGATGGACAAAGCCATTTTCTGATAAAAAGACAAATTTGAAAGCAAAAGAGCAGTTCAGCTGATGACAATATTCCCTGGACTCAGGAAAAAAAAGGCAGTGCTTGGGAGAGCGTGAGTTATAGCTGTGCTCTGTAGTTTATGGGAGAAGTAAGGTCTGTGTTTACAAAGCAAGAAGAAGAGTGTAAGAAAGTGCTTTTAAGCTGTCAGCTATTTATGTCCCTTGCTTGTTTAATTATGGACTAAATATGACAGCGGTAGAGACCAGAGAGAGCGAGTACTTGATGCCTTGGCACAAAAGCAGTGTAGAAACTTCCAATTTGTGCTGCACTACTGTTTGCTTTACAGAGATGATTTGTGGGGAAGCAATAGCAAGAGGGGAAGGTTTCATAGAGTCATAGAATGGTTTGGGTTGGAAGGGACCTTAAAGATCATCGAGTTCCAACCCCCCTGCCATGGGCAGGGACACCTCCCACTAGAGCAGGTTGCTCAAAGCCCCATCCAGCCTGCATTACCTGGGGTATGATTGCTTGGCTGTTTGGGCTGGGAGCTCAGACAGTGAGGTTTGTGCCCTTGCAGCTTCTGAATCCTTCTCTTCAATCCTGCTCTGAATACATTTATTATTTTGTGGGGCATCCCCCAAGCTCTCATTTCAGTAACACCTCGTCCTTGCTGGAAACCACACTGCTGATGCTCACCCAAGAAAAGCCAACGCTTTGCTCCAAAACTCACAACTGGTTTTCATGGCCAAATCAACCAAAATTGCTTTCTCCCACCAAAATGCAGCTGTCTCTGAGATAAACCACAGCAGGGTTTTAACGCCGTGCAAGAAGACTTGTGCGTCCTGCTGAAACTGTAAGGGGGGAAATTTGGGTTAGCAGGATATAATTACCAGAGCTGGAGTTGGGCGATGTGACTACGGCTTACATCCTTTCACTCCAGAAAATTGTTGTGAAGGATTTCAGGTGAACATGAGTTCCTGAGTCCCATCCTGGAGATGTGGCATGGCTGTGGCATTTGTCGTGGGAGGAGGAAGATGCTGGAAACGCTCCTTAGGAAGCCCTGCGATCCTCCTGCACCTTTGCTTTTGGGAAGAGGCTGGGGGAAGAAACAAGCAATTTGATAGAAAACTGAGAAATATGCCAGTAATGAGATAGCTGTCAACACTCCCTGTGGATAACCTCATGACAGCAGAATTATTTATAGACAGAAGTGTCTGAGAACTTATTTTATTCGACACTGTGGCTATGGCAGAGTAATGGATAGCTCTACAGGATGGGTTTTCAAAACCACTCAATTAGGAGCAATGAGGTGCAAAATTACATGTGTAAAGAGATGGAAACGTAGAAGGTTGAGATGGAAAGGGCCTTGTGGACCTGCCAGTGCCACCCAGTTCCCAGCGGGGCAGAAAGAGAGCTCTTTTCTAAGCACCCTGATGTAAAATTGTTCCTTTTTATGGATATTTTTGAACACATGATTATATGTGGACCCTGAAAACTAGAGACAGCTGGGTTATTGTTTGCTGCTTTGGATGCCTTTGTGTGTATAAATCCCTGTCTACACAGGGAAATGAGTTTCCTTCTCTCCAGAAGAAGAAAATTAAAAAGAACCTGATTTAAAGTGGAGTTTCCGTTTTGATTCATTCCTTGGGATAAGAATAAGAGTAACTTTTTCCAAAAGGACATATCCGTCTGAGGAGGTCATCAGCCAGAGAGCTGATCAGAAACTCCTCACTTAAAAATGCAGCCAGCAAACTTTCCTTTTTTTTATTCTGCCTTGCCATTGCTCAAAATCCAAAATAAAAACATATCACTGGCCTAAAAATTAGTGGTCTTCTCCTTGGGTAAGGATACATTTTGCTCAGGGATGGATGGGAAGATTTTATTTCACTGCTAAATATTTCTTTGTCAGACTGGGTGGACGTTCACTGACCTTTGGGATTTTGAGGGATCCAGGTTTTCAGATCATACTCGGTGGGAAAAACATCCCTCCAGTTCTGCTTTTTCTCTGGTTAGGGATGAACTGTGGTCCTGAGAGAGGAGTGCAGCTCTCTGCTTATTTCAGCAGTTCTCGAGGCTTGTGCTCATCTTTATCCAGGATGTCTCTTTTGTTGAATTAATTTCAGGAGAAAGAAGGGAGGAAAACTGGGACCCAATAAACTACTTTCAGTAGAGACATTTCCTTTGCTGTGCTGCAGCAGAAGGTGATGTTATTTCACAGAATAAAGGGGCAACTGCCTATTAAAGGTCATAGAGATGGTCTGGTTGTTATTAAGAACAAATTGCAGCTGCAATGATTTGAATGGCAAAGGGCTCCAAATGCAATCAGCTGGCTTGTTGGGTCACCATGAGTATCGTCTGCAGGCTGCCTTGCTCCCTCTCTCTTCCTTCTTTGCCTTCTACTTTCTTGATACATCTTCTTCTGTCATCTATACATGTGGCACAAAAATCTTTATTATTATTATTATTATTACTGTTTGCAGTAGTCATTACAACATTGAGGGTTAATCAGCAGGGCAAAATCCAGCCAGCGAGGGCCAGCAGACCCAAGTATAGGCATTTGATCACGTTTTCAATCTTCAGCCTTAGGAGCCAGCTGTGGTCCAACAGGCAGGAATCATAGAATGGTTTAGGTTGGAAGGGACCTTAAAGACCATCTAGTTCTGACCCCCTGCCCTGAGCAGGGACACCTCCCACTAGATCACATTGCTCAAAGCCCTGTCAAACCTGGCCTTAAATACCTCCAGGGATGGGGCACCCACAGCTTCTCTGGACAACCTGGGCCAGTGTCTCACCACCCTCACAGTCAAGAATTTCTTC
Source organism: Tringa tobata (assembly GCA_033628505.1). Classification (NCBI taxonomy): domain Eukaryota; kingdom Metazoa; phylum Chordata; class Aves; order Charadriiformes; family Scolopacidae; genus Tringa; species Tringa tobata. The sequence goes on along the minus strand of JAHREE010000330.1, from coordinate 1,237,692 downwards.
ATGAGATGTCATCTAAATCTCACTTTTTTCAGTTTAAAGCTGTTCTATCACTCCACTCGCTGATCAAGAGTCTCTCCCCATCTCTCCTGGAGCCCCTTTAGGGATTGGAAGGGGCAATAAGGTCTCCCCGGAGCCTTCTCTTCTCTAGGCTGAAGAACCCCAACTCTCTCAGCCTGTCCTCACAGCACAGGTGCTGCAGCCATCGGAGTATCTTTATGGCTGTCCTCTGGCCCCACTCCAACAGGTCCATGTCCTTCCTTTGCTGAGGAAGAACTGGACACAGTACTCCAGGTGGGGTCTCCCCAGAGCAGAGCAGAGTGGTGGAATCACCTCCTGCCACCTGCTGGCCACGCTTCTTTTGATGCACCCAGGATGCAGTCCAGGAGAGGTCTGAGTGCTATCTTCTATTCTTCTGGTGAGAGTTTCTGAGCCCTCAGACAGGTGAGGTAAGCAGCAGCTCTGCAGTTTGAGCACTGGCTGTGTTTTGTGTGGTTGCTCTCCATTTCCTGCTCTTCCCAGCATCCTTGTGTTGCCATACACAAGCTGCATCCATCACAGGGTGGGGTTAACGTCATTTTCCCCCACACATCTAAATGCAAACTTCTCCTTTTGATTGAGTCACCCTCAGCTCCCGTTTTTAGTCACAGAAGAGGAATGGCCACTGTGAAAGCATTTTCCCAACCCATTTTAGGTGCCTGCCTTAGGACAAGTCAGATGATGTACCGTGCCTCTAAAATAAAATGAGACAACTCCTCGCTGACTTGGGTTGCCTCTGCCAATTGTAAAGGATTGAGATACAGCCCCACTAAAACTTCACTGAACTTCATGTGCAGAATCAGCAAAAGGATTTTTCCCCAAGCATTTAGGAAGCAAAAGATTCTTGACAAAGATCAATTTAAAACAACTAGTAACGCCAGATGTATTGGGCAGTGCTTTGATTTTCTCTCAAACTCTCACTGCGATGTAGTCTACCAGGAGAGCGGTTTAATCCTCTGGTCTGCAGATGCTCATGAGTCCATGAGACCTCCCCAAAGGGCTGGTGGGAAGTAGAAACAACAGGCTTAGCCATCTCAGCTGTGGTGCAAGAGTCTGTAGCTCCATGGGGGAATTTGTCCAGTCCAGGTTGAAAAGCACTGTCAGGGGACATGTCCTGTTCTGAGCTGTCCTGACATCTGTATTGAAGTCAGTTGATGATGGCAAACCCTGTCTTCCATCATGATTCAGACTCAGAGGTGTTGGTTCTTGCTGTCATTGTAGCTGTATACCCAGGGCATGTTGATTTGTCCACCTGGGAGAACCACGTGTTGGGTGATGGTGTGTCCTCCCCTATGCCTGATGCTGAAATGGACCACGTACCATCCCTGAACCATGGGCCACAAACCAGAGAGATCAGAGACTCCTGGCCCAGGGAAAATTTGTATCTGAGGCCAGTAGTAATAAAAGGGCAGCCAAGACCTCACTGGAGACAATTCCTAATTTTAATCCCCAATTTTTCCCTTCCCTTAATTTGCTGCTCTTGCCCCATCGCCAGACCCCAGGCTTGGGTAGGGGGGCTGCAAGTAGGAAGAACCATCCTCTCAGGGGGAGCCTGAGCTCCAACCTCTGGGGTCCTACGCAGGAGCTAGGTGGCACCACCGTGTTGGTCCATGTGCAGGTTCCCTGCCTCCTCTCCGCACCATCGCTCCCATAAAATGAGCCGTGTTCAGCCATTAGGGATGCGGAGCGTGTTGGCGTGGAGGGAGCACCATTCATCAGGGGGGCTCCGGTCTCCACTCATTATGTGCCAGCTACAATGAATCAACATTAATGAGGCAATTTTTGGTCATTTCCACTTTGTATGCACAATAATTATTTTCCACCCTTGCAAAATAGACCCTAATTAAACTGATGGATTTCAGCAAAGTCTTGCGAGACTAAACCCTGTTCCTCTTTTATAGGGGCAGTGTGGCCTGTGAAATCCGTTGCGACCCAGCTCTGCAAAGCACAACAGAGTTTTCAAATGCCTCCCTTTGCAGGATTTTAATAGGCTGAACAAATGGAAACCTGTGGTGAAATCAGAGATAAACAGAGAAGCGAAACGTCTCTTTCTTGTGGAGAAAAAAAACCAACAAAACAGCCCAACCACCCAACCTAATTCCTTTAAATACCCTCGGACAACGTGATATCAAATGTGGAGGAGAACAAGATGAAGCTCATTCATTCACTCGAGTCAGAAATGCCTGCTCATGAAAATGCAGGCAGGAAACTGCTCTCTTTTTACGCTCTGAATTAAACAAGGGGCGACGTTTCCATGTGTTGCCCCCCCTGCTCTATAAACATCCCTGCTGCAAAAGGACCAGCTGAATGCAGCATCTCCAAGCCCTTGCACCACACTAGAGCCCTATTTCTTCTCAGCGATGGCTGTTGAACTGAATGGAGGTCAAGAGCCCATTACTACCAGCCTTAAAGACAGCAATGCTCCTCAAGGAGCCAGGCGGAGCCTACGTTTTAAAGCTAAATGTTCTCACTGTCAAACTGTAGCTCCTGTCCTTGAAGCAAGCTGTTACAACATCTTTGGAAACGGTTGGTGGTTGTTGCGTGAACAGATTACAACAGCTCAGCAGAGCCACAGCAATTTCTTGGGTGTAAACTCATCACCGGGCAAAAGCAGTGTTATTGGTCTGAGCTTAGCTTGTGAGTGGAGAGGATGAACCTAAACTAGATTACCTCTTGTTATTTTTCATTATCTTTTCAGCCTGGAGAAGAGAAGACTCCAGGGGAGACTTTATAGCAGGCTTCCAATACTTAAAGGGGGCTACAAGAGAGATGGGGAGGGACTCTTGATCAGGGAGTGGAGCAATAGGACAAGGGGTAACAGTTTTAAACTGAAAGAGGGGAAATTCAGAGTAGATATTAGGAAGAAATTCTCTCCTGTGAGGGTGGTGAGACACCAGAACAGGTTGCTCAGAGAAGCTATGGCTGCCCCATCCCTGGAGGTGTTCAAGGCCAGGGTGGGTGAGGTTTTGAGCAACCTGGTCTGGTGGGAGGTGTCCCTGCCCCCCCCCCCCGCCACGGGGGTTGGAACTTGATGATCTTTAAGGTCCCTTCCAACTCTAACCATTCTATGATCTGCAGGCTGGAAGGGGCGCACAGGCAGCTAGTATCTCAAGGCAGAGTAATGTGACCTTGTACCTGTGTGTTCAGGCATTAGAACAGACCTCTGTGTCTGTTCATTTGGGGCTTGAAAGCAAAAGCAAAGGAGTAGTCTAAGGCCTTGTGTAGAGGCCCCTATCCCACGTGCTTTGAGCCCTAAAACTACTTTATGGGGAACTTTCATAGAAGAGAGATGCATGCCCAAAGACAGCAGCAAAATGGAGGTGACCCCTATACAGGATGTAGCTCATCCCTTTATGCCTCGGAGCCTCCTTCTGTTCCTAAGGGAAATATAAGCCATGCAAGCACTGAAAAGACAGAGGAACTCAAAGATGAAATGTGCACGGCTCAATCAATAGTATCATAGATAGTCATATCATAGAATCATGGAATCACAGAATCATAGAATGGCCCCTCTCACTAAAGCAGGTTGCTCAAAGCCCCATCCAACCTGGCCTTTGAACACCTCCAGGGATGGGGCAGCCACAGCTTCTCTGAGCAACCTGTTCCAGTGTCTCACCACCCTCACAGGAAAGAATTTCTTCCTGACATCTCATCTAAATCTCCCCTATATCAGTTTAAAACTGTTCCCCCTTGTCCTATGGCTCCACTCCCTCATCAAGAGTCCCTCCCTATCTTTCCTTAGCCCCTTTAGGGACTGGAAGGCTGCAATAAGGTCTCCCTGGAGCCTTCTCTTCTCCAGGCTGAACCCCCCCAACTCTCTCAGCCTGTCTTCACAGCAGAGGTGCTCCAGCCCTCTGATCATCTTCATGGCCTCCTCTGGTCCTGCTCCAACAGGTCCACGACCTTCTTATGTTCAGCCCAAGGGCAACATCGTGGCAGGTTAAGACATTAAACACTGGGACAGGGCTGGGATAGAGGTTAAGTGCAGCCACTGTGAAATTCTTGGACTTTCAAACCAGTGCCTATTGCAGACCTTTGCTGCCTCTCCCTCAGCCCATCTGCAGGGACCGAGCCCTGTACCTTTCCTTCTCTACACCCCAGCATCTTACATACCACCTTTCAGCCTGATTTTCCTTTCTCCCCTTTATATTTGATGTGCAACCATCAAAGAAAAGACAAAACAGAGAGAAAGATGATGGAGACCTTAAAAGGCATGCTGGCAAAATTGTGCTCAGAGCAGAAGTACGTCAGTTTGGATATGGAGCATTGATTCCTTTTTATCACCCTGCTTATTAACTACACAGGATTTGCTTTTAAGAAAAATAAATCAAAATGAGCCTAGAGGAACTGTGAGAGATAAGGGGAAGGATGTTTGCTCAAGTTATTTCTCCTCATGAAATGCTTTTAGCTCCAGATCTTAGGTAGGGAGCCAGTTCCCCATCTTCCTTTTCAGTAATTAAAAGAAAAAAAAAGAAGACCTGGCAGTTTACCAGACGCTCTTTATACATAGAATTAATATCTTTTTATCTTCATGGGATAATGCATCAAGCTGGAGGAATCAAATCGTAACATGAATGTCTTTGTTGTAATTCCAACTCCCAGGGAACATTTTTGCTGTAATAAAACCTAACAGTTCTAAGCAGCCTTGATTTTCCATTACAGTTTTCTGACTTGGTGCCTCAATAGCATCTTATGGCTGGATCTTCAGATGGGGCAAGCTGGTTGGTTTACCAGTAAGGTAAAAGCTAAAGGTATTGATCTAACTGGGCCGCATGCAGCAGCGAATCAGTGTTAGAATCAAGTTGCCCGGTACTGGGGACACCAGCACGGTGAGACAATTAGTGCAATAAACAATGCAAAGGTACTGGAAGGAAAAAAGTAGCCCAAGGAAAAAGAAGCAGATTCCTCTGGTAGAGAGACTCGGGGAGACAAACAGAAGGTCACTGTGTTTACTAGGAAAGGCCACGTTGAACAGAGAGAGTCTTTACACTGAAAATGTGGAGACCCTGAACCTTCTGGCTGAGACCAATTCCTAGTGAACAGTCTGAAGAAGACAGAGCAACCCCCTGCCTCCCTCCCAAATTCTTTCCTTTGATTGTTTGTTTACCTGTTTTCATATCAAAGACTCAGCTTGGGTGTCTTCCATCTTGGCTATCACCATCACCAAGGAATGAGCTTCAAATCACCTTCTTGGAAGCTGGCTTCTCAGGAAACCTTCTTCAGTAACAGGTTTTACATGTCTTAAAATCTCTTTCAAAAGGATCAAAGTACCCACTAATTGCTGTGCCCTGCCTCACAAATAACTGGGTCTGAATGGATGGATGGGACCTGTTTAGATTGGATGACTCAAGAACATTTCATTATTTCTCTCTCAGGTAGTAAATCAGGAGTCAGAAAAAATGTTGTTGTAGTCAAGTGATGTTGCCTGAGCTAAACCCTGTGTTTCTCCACACCTTGAAGTCTTCTTGTTTTTCCAAGGTCTTCATATCATTCGTGTCATTCCAGTCTTTGTGTCATTCCTGAGAGATTCCTGAAGCTCTCATCTTCCTGTACCGGCTTAAATGAGCTCAAGGTATCGCCCTCTCGCATCCTTGATGGAAGAGACCCCATGGCTTGATGGTTGTGTCTTGAGATCAGTTGTTACTTCCCCACATGCAGCCTGGATTTCAAGACCAGATCTCTCTGTCTACTAGAAACAAAAGGAGAAACCCCTGAAATGATCTCTGCGGATTCTGGATTCCAAGGCTAGATCATCTGTGATGACCCCATTTGCTGTAACATCGAACTGTCTGTTTCCATCAGCAATAAAAAGAGAGATGGGCACAGAAAGGAAACTCCCAGATCTAATCAAGTTTCAGCTGAAGTTTCTTGGTCTCAAAGCTGTAAAAACCCAGACTATGGGTGTCACACAAACAATCTGAGTGCCCACCAGGCAGGATGGCTTGGAGATACATCTCCTGCACGTACACAGCATGTGAGCCAGGAGAGCAGCTCATGGTCAGTCTGTTTGGGTGCTGAGCCCCTTCCTGAATGGGACCTTCAGGTACAAGCAGAGAGGAAACAGAGCAGGTGAAGCGTTTGCTGTGCAACAGACACCTGTTAAATGAATGACAGGGACATGAATGCTAATTAACTGATCATGGTAATGAGAACGTTGGGTTTTGGCAGTGCGGTTATTTTTTTGATCAGAGAGAATTGGGGATGCTGGTGTGGAGGATGAGACAACACGTCCCTGAGAGGTTTAGGGGGACTCCGCGTTGTGACTCCAAGAAAATTATTTTAAAGGCTTTTATATTAAAAAAGCTTTTATATTAAAAAGGTAATTACATTCTAACAGGAGAATAACAAGCTGAGACCTCGTGTTGTCAGGTGCTCTCTGAGATTTTCAGTTCTGGTCTTGCTGCCACATAAAGTAATGGGTTTTTTTTGTGTTCCTTGTTACTTACCCAGGAATTTATGACAGTTTTAAGTCTATCACACTGATTCAACCTCGGATGCACTACATATTGATTCCCAGTGATCACCCCGGCCTATGTTTGCCACCAGGTGCAGAGCAGTTTTGTGGTCCTTTGTCATTCCTTAGGGGTACATGTGCCTTCAGAGAGATTATTTAAATGCTACTAAAAAGCAACACTGCTTAACAAGATTCGTCTCTCATTCCTGCAAGCCTCATTCCTTCAGGGATTTCATGAAGGACAATTTGATCAAAAATCTGCTCCCATTTTTCATGATTAATCAATTAATTAGTGCCAGGGCATGCTCTGGGGCCTGGAGCATCCATTCAATTATCTCTTGCTACATTGCCAGACTGGTCGGTGGCTTGGTTGCACCTCTGGTGAATTTCTGAGCAGGTTTCAAGGGATAACGTGGGGCAGGAACCATTAACAATAGGCAGCTGAGGTCAGTAATGTTCATTCCCCCCCATCTGCTGACCATCAGGGACCACAGGCAGAGAGGTATCACAGCGTCATGGAGATTTATATCTCTGCCACACTGAAGAGCTTCCCTTAGACCATCCTTTTGCTGTCTCCCCTGGTGCTCCAAGCTGTTCGGGGCCACCAGGACATGGTTAGCACAGTGCTGAGTCCTAACACAACTCTGTGCAGGGACAGGAACACATCCACATTTCTTGCAGCCCTGGAGCATGGATGGAGAGGAGACATCTGCCTCAACATCCTTTCCAGAGGCTGGTAGGGAGACAGAGACTTCTGCACAGTGATTATTGACAAAGTGTAAGTCATGGCTTTATATTTCATTCCACATCTAAGTAGATTTACCATTTAAAAATAATCACATCCTCTCTGAAAGGCTGCACCAGTGGAGTTGAATGACAGTGGGAGGTAGTCTCATGTTTCTAGAAGAGGGTTGATGATGCTTTCACATAGAGGAGACCCACTTTTCCAGCCGTTTCTGCCTGCTCTGCTCTGCCAACCTGCTGTCTCACCAACTGACACACATGGCAATGGGCAGCATCCTCAGCCTGTTGGGACAAGAGACAGTCAGACCCATCCGTGTGCACGGCTGGGGTTTCCAGGTCCTCCTGGTCTCCTGCACCTTCAGACCTCTGACTGTTGTGTCTGTCTTTTGGTGGGTGTCGAGTCCCTGATAGGGATTTGGCCCTGATGCAACGATCGTTGTCAGATAAAATTAACGGAGGTCATCTCACTCACATGGAGGCTGGTCAGCCAAGCAGAGTTGCGTGACAAGCTTTAATTAGATCCACAATGATTGCCCTCCCTGGGAGAGCTGTTTGGTGACTTGCTCAACACATGTGACCTAAGTGGCTGGTTGCCACCATGGGTGGGAGGGCAGCTCCCGAGTGCTCCCTTCGAACAAGAGCAGGGAGAAATTTGTGTGAAACAAATTGGGATGGGGTTTGGGGATTGCTTTCCTTCAAACACTCACTTTTTTTGCTGTTCCCTCCCACAATTGTGTGTTTCCTCTCACTTTTTCCTCCCACTTTTTCCTCCCACATGTGCACTGTCTTACCTTTTCACACCCTGTTTCTGCTGGTCTCTTTCTCTTAGGACCATATGCTCTTTGGTCTTTCTCCATCCTGTTGCTCACAGGTCCCCCCAGTTCATCTCCATCACATATTGGAGCTCTCTTTGTCTCTCTCAGGATGAAGTCTGATGGCAGAAACGTTTGCAGACAAGTGGTTTATACTGGGAAAATTCCCCTTGTTCAAAGCTCTGCTGCAGGAGAGCGATGGGGGGGCAGGTTGGTGTGACCACTCAGCTACAGCAGGAGGTGGGAAGAGAAGATGGGTGCAGACAGAGGTACAGGACCTTCAGGGGAGACGGGGAGAGAGATTGTTAACACAATCAGCTGTGATTGTGTTAACAGTCAATTAAGTTACTTGGACTATGGCCCAGGTTCAGCAAGGCCATTCTTTAGAGTAGGTCCAACCCAAAGCAGGAAGGAAAACGTACAATATGAATAAGGCTCACAGTTCTCTCTGCTCCGGACTCCTACACTTAAGCTAACTGTATTTTTTCTGCCCCCTCTTTCTTCCCCAGTCCTGGCAGAGATCATATTTTGGACAAACCTTTAGGCACAGTCTTACTGGGTCTTTACTGATCAGTTCGGTATTTTGACATCTGGCAGCAGGAGTCTTCCTTGAGCAAGATGTCTGAGCTTTGGTTGTTGTGAATGAAAGGGAAGGAGAAAGCTGGCATGGTCACGTTCCCACTGGGCCAAGTCCTCTCCTCCGCCCACGCCGCAGAGCAGCAGCTCCTTATCCCGTCCAACCCCCAATCTCCTTCACAAGTTTCAGATGGCTTAGTTTTGTTTAACCTTCCCTTTCCAGTTCTTAACAGACTTCCTCTGGGCTTTATTTAGAGCCAGCAGTGGTTCCCACAGGGATGTTGCCAGGCAGGGAATTAATTTGCTTGGATGGAGATATGAGGGGTCAGCGCGGCTGTCGCAAATTTAGACAAAGCTCAAATGTTGGTCATACCATCTGGCTGTAGTGAACTGGACTGGATTTTTCCTTAGAAAGTCTCTGTGGCACAAGTGGGGCCACCTAGGGGAAAATAAATGGCAGAAGACCAAGGATCTACCTGTTCTCACACACCTTAAATAGCAGACTTTCTTCCATCTCAAGTGTATCTGTCATTAAAACTCACTCATGACCCTGCCCTATCTTCTTGTAGCAGATATTGCTTCCATCAGAGCCTCAGCCTTTTACTGTGGCACCTTACTGCTGCCCAACTATTACAACTCATTTGTCTGGGTGATATTTTAATGAACAGAGGTGACAGATGATGCTGAAGTCTGTCTCCTTTGCCAGGTGATTCGTGAAAGGGCAAAACTTCAGTGTGACAAGCTGTCAAACGGCTCTTCTGGAGGAGAATTTCAGTCCTAACCATTAAAACACGTGCCTGACAGCATCTGCCCCAAGCATCAGTCTCTGAAAGAGGCAATCATACCCTGAGACCCTGCACAGCTTCACTTCAGTTTCTAAATTGTTCGTTCTTCAGCCCCACATCTTTGGTGTCTATTGGCAAAATGAGAAATGAAGGAGAAGAGAGATTGGCTTCTCTGATAGCTTTGTTGCCATTCCTGTCTTTGCCTGAACCTTTGTTTCAGCAGGGACAGCCAGGTAGAACTGTGAAAGATCTGGAAATTAAGTCAAATCAGAAGGAAAATGAGAGTAATTTCTTCTTGCACTTGCTCCAAAATTTTGAGCTCTGGGGGGAGAGGTGGAAGAAATTGTTTCTCTGAAGAGGCCCACGGTGGGATGATCTCTGGATCGTCATGGGGCTGGTCACCATGGGCTTCCTCAATAGTCAATAGGGGGGAAATCAACACTTCTACAATGTGATTCATCTGCCCCACTTCAGATCTTCAGCCCTGGATGACCTGATTCATACACGGCAGTGCCCGTTCCCCTCCACTGAGTCTGGGCTGCAGCTTGAACGGAGATGTCTACATGGGATAAAAAGAAATGCCACCTCCTGCCCCTGCATCTTGGCCTGGCTCCTGAGCTGCCTCTATTTTTAACCCAACATGCTCATGGTATAGAAACCTTCCGTAGTCATAGCAGGATGTCTTCTCAAAGTAGTCAGAGTTTCATAGTAAGTGACTCCAAATCAGAAAGACCCCTGCTCAGTGTAACATACCTCTGGGAGGACACGATGGCATTGGATCAGGCTCAGAGGTGAACCCTGAGGACTTCTCTACTCTGCTCCATTGGGAAAATGCAGGTTTCCTCCCCTTTTTTTGGGGGGTGGTGGAAGGCTGCTTTCTAGGAGCAGTTTGGTTTGGGGACATAATTTCTGTTGCTCTGGGTTGTGCAGGTCTCACTGAAGCCTTCTGCATAAAATTCTGGATGCAAAGACAGCTCAGAACCCAACCTCCAATCCATTGCCTTTGCCTCCACAAGAAGGAATGAGTAATCAAACCCTAGGGCCCTAACCTACCCAAAAAATAAAAGACAAACAAAGCCAGGGAGAAGAACACTTAGGAAGAAGGAAAGGAGTGAGACAACATAGCAAATATCTCTTCCCTGGTTAGTTATTGGCTGTGTCAATCTTCTGTAACATCACCCCCTGCTTAGCAAGCGCTTGGCGATCCTTCATCATTTCCCTCCTCTGGCCCAAGGACAATAATGCAATCTCCAAGGTCAACGTAATTACCTGCTCTTTCTCATTAAAGGAATTGCCAAAGTATCCATTTAAAATCATCAGCCTCCCCACCCCTTTCATTGCAAATGATTTATGAGGACGTTATTTATTCCCCGCTCTTTTCTCCTGAACACCTTTCTAATTAGGAGCAGCACATTGAGATCCCCTGTTCTCCAGGGTGGAATCCTGTTTATTGCAAAAGGGGGAGCATGGCAAGCTGGAAAATAAAGCAGGCAGCTATTTATTTTAAAGGAATAAAATTCTTCTCATGGCTATTAGAGAAACAATACAGCCACCAGTCATAGAATCATAGAATCGTAGAATTGTTTGGGTTGGAAGGGACCTTAAAGATCATCGAGTTCCAACCCCCTGCCCTGGGCAGGGACACCTCCCACCAGACCAGGTTGCACAAAGCCCTGTTCAACCTGTCCAACACCTCCAGGGACGGGGCAGCCACAACTTCTCTGGGCAACCTGTTCTGGTGCCTCACCACCCTCACAGGAAAGAATTTCTTCCTGAGATCTCATCTCAATCTCCCTCTTTCAGTTTAAAAGCATCCCCCCTTGTCCTATGGATCCAGTCCCTGATCAAGAGTCCCTCCCCATCTCTCCTGTAGCCCCTTTAGGGACTAGAAGGGGCTCTAAGGTCTCCCCGGAGCCTTCTCTTCTCCAGGCTGAAGAACCCCAACTCTCTGAGTCTGTCCTCACAGCAGAGGGCCTCCAGCCCTCCAAGCATCTTCGTGGCCCTCTGCTGCACGGGTCCATGTCCTTTCTGTGTTGAGGACTCCAGAGCTGGACCCAGTACTCCAGGTGGGGTCTCACCAGAGCAGAGTAGAAGGGCAGAATCACCTCCCATGACCTGCTGGCCACGCTTCTTTTGATGCAGCCCAGGATGCATTTGGCTTTCTGGGCTGCAAGCACACATTGCCAGCTCAGCTTACAGACCATGGGCCAGAGGAAAAATCAGATATATAGGGAAGGTGGTACAGCTGGTTCAACTCTTGGCCATGCAGTTGAGAGGATGATGGAGTGGGTTCCTTAATCTTGTAGTCTCTCACCCATCAAAAAGTCAATAATTTTGGCCCATTTAAGCTGCTTGGAGCTGTGTGGCTGTCTTTCCACTTGTAAGGCTGCACGTCTTCCTAACAACACAAACCAGCAAATCACCCTTGGACGCTGGCTATTTTGAGCCAGCAGAACACTCATGCTTGGCCAGGCTATGGAGAACACTCTGGAGCTCCCCATTAAATGGGAGGATTTGAAAATTTCAGCCCTGCGTGATGATGCTGGGAGCTGCCAGAAGGGACAATAGTCTTTTGTTGCAAGTGTTTGGAAACTGCAGCGCTAATGTCGTGACAGTGCAATTAGCTGTAATTTTTTCAAGCAATTTTAATGCTAAGACCACAGCTCTACGCCATCAGAAATCAGCTGCCAGCTCTCAGCAGACCCTGTAGCCGACAACATTATTTATTTAAACCTGCATCTCGTTACTGCAAACCCTCTGCTCTCCAGCTTTAGGAACCAACTCGTTCCTTTTCTGGGTAATCCCAGGAAAATCTTTGCAGGGAGAGGGATGAAGAAGCAGCTTCTGGGTCCTGTGGATTTTGTCCGGCGTTGTGATCGTGCTGTGAGGATCTCAAGGGCCGCACGTGCAGTTAAGCAGTGTAATTTATACAGCAATTTCCTTGATGAGCTGCTAACAAATGTGTCCAGGTGATGGAAGAGTGAGTGGGGAGAGCTTCGTCATTTAGGGGATGGTGTTTGCACGCTGCTGCCTTCCCGCAAGTCATTGCGAAAATACGCAGGATAAAAGTCAAACACATGCAGGATAAATGTAACTGTGATAAAGAAGAGGAGCATAAAGGGACCGGACAGAAAATCGGGATAGAATTGGTCAAGTTCTGGTCTCACGTCAGTTTTGAGCCCCTGTTCCATGGGTATGAAAGGGGCAATTTCTGAAAGCTCCCTGGCTGTGGTTGAGCAGAAGGTCTTGGTGCAAGTATAGCTATTAGGATGAAATCTTTTAAAATTAAAAGGGTTAATTAAAATTAAAAGAGTTGCATCTCTTCTTGATCTCAGAAGCCTCGCTTAGAAACCCAAGACCTGCCCTTTCCTCTGAGTGTCTTTTTTCTGCCTGCAAATGAATCCTGCCTTAATTTATTCACCTCCAACATCTTTCCATTACTGGCCCTTATAATTAGAGGATTGGTCATGCAGGGTGTCCATTGGGAAGTAACAAGCAGGAATGTGTTCCTGCTGCTGCTTTGTGTTGTGGGAGGTGTTATGGGTACGTTATGATCTTAGCTCTGTGCTTTCTGCCTCAGTTTCCCCATCAGGAAAAGGAACTGACTTTGGAGAAGATGAGGAGTGAAGCACCTGGGGATAACTGCTGGGCTTCACAACCTCCTTGAGCACTTTTCACTTCAGGTATTGTCCTGCACCGGAAACAAAGTGTCTGTGGCCAAAAGAAGGGTGAAATCAGCTTTCCTAATATTTTTTTTTTCTGCAGACTCAGAGGGACTGGAGCTTTCTCCCAGCCCTCCCAAGCCTCTTGCCCTTTCCCCACCTGCTGGCTGGAGAAGGTTTGATGTCTCAGAGCTGGGTCTCTCATCTCTTAAGCATAGAAATACCTCCCTGTTCATCCCAATTCACTGTGAAGTGTCAATAACTGGTGGCTTTTTGGCATGGGGAGGAAATTTGTCTCTTCCTGGGGAGGGATGGCTGTGCCTTGTAAGATAGAAGACATAAAGCCCCATGTAAACTGAAAGATAGGAGACTTAGATTAGATATTTGGAAGAAATTATTTATTGTAAAGGCGGTGAGACACTGACCCAGGTTGCCCAGAGAAGCTGTGGCTGCCCCATCCCTGGAGGGGTTCAAGGCCAGGCTGGATGGGGCTTTGAGCAACCTGGTCTGGTGGGAGGTGTCCCTGCCCATGGCCGGGGGTTGGAACTGGGTGATCATTAAGGTCCCTTCCAACCCAAACCATTCTATGATTCTATGANGGAGATGTAAATATAAATGATGAGACTTTAAAAAAAAAAATATGTAAAAATTATTTTTGTTAGAAATGAGGATTTTCTTCTGGGTGGGTAAGTAGGAATTTCAGTTGCTCTCCCCCCTCTGTATGGATTCCCAGCACACTCAGCAGGTCTTTTGTATTTTGTCTTCCCTCTCCTCTCCTCTCCTCTCCTCTCCTCTCCTTTTTTTCTTTCTTCCACTCTTTCATTCTCTATCTCTAATAAAGAAGTGGTTCTGTGTTTATTCATGCAATCACTAGTTCCTCGCTCCAGGACTATGCCAGTGTGAGAAAGTCACACGGGTTTGAAGGGAGACAGGTCAAGTTCATGTTCATGAAGAAGATTTCTCTTCATGAAGGTCAAGTTAATGAAGAAAAATCCATTGAGGGCTGCTAGAAACCAGCTTAGGAGCTTCTTGAGGATCCAGAGATGTGGCTGAAGCTGAGGAAAGTGCTCTGGGAAACAGCACTTGTGCTCACCTGAGATATCCTGGGACAGTGAGGGGCACTTTTGACGGCCAATCCATGTTTTTGTTTGTCCCTCCCTCCCGCCAGGCCCACCACCGGTGGTGTGGTGTGGTCACCCCTCGATATTTGCAGGATCCCTCCTGCCCCGTCACTGCAGAGCTGGATCAGGACCCATGAACAGCAGGATCAGTAGGTTCAGCCCACTGATGGGAGGCAGGACCCATGCAGCATCACGCAGGAGAGGGTTAAAAGGATCCTATTCCCAGTGGGAGCAGGGACTTGAAACAGCAGGAGAAGAAGGAGTCATGCCCCAATCCTTGCGAACACAATCCTGCAGTGTGTAAGTGCGTGTGTGTTCACTAGGACTGCTGCATCTTCTCTCTGCTCCTGCCTGCACAGCGATACTTAGTGAACGTGGGCCTCCATATCACCAATACCTCCAAGAGACCTGAACTGAAATTGGATTTTGTCGTTCACTGGCCAAAATCAAGAAGATATAAAAAAAAATAAATAATTTATGTTTGAAACAAAAGGGGTCTTCCAGGGGGGTTTCAGTGAAATGATTAAAAAAAACCCCCACCAAATAACAAAAATCACCTAAAGTGACTTCATTGTGGCTTAATGCTCAGTGTTGCCTTTCTGCCCATAACGAAACATTTCTTTTATATTCTGGATTATTTAGCATTTACTTTTTTTCTTTTGTCTTTTTTCCCCCGACTTCTAGAGAGATATCATTAAAGAAAAAAAGAAAGGGAAAACACCAGTCTGGACTTTTGGCTACCACACTTCATTTCTGACACTGCTGGAATGGGATTTTTGAGTGCCCTCCACTGCCAGCCAGTGAAGGAGGCCACGCAGCAACCTGGTTTTGCAGGCAGCTTCAGTCCCTCTGAAATTCCCTTTTCTCATTAGACAAGTTGTAGATTACTCTAGATAGATTATATTGAAAGTCCTTTTTTACAGCTGAGAAGCTGAGTCAGAGAGCGCCCTTGGCCTTAGAGAAATACCTCTCTGCTGTGACCACTTCAGTCTGGGCCTCCTCTGGCTCTTTGGCGTTCATCTTATATGACATCCAATGTCTCAATTGCTAATGTCTCCATCTAAGACCATCATCCCTTGGGTCCCTTTAAAGTTAGCAGGGAGAAATAGACACTTTCAAGGGTTGCTTCATCTGGCATATTTTGGCACTTCTACGTGTGGCCAAATGACTCCCAGCCCTTATTCTTGGTGGTTCTTGGCCATTCTCTTCCCTGGAGATGACACCATCCAGAAGTTTACCTTGTTTAGATAGATCCTGGCTTTCAGGACATCCCATTGGGTCTTGCACCCCTTACTCCATCACAACCACTCTATTTATCTGCTCTTCCAACGTTTGCCTGCTTTTCTTCCTCCTGGCACGGAGGAATGTGTTGCATGATCTCATTGGGTTGCTGGAGCACTGTGTTTATGGGCTTCCACTATTTAGTGGCAAATGAGTCCTTTCTTGCTTGCCTTGTGTCCTCAGCAAGATTTTAAACCCTGGTGGGGCAGAGGACACCTTTCCATCCCCTAGCAATTTAGCACAGCCTTTTTATTGCTGTTGCAATATAAATACCAGGCAAAACCAAAAACCTCTAAGTAGTTCCGTGATTCATATGAGGTTTGAAGAAATGTGGAGGCTTTTCGGTCTTCCAGTAGGCTGATGGGATAAGAGCCAGGAATTTCTGAGCTCTCTTCCCAGCATTGGCTGCATGCTCTCGAGCTGGGATCTCCGCCTGTATTATGCATTTCCCCTTGATTTGCCTGATGGCGTCATGTACCAGACGAAGATGGATCTTTACACAGGGGAGTTCACGCTTCCTACAGTCACAGACTGCACAATCAAAAGGCACCACGAGGATCATCTTATCTGACCTTCTGTATACAGAAAATAGATTTTTTTTTCCCAGAGATTGGATTAGACCATCTCCTTTCGTAGATAGCTAATCTTTATTTCAACATAAGAAGCACTGGTGACTCGGCAGCCTCCCTGATAAGCTGTTCCAATATTTAATTACCTTCATAGCAATGAGCTGGTGTCCACTTCAAAGGCTGAATTAATCCAGCGCTATCTCTCACCCATCATGTCTTCTTATTCCCCTTATCAGCATGGCTGAAGAACCTCCCCTGCTCTGTCTCACTATCAGACAGCTTTTCCCTATGTAAATACCCATATGTAATGATCCTTCTCAGCCTCCTCTTTGATGGTTATGTCTAAACCCTGGCCCTCTAATTCCCAGCCTTGGGTGTGTGGCCAGCAGAACTGACCTGTGATCTCCTAGCAGCCCACTGCCTACTAACGCAAGAAGGTGTCCCTTCTGTGGGATCTTTCCTCATTTTGAATGCCCAAGACCTTTGTGGGCCCCTTCTGGCACATCAGCTTGGCTGGCTCTCATCCACCCTCAGCTCCCTGGAGATCAAGGCACTCTTTAGGTGGATGCTGATGGGATATTTGCCCTCCAGGTTGACACTCCTTTGACTGTCTCTCATTCCATGGGTGCACCTGTGTATCAGCCCAGTATGTTTCCCGTCCCACAGACCTTTGAACTGCTTCCGCAAATGCCGTTGACTTCTCAGTCCCCTTAAAGTCCTTCTGCACCTCCTGCCAGTGCCTCCACCCCAGCCCATCCTCCTGAGCCTGCCTCTGGGCTTTGAGCCCTGTAATCCTCCATGCCTGGACCTGGTTGCATCTACTTCTCCATTCACATTAAGCCATCTCTGGTAAGAAAAGGGTTATAACCCCATCCCTTTACAGCCACGTTTCGAGATCTCTCAGGGGGCCAGCTCTGACACCATTTAATGCATGTTTTGTTAATCTCATCTCATGCAGTTTAGAAGGAAAAAAAGCAGAATGCCTTGGAGGAACCGCGACGTATTAACCACCACAGCTGCCTTTATCAGCAGAGGCTCAAAGGCTGAAACGTGATGAATGCTGATGAAGGTTTCCTGCTCTGCCATCTGACTGTGTTTATAGACATATGTGCATTTGCCTGGATCACAAGCTTGTTGATGAAATCCCAAATCAACTGCTCTATTGCTTTGCTAAGAGCTGATGGTACTCACCTTTCTGGTTGTCCCCTTTTCCTCTGCCCATGTTGCCATGACCCAGGCTCTGTGTCAGCACATTTCTCTTCCCTGAGGTGCCCCAAGACTTGTTAGATTTAATGTTAATGGCTCCTCGGGTCATTTGTGGATGGCTCCTGGCAGTGAGTTATTCAGGCCTATTGATTTGAAAGATGTCATTACAGCAGATAATTCTCCCTTGCTGCAGATGGTTAGCTTTCTGCTCCATCCACCTCGCCATGGTGCCTTCTTCCAAACAGGGGCTAGAGGTGCCTATCAGGGATTTCTGAGTCACTGGCTGTGATCCTGCTGGGCACATCCAGCGATCAGCCTAGTTCTGACCTTGTGCTCTTTTTGTATGTATGAAATTTTTAAAGAAATGCCTCCAAATGTCAGGCTTGGAGCTTTCAGAGCCCAAGCCAGACTGACATGCCCCACCAAGGATCTATTGAATGAGTTGAACACCTAACATGTTCACCTCAACTTTTCTGCCAGAAAGAGGTTAACCCGAGCCAAGGGCTGAATCTTAATTTCAGCCAAGAGCTGAACCTTAGCTGAATCGAACCATTCTATGATTCTATGATGCTAACACGGGACCCTTCTCCTGGCAGCAGAGTTGGTAACCACCACCATGAGGAGGTGCAGTGGCATGAATTCCTGGCAAAGTTATCTCAAGGCCAAAAGAGAGAGAAATATTTACAGAAAGAAGTGGTGTCTTCTTTCCTCCCTGAATGGAAGCAACTTTGGAACAGACAGCAATAACCCATGTTGCCGTGACATCCCTTGTGGCAGTTCAGTGTGTCGGTAGCATCGTTTGGTTGTGAAGGGGATTGATCCACAGGCTGCCACCCTAACGAGACCCCAAGTACCTTTTGATGCTTGAGACCCAAGTACTCCTACCTGTCCCAGTCCAAGGAGATCCTGACTGGGGCTGGCAGAAACTCTGCCTCTTGTCAGCACTAATAATCTAGCGATGGGGCAATTTCTCTCTAAGGTCACCATCATAGGGATATTTCCATCCTTATCTCCTCCCAGCAGAGCATCCCTTCTGTTTTCTGTGCCTGCTCTCTGCTCCCTGGTTAATCATAGAATCATCTAGGTTGGAAGAGACCCTTGGGATCATCGAGTCCAACCATCTACCCTACTCTACATGGTCCTCCCCTACACCATGTCCCTCAGCACCGCATCTAAGCGGCTCTTAAACACATCCAGGGATGGTGACTCATGGCAGCGCATAGCAGGTGCCTGGGAGAAGAGCAAGTCCCACAGTTAATGTCTTGGAAAACTGATAAAAATGCTATCAGCTGCGTCCCAGGCTGTGCCTGGTGCTGGAAGGTGCTTAACGAGGGAACCTGGACAAGGACAAGGAGTCACCTCCTCAAGTTGGAGGTAGGGAAAATGCAGGTTAGAGAAGATTTAGATTAGACGTAAGGAAGAAATTTTTTATGATAAGGGTGTTGAGACACTGGAACAGGTTGCCCAGGGAAGTTGTGGATGCCCCATCCCTGGAGGTGTTTGAGGCCAGGTTGGATGGAGCTTTCAGCAACCTGATCTAGTTGAAGATGTCCGTGTCCATGGCAGAGGGGTTGGACTAGATGATTTTAAAGGCTACTTCCAACCCAAACTATTCCATCATTCTATGATTCTATGATGAGAAGGGCAAAATAAAGGCTGTAATTTGCTTCTTCAGAGAGGATACAGCATCTCTGTTGCTGCAGGTCTGCAAGAGTGATGGAGACATGCTCCTTTCAGAAAGTGTAAATCTGTAAATCTGCCAAGCTGACAGATTGGTGAGTTGGCCCATGAGGCCCCGGGTTGTAGGACTTGAGTCAAGATGCTGGGCTTTATCTGTAATGGAGCAACGTGGATGCAGCAAACACCTCGTAGTGTGCTGTTAGCCCATAGCATCCCTGCTGCCCAGAGCTCCTGGAGCTGAAAGCAAAAGTTGCCATGTATGGGAGCATTTCTATGGCCTTCTCACATCGTTAGCATGTGAACAGTGAGGAGGGTGTGAGGGACAGGGGATATTCCCAGTGTCTTTGCTCTATGGTGAAACCAGCCCTGGAAAGAGTCTGTCCCCAGCCAGGTGCTGCCCGATGGGGACAGCAATGTGATACCTTGCTTTGGACTCCTAGAGCAGAGACAATTCTTTCTGCCACTCCAAGGGTACTTCTGTCCAGGACTACTCTGGTGAAAGAGACCAGGAGAGAAGTGGATGTGCAGAACTGCTGTGGGCACAGGTTGTCTTCTTCTCTCCCTAGCAATCACGAAAGGGGTTGAGAAATAGAGTGTAGATTTTTGCAACCATTAGGGAAGATCTACTAAGTACTGGATCTCCAGAACCTGTCAGCTTCTGGGATTTTGTCTTCTCTTCCAACTGCTTATGAGATTGGTTCAGTCCCTGGGAAGACCCATGCAGGTTTCTTCCAGGCTTTCAGACATACCCTGAGTTTGAAGGAGGGAATGTAAGGAATAAAAGCAAATACAACAAATTGCTCATCCCTGCTTGTGCCCAGCATCACCTTTGTCAGAGAGAAGGGAAATTGCTGCTCTTGGACAACCCAGTACTTGGCGAGAAAATGTTTGAATCTCAGAGATCTTTGGGTGTTTGGAGTCTGAACAGCCCCTCTCACTCCCAAGTCTGTAGCTACCCCCATAACCAGCCATTCTATGGTTGCCCAGTTGGGCGGGCACACAAGCTTGCTCTGCCCATGCTGATCCACAAGGGCAGGGAAGTGTGATGAGGAGAGACCCAAGCTGGTGGGACAGAAGCCAGGCAGGTCCAGCTGCAGCCAGAATGCCTTGGCAAGGTGTCAGCTGAGCTCGGTGCCAAAGCTAATAAGCCTGCCAGGAGCCAGGACTTCCTTGCTTGGATCAAAAACTAGGCTAATGGTGCTTGGCTGGCTCCAAAGCTCCACTGGAAACTGCATAGCTCTGCTCTGCCATGTGAAACTGCTGCTTCAGACGGGGCAACCAGCTTCTCTTTGGTGGCAGATAACACAGGGAGCTATGGCACTGAAATGGGGACATGTCCTGACACAAGGGTTGTCCTGGGGCCCTTGTCTTCTGCTGTGGCTTGAAGAAAGAAAATGAAGGAATTGCCACCTCATCTCCATCATTATTGCCATAATTTGGGTACCCTTTGGTGACTTTAGGATGAGGTCCCTGCCAGCCGTGGGGCTTCCACTCTGCTTTGGAATGCCTGCACAGCGCACACTTTATAGCTCTGATTTTAGCTTCGGGAAGGGGGAAGCTGAAGCAATTCCAAACAGAGCTTTTGCCTGCCTAAATTGGTTGCCCATGGACTTCCAGCTGTGACTGGGGGATGTTCTCTATGCATGAAGGACCTACCACTGCTTTTGTGGGGCTGCTGAAACCCAGCAAACAGTATTTGCGGAGCCACTGCAGAAAAGGACTATTTTTCACCCAAAGTAGGGAAACCCAAACCCAGTGTGAGCCTGGTAGTGCTCTTTCCCAGAACTGCACCTCTTTTCCTGAAGTTACCAAGTGTCCAGATGCCTCCTGTGGAGCAGAGACTGGCCTGCTTATGTGTGGATGTAGAAATAGCTGATGAGCAAAAGTAGAGACAAGAATATGCTTATGGGGAATATTTTTGGGTGAAAAAGTGTCTCACTGGTGAATTCAAACCCGGCTGTGAAATAGCCTCCTAAAGGAGAAGCCCACTGCACTTGTTGAAAGGCTTGGCACACCATTAGGGTGATCTTACAGCAAGCAGATATGGACTTGATGGAGCCAATGTGAGTTCCTAAAGTGACCAAGGAAATAATACAGCTTTCAAATGAGGCTTTGTGACAGAAAAACAGTCCTAATCTTCCCATATTTCTGTGATAATATCCCCTTTGGAGGTCTTCTCTGGTTGCAAAATCTCTGGGGCAGGATCTTTCCCAATCTAACTGTGGAGGATCATTGGTCTTGGGAGGTTGAAGATGCTGCCACCGGATATTTAAGAAATGTAAAATAGCATTGTGGCACAATTGCCACCATGGATTACCCAGGCATTTCTCATGGGATATAGCAGGGATATGTTCTGTGCCCTCCTCCTTTCCCATTTATTCAGGGGATTTTCACCTCTGCAGACTCTAGGATGCAGGTCCCAGGTGGCCCTACGAGAAAGAGCTGTTGTGTGGGATTTTGTTCTTTTAGAAGACAAAAACGTGTAAATGAGAAAAATTCTATGAACAAATACTTCTAGGGAAAATGGAGAATTTTTATGCTGGTGATTAGGATTAATAGCAAAATAGGGAAAAATCTTGCCCCTTGTGTTCTGCAAAAGAGACTGCAGGTAAGGACCAAACAGGAATCTGTTTTCATTGACATACCTCACAGGAAAAGGTACTCCCTCTTCAGGGATTTCTTACCTTAGACAGAGACAGAAGCTTAGCAGGTCTGAGAATTACTTCCAGAGATGCCCAGTTCTTCCAGCAAATAAATCTATCCATTATTTCAGATTTCATAACCACTGAAGTGATAAAATAAATGATGGCAGTGAGTACGGCTAAAGCCATAGCAGAAACATGCTAAAAGTTATGAAGCAGCACGGATTGATTTATGCTTTAATATGAGTTCTCAAATGTTTGATCAAGCCAATGAGGTTTCATGAGTGTTAGCTGACCTGTGGTGACTATATGCACTTAGTTCCTTGCAACCATGAGGTAGGATAAATTAGAATAAATGCTTGACTGAGGTTTACACTGACGTGCTCTCCCTCACAGTAGCTGAAGCTAAGAGCTTAGATCTGGTCGGTGACCAGGGCTCTGGGGATTTTTCTGAGCTGTGAAAATTATTGTAAGGAGTTCCACAACAAGGTAAGGCCAATCATGGGCAGAAGGGGACTTAACAGCCTGATGTGGTGGAATTAGAGAAAGTAGTAGAGCCATGAGGACATGGAAGACTTGCCCTCCGAATTCAAGGGCAGTTGAAATGAAGTAAAAATACAGTGAAAACCAGCACAAGCTGCAAAGAATATCAGGATTTACAGCTTCCATTAGAGTAATAGAGGTGTGTGCCTCATGAAGGACCCCAAATTCAGTTTTGGGGTCATGCCAGAGCTCTTTTCCACCCCCCGACTCCCTTCCTTCCCATCATACCTAGTCCTGTCCCAGCTGGTGAGAAGAAGGTGTTGAGACAATTCCTCTCAAAAAGCGGGTATTGAACATCTACCATGGGGGCAAAGAGGACAGCTAATGTGAACTGAGAAAGCACCATTAACAGCACAAGGATTTTAGGACCATAGGTCCAAGGATGATGCCAGTTGTCAATGGAGGCCTACCTGTGCAGGTGTCAGCTATGGTGATGCAGAGCTTGTCTTTCAGGACATTTTCTAATCTAATAGTCCAACACCTCACAGTCCTTACGTTTATCTTCACAGCAGCCCAACCAGGGCTGAGTTGTAGATGCTCAGAGGTACTTGAGAGCCTTCAGTCCACCTGTTTTGAACCTAAAATGGATGAGAACATTGCTCATAGAGTCCAGATATTCTTGTGAAGAGGGACTCAGAGTGCTCGTTGTGCAGCGCACCATGCTCTTCTTGCTGTGCAGTTCTGCTGGCAGCTGCATGGCCACCTGATGGGTTGGTTCAACTCATGGATTTGTCTGAAAAATGGCCTTTTTTTCTCTTTTGATACAGTGAAGGGCTTCTCAAATGCTGGCTTTGATGTAATAGAAAGGAAGGTCGGGACAACCTCTCTCTGTTGCCCTGTGGTCACAGGGTGACTTAAACCACTTGTGGAAACACACCTCGGAAAAAGTTGAACTTCATGTGCCCAAGCCCACCCAGCATGGTAGAGAGGCTTGAACCTAGTTTCTGGGAGAGTGACCCATAACCTGTGATCCTTCCTTGGTCCTCTCCAGGCTGAGAATGCACACTGTGGGCTGCCAGGACAGTGATGTTGTGTGCATCTGCCAGTCTCTTGGCCATCTCCGGACCATTCCTTTACCTACAGTCCCCTCCAAAATCGTAGGGCTGTTTGTTCCCACCAAAATGCATCATCACACGCCACTTAGCAGCATTCCACCACCATAAAAAAAAAACCCCACTGGCTCTAATGTGCTGGGCTCCCGTCAAAAGGGGCTGTGGGAAGAAGAAGCCGTGTGTGTTTCCTTTAACCTACAATAAAGCGAAGCAGTTCAAAGAGAAGGGAAAGGAGGTTAACGATCTCTTTGAAATGTAGGTTCCAAATTCCCAGCACGGCCCCAGTCAATTACCAGCAAGCGCCCGCCCGTGACACACATCCACCACCGCCAAGGAGGAAGAGGAGGGGAGCACACGTGGCACAGAGGACCGGGCGGGCAGCCTGGTGGGGCTTAAAGGATGTCACCACGGTGGTGGGAAAGTTTCCAGGGGCAAAACTGTGTTTTGTTTTGTTTTTTTCAGGCTGTTTCATCCCCTTGGGGTACACCCAGATGGAGGTTGGACCAGCAGAAGGGATGGAGCTGGGCAAGGTGGCAGCGTGTCCCCCTGCCCGAACCCCCTTTTGAGGCTGGTGGGGGGTTTTTTTTGAAGGATGCACAGTGCCTGGCACAGGGGGCTGCCCCTTGATGCCATTGATGAAAGGAGGTGCAGGGGTGGGGATGGGGCAGGAGGAGGGTGGTGGGTTTGTTCTGGCACCGGGGGGGACACACACACGTGCACACAGTCATACAAATGCTGGGAGACAAAGGCTGTGATTAAGGGCCCGGTGCTACCACTCCCTGCTTATTACAGCAGAGGATTTATCTGATGGCCTAGTTTCAGCTCCGATTTCCCACCTTTTAATTAGATTCCCAGGTCCCTTCATCCACTTCATCCACGAGGAAGGGGATGTCTCAGGGGTGATGGGGCAGGAACAGCCCCACGGTGCCGCCTGTAGAAACGTGCATGGGGCAGAGGGTTTGGCTGCCCCAAAGCTTTCACAGGAGGCAGGTTCTGGGGCAGCCCGAAGGATTATGCCCAGCCGTGCAGCCCGATTTTTTCTGGCACGGCAGGAGTGCATCCGCTCTTTCCAGCCTGACCAAGTCAGGGTGTGTGGAACAAACGTGCTGGAAATAAAAAAACTCCTGCAACATGGAAAATGGACAGAGGAGCGGCTATTTTTAAAAGGGACGGCACCTACTGCTGCTATGAAGTCAGTCACATCACCAGTCAGCGTGGGACTTCTGCAGGCTGACAGCTGACAGCCAGGAGAAACGGTTCCAGCAGGCTGGCCAGAAGGAAATGGGGGCTTTTGGCTACCAAGAGGTGCGTGTGTTGAAATAAAGAGAAGAAGGTTGTCCTGTGCTGCCCCGGGCATGAGGCGGATCGGGGAAGGGGGGGAAGCAATCCTGACTGTCTTTCCCGACATGCTGGGAAGGGGGGTGAGATGCCGGGAACCCTCCAGGAGACAAGAGTGATGCAAGGAAATGCCAGCTCAGCCACTTCTTCCCCCTCCCTAACCCAGCCTATCCGTGTTGCCCAGCCTCTGCTGAGGTTTTCCTGCTGCTAAAAATATTCAGCCTCTAATTAAAAAGCCCATCTCGCTTGCCAGGGCAAACGTATCCGGCCACAGAGCTGAGCTGGTCCTGGAGACAGCCGGAGCTTGCAGCTAACCAGCCTGGCCGGCTTTCCTGGCATGGGTGGCTTGGGGTGATGTCTGACACCGGGGTTCAGCCCGTCATGCTGTGTTATCAAGCTGACAGCAGCTTTAGAAAGCTGGCATGAGGGCCTCCTCCAATTTTCCAATACTGAAGCCTTTTCCTTCTCCGTGCTGTGTTTCAGGCATCTGGGTCCCATGGTGGAGAGGAACACATGCATGGGCAACGTGAGGGGCTCGTGCTGCTGATGGAGTCTTGCATGCTTCTTCCCATGCAGAGGGCTTTGGAAAGGCTATTTAGATAATAAAAATCACGAGCAGAATGAGAGGAAGGGGGCAAAGGAGTACTGTGAGGGACAAGGTCCAGCACAGCGCTGGAGCACCATATAAGTGGGGCATTCATATGGAAGTAGGAGAAGCCAGCTTCCAACCTGTTGCTCCCTGGGCAGTGTCCATCCCCTGGCAGACTGGGGCAGCAGGACACTCTCCACCCCTCCGGCTGAGCCTGTTGTTCCAGGGCAGGAGGGATCCCATCCAGAAGGAGCCCCAGAAGGGGTGTGGTGGTGTAGCCTCATGTTCACAGCAAGCAATGGTGGACACCAGAGGAGCAGTCATAGAATCATAGAATGGTTAGAGTTGGAAGGGACCTTAAAGATCGAGTTCCAACCCTGCTGACATGAGCAGAGACACCATCCAGCCTGGTCTTGAACACTTCCAGGGATGGGGCATCCAGAACTTCTCTGGGCGTTTTTGGTCATCTCAAAGAGTTGGTGATGGCTTTTCCTCTACAGTCCATAGCAGTGCTGGGAGCAGGATCTGGCCTCTCCTGGAGATGTCTACCCCAGGTTACAGTCTGGCCAAACCTTGCAGTCCTGGAGGATGGGGCAGTTGGGATAAGCAGATGGAGAACCAACAGCCTCTTCCAGGCAGCCTGTAGCTCTGACTGCCTGGATGGAAGATGCAGTTGTTCCTTCAGGCTTGGGAGGACTGGGAACACTGCAGCTTCCCGGGGGCGGTTTCCTTGCTGGGGCTCTGCTTGCATCATTTTTATACACAACAGCGAGAAGTGCTTAAAATTAAATTTGCTATTTAAGAGCAAGCAAAGCCCTCCTGAGGTGTTTCTATTTATTCTTTAGCTGCAATGGCTCTGCGTGCTCTTAGCCCTCCACGCAGCAGCCCCCGCTCCTCGGAGAGCGGTGCTGAGGCTGGACCACGTGTATCTCACTGCCAAAAGCTCTGCGGTCTGGCAGTGTGCAGCTTTCCATGTCGTGGCATCACTCATGGAATCATAG
>JAHREE010000330.1:1161055-1177148 GCA_033628505.1 Tringa tobata | reverse complement strand
GGAGAGTTTTACAGAGAACATGTGTCAGTCCTCATAGTCATACAGATCCCTAGGGGATTTTATCCGAGGTCCTAAACCAAACTCATTGCTGTTGGCTGGAAGAAGCTGTGTCTGGTGGGAAGTCCTCCAGCCTTGTGCTTGAGGACCTCCCACACCTCTCTGCGATCCTCTTCCCTGGGGAATCTCCACTGCTCTTCCTTTTTCTTTCCGGTCTGAATTTCTCAAATTTCAGTTTGGCAAACTAAACTCCTTAAGTAAGAGCAACAGCTTGCTGGGATTGGTACCAGTTAACACAGAGGTGTCGGGGTAAAAGGTGGACATTGTTTGGAGCACTGGAAACAAAGACTGGTGCATGAGAGGGGTCACGGCAGGGTCTAGGGAGGAAAGATGAAAACTGGCCTATTTTCCTTTCTCTGAGCAATAGCACTTGAAGGAATCAGCAAGGGAAGATGTGACCTGATGTAAGCATGCAGAGAGTTGCACCAAACTTGGAAACAGATCAGAGGAGACTCTGAGGTGCCCAGTCTCAGGGAGCTGGGGTCTGTCTCTAACATTGGCTTGACTCTGGAGTGGGATCTACTTCTCACTTAGCCACCACTTAGGGGATGCACCAAGGGATGGGAACCACCAGAGAGACCTTCTAGCAGCTGCCCTCCCATCCCAACCAATCTCCCTCTTCTCTCTTCTGCTGTACTGTTGGCATTGCAGTTCTCTCCACCTCAAATCTTCCTATCTCTTCCTAAATCAGGACCAAAGGATGGAGAAAGCAGAGGAGAACAATGGTGGGAATGGTATGCAGACCAGGATGCAGCCAGGAGGGAGGGGAGTTGAAGAGCTAAAGCTCTTTTAGCCCTTGTTAGCCCACAGTGACAGTTCTGGACCCAAGACAGGAGTGGTCTAGTCTGAATAACCCCCGTCCATCTGGGCTTTTCTCCATGCATGTCCTCAAAACACCAGTGTAGACATCTGGCTTGCCTACAGGGTGTGGGGCTTTGGTGGGGACATGTTTTCCTTCTGCTTTTTCCTCTGGGGCATGACAAGAGAAGGTCAATAGGACAGGGAGCAGCATGCGATGAGCCAGGGAGGGGGTAAGAAGAGAAGAGGACCGGGAGTGTTAGGAGATGTGCAAGGAATTCTCTGTAAACCGCAGAATTTTGTGGTTTCAGAAGCAAAACATCTTTGTTTGCATTTGTTCTCGCAAACAAAATACGTGTGACTGTTTGTCCTTCATTCCTGGTTCGGTGGCAGCTCCGGCTCTGTGAAAAGCTGGGAGCAGCATTACTGCTCCGGGTATGTGAGGATGAACTTGTAGCCAAGGGCCAAGCCAAGGAATCTGGCTCCTCTGCCAAGCCCTGCAGTGGGCTGGCTGCCTCGGACACGCAGCACGGCATCCCTGCAGCTCAAAACGCTGAGCCATCAAGCTGTCTCTGAGGGCATCTGGCTCCACGGAGAGTGAGAGGAAGGAAGAAGGGACAGCTTGTCCCTGCCAGTTTGGGAAATGCTGAGGAGTGGCCAACAAGAAGCATTTTTCCTGGTGAGCTGGACAGCTTTTCATGATGAGGAAAATCTTAACCACAATATATTCTGACACTTTAGGCATCATCGATTTGGGCATCATCAATTTGGGCATCATCAACTTAAGAGAAGACCCTCTCTCTGCTGTCCTTATGAGGGTCAGACACATCAGGCACCTAATTCTCTTAGGTTCACCCACCATTCCCTAACCCAAGCCTGGTGCTCCGGAGTTGAGGGAGATCTTTTGCCATATGTTTCATGAGCTGTCACCTCCATCAGCCTTAGAAAGGAGCTGAGATGACAGCACATCACAGGATCACAGGCCGTTAGCATATTTTAGCTGGTGGCCCCTGTATTGTACTTTATGTACGTGTTGATGTGTCCTGCTTTGTCATGTTAATGCTTGCAAAACCCTTTGGGAGCCTTAGGAGTAAAAAGGATTTGAGGATCAAGGGATTGCACACAGTGTATATATCGATTTTGTGAGCAGGGAATGGACTTAGGCCCATGCTTCAGGGAATTTTAGACTTAAATGCATCCCAAAGACGTCGCAGTTTGTTGTGTTTATGCAGTTCTGTTATGACAGCACTCGCTGTGGTATTTTTCACCTCAAAACTTAGGAGATCCCCGTATCTTCAGAGTAAACCAGCGTGGTATTTTCTTTCAGGTTTCTGTTTCGATTCCTCCTTCCTTACACAAGCTCTTACATGAGGGGCTGGAAGCTGCAGGCTGCCTACCTCCACCTCTCGCTGAAGGTATCACTGCTATTTTGGGTAGAGTTTTTCTTCAATACTCTCCATTTTTATTTTGTGTCAGCAGCTGGGTTAATTTTGAAGGGTTTGATCTGCAGCGGGGTGAAAGCAAGCGGCAGCTCAGGCAGGGAGATTTCAGAGCCTGGCAAGGCAAAGCCATCTCTCTTCTTTCTGTATGTATAAAACCATCCCTTCCCGTGGTTTTATTGTCCGCATCAGCCAGGCTCTTGGTTCCAGCTGCAACTTTTTATTATTCCAAGAATAATCCTTTGGCTAACGCAGACCTCTCCCTGCACACAAAGGGAAGAAACAACCCAAATTGATATTGCAGATGGAGGGTCGCTTGGATCCGTTCACAATACCAAATTAAAATAGAGAAAGCAAATGGTTTTTAACAGAAGCATCTACTTTTTTTTTTTTTTTCTGGTTGGACTGTCTCTCTCAAAAATAAAAAAAAAGATAACTGGAAGAAAAGAAACATAAGTGGATAACTGTATAACTGGAAGAAAAGCAGCAGAGGGACAGATATTCAGGTCTCCTGAAAGGCAGATTCAAATCCAGTGGTTTCTAGCATATTTGGGACTGATTTATAACATATTTGGGTCAGGTCCTTTGGAAGAAATGGAAAAGATATCCAAGAGAGGTACCTACAGCATCCAGCTACCGTGGGTTATTGTGAAATGGTGGAGTGGCTTCTCACTCCTTAAACAAAAGCATCGGAGAAAAGGGTCTGAAAATGGCCTTTTTGCCCCAATTCCTCACCCATCAGATGGGAGTCATTACCTACAGAGCAATGTGCATGGGATATAGGGAGAGCACCAGTTACTCTGGGAGCCAGGTGACACGGGTGGCCAAGACTGACAATGAGAGATGTCCTGAATATAGCAACATTACGTGGTCTTGTTTTTCTTGGGCCAAGTGCCCGATTTTGCTGACCAGGTTCATTCCCTTCTCTGTGCAAGGTTAGCATAAATCCAGAGCAGCAGTGCCTCCCTCTACGGTGCACAGCCAGACTTCTGCCATCGTACTGGGGAGCAGAACGCATGCCCAAAGTGCAACGCCTGCGAGTCCCAAACAGGGTACTTCTGCCTGCAAAAACACCCAAGACTTCACTTTTCCTAGAGCAATCTACGGCGCCGAGCTCCCCGGTGCTCAGCCCTGGCTTGTTGTTGCCAAACAGAGCTCTACGCTTAACCCACAGATCCCAGTTGCTCTCTGCAAGGGATCCAGATGTATTCCTCGGCCCCACAGGCTTCACTTTTCCACAGTCACAGCTGCATGACTCAGTGCTGCGCAGCACTTTTCGCTTCCAAAGCGTTCTGCAAACACGAGCTGACTAAGCCTTGCCAGACCCCATCCTTTGCCAATTGGACTGAAGGGGCCTCTGAGGAGCACGGCTGCAGCTCAGCCCAGAGGTGCAATTTCATTTTTAATTGTATAAGCATTTGGGGGGAGGCTGAGAGAGACAAAGGAAGTCATTGTTTGGTCGCTGTTGAGATTTTGTGCCATTTTCTAAGGCGCATTTGCCATGTCTACTTGTTTGGAAATGCAGCAGCATCCGAGGTGCTGGTAACGAGCTCCCATCAAAGCACTGGGAACTTCTGGGCCCCAGGGGAAGTCAAGAAAGGTGATATTTAATGCCTCTCCTCTTTTGAAATCTGTGACTATACGAAACCTGATACCCCATTTCTAAATCTGTAATTCATCCATCTTCCTCGCTCCACCTCTATGCCTAAGGCTGGAGGGAATTAGAGCAGGGGCTGCAGTTTATGCAGATTAAGAATTCTGGCTTTAATAGAGACAATGGAAAAGCAAGTTCTGGTCTCGGATTTTTCACGCCATAGTCTCCTCCTCCCATACCACCTGGAGACCCTCCCCATGTGCAGGAACCGCATAGACAGATGGGTGACATACTGGGAACAGCACAGCATGGGGAGAGCATCTCCTTTACTTGCCTTCACAGTTATTTAATGATTTTGGTCTTCTAACATAAAATCATAGAATCAATCATAGAATCGTAGAATCACAGAATAGTTTGGGTTGGAAGGGATCTTTAAAAGCCATCTAGTACAACCCCTCTGTGATGAGCAGGGACATCTTCAACTAGACCAGATGTCCAGATTGCTCAGATTGCTCAGAGCCCCGACCAACCTGACCTGGAGTGTTTCCAGGGATGGAAATATTATTTGAGTGGAATAACGGGGCAGAATCCTCTCCCTCAACTTGCTGGCCACACTGCTTTTGATGCAGTCCATTATCTTTCTGGGCTGTGTGAGCAGACGCTGCTCAGCTTTTCATCCACCAGTACCCCCAAGTTCTTCTCAGCAGGGCTGGTCTCCATTCCTTCATCCCCCAGCCTGTATTGATACCAGGGGTTGCCCCAATCCGTGTGCAGAACCCTGTACTTGGTCTTGTTGAACCTCATGAGGGTCATGTGGGCCCACTTCTCAAGCTTGTTCAGGTCCCTCTAAATGGCATCCTGTCCCTCCAACATGTCGACTGCACCACTCAGCTTGGTGTCATCAGCAAACTTGTTGATGGTGCACTTGATCCCACTGTCCATGTCAATGATGAAGATATTAAACAGTACTGGTCCCAGTATAGACCCCTGAGGGACACCACTCCTCACCGTCTCCATCTGGACATTGAGCCGTTGACCACTGTCCTGTGGATGTGACCATCCAACCAATTCCTCCTCCACCGAAGAGTTCACCCATAAAATCCATAGTTCTCCAATTTAGAGACAAGGATGTCCCTTCCAACCTAGACAATTCTATGATTCTATGTCATGGGGGGCCTCAAGTTGCACCAGGGGAGGTTCAGATTGGATATTAGGAAAAATTTTTACACTGAAAGGGTTATTAAGCCTTGGAATGGGCTGCCCAGGGAAGCGGTTGAGGCACCATCCCTGGAGGTATTCAAAAGATGGGTTGGCATAGTGCTTAGAGACATGGTTTAGTGATGGTTTTTATCAGAGTTAGGTTGATGGTTGGACTAGATGATCTGAAAGGTCCCTTCCAACCTAGACAATTCTCTGATTCTATGATTGTGTCAAAGGCCTTAGAGAAATCCAGAGAGATCACATCAGCAATGACTAAAAGAATCCCAAGTCAGAATAGGCTGAACTTGCTGCTGGGACATGAATTGGCCCAGTGGTTTAATGTACAAAAGTGTGGGCCATTTCTAGGGGCTCCGAGACCGAGGTAGGAGAGCTAAATGCTCAAAACCCAGAGAAAGAAATTTCCTGTATCACTTCAGACCACTTGCTTTGCATCTCTGCAAAGAGCTGGTATTTTCCAAGTGGCCTTTGTATTTGGAGACCTGTTTTAATAGTAAACATGCATCCTGATACCCACAGGCAGCTTGGAAAGCCTTTCCTGTGAGTGCTAAACTTTATCACTTTCAATGTGTTTTGATGGAAAAAGGAAGCAGAGTCACTGAAGTCACTTCCAGTGGAAACCATGGACGTTCATCTACTCACCATCACAGACATCACAGCATAGCATCAAGTAATGCTGAGCTATGATTTGGCTCTCAATTACACTCACTGTGATTTAATTAGGCATACTCCGGTATTGAAGTCTTTGGTGCAGTGCTTTGAATATGGGAAGCCCAATGGTCTAGATGCCATCCCTACATTCAGCTCTCTCCTGTGTCTGTTGGGATGGCTCAGTTTTATGGTCTGTGAAGTGCAGATCAGGAGAAAAGAAGTCTCTGCTTGAAGCACTGTCACAAGATGTGAATCTACCTGGAAGAAAAGCTCAATTTCGTGAAAGAAGACTTGGCCTTGGGAAAAGCAAGTCTAGGCAAACCATGGTCTGGTCCATACCATCTTGCAGCCTAAGACAATTAATGTATCACTCAGAAGCTCAAGCCACCCCTCCAGGCATAAGCAGAAAACAACAATCAAGAAAACCACCAGGAGTGGAAATCATGTATTGGCTGCTCTCTGCTCTGACCGTGGTTTTACTGATCGTTATATCCTGTGGAGTAGCTTTGGAAATTTAATACATTTCATTGATTTTCCTAAATGCAGACCCTGAGCTATGTATTTTTGAGAACTGTCCATCAGTTTCTCTCATAACCGAGTGTATATTTATATTTAGGTATTGACTGTTCCTGTAAGAGGCTGTGAGTCACGAGTGGAGGTATCCCGAGAAGATGTGCTCCAGCATAGTCAGTCCCCTATTGGTGGGCTTCATAATGAGTGAAATTTTGTTACTTTAATGATGCAGCAGGTCAACTTAGATGATCATACTGCTTTCTTCCAGTTCTGGGATCTCTGAATCATTGTTGGGACTTTGGCTATGGCTGGTTAAGAAAAAATATCAGTTACAGATGGTTTTCCTCTTCCTTGTCCTATCCCAGCCCTGGTTAGGCCCAGCTCTGCTGTATATTTTGGATGCTGAGGAGGGAAGGTGGTATGCAATCAATACACACATTGGCACTGACGGTTCACAGAAGGGAATGACCTCCATGATCACAGAAAGATCACAGCTGGTTCACATTTGCACCACTCGCCTTAGATGTATTTTTCTTGAGGAACACGAGTTACACGTTGTTTTTTCTACATTGAACATGACGAAACGTGGACCAAACTGCTCTGCTCACTACATTTCAGCTCTCCCCTCCACAATCAGGTATTCTCCAGGTGTTCACAAATGTCATTAGGGATCTCTATTGTTTCTAATTTGCTGTGTGTCTTGAACCCTACAGTCTGGGACCCCAAGGAGTGTGTCTGTGAGATACTGGCTGTGACTAGTAGGAAATTCCCAGTGAAACTCTTTGGGAGTTCCTCTGGACTTATTCATTTGTGCCCCACAAAATGAGTATCAAAGACCACCATTCTGGCTGTATCTCATACTGTTTTGCAGTGGTTTAAGTGACAAAACGGAGAGCAATGCAACAGTGATTTGGGCTTGGCTGTTTCTGGCAGGATTCTACAATGAACTACTGAAAAATTGTATTGAGTGTCCACTGTTAATCCAAACTCTGGATGCTTGGAGGTGGTAACAGAAGAGGGTTAATTTAAGCTGATGGCATCATTCCTTGAGGTAGCTGACTTCCCTGTTGACATAAGGATACGTGTCTCCATGGGCATCTGAAACTGCACCACCATCGGTGGAGATTTGGTGTCGATGGGGCTGCGAAGGGATTCAGTGATGTCTAAAACCCAACGCCTGCGTTTGCTTAGCTGAATGTGGACTACATTGACAGTGTTGACTAGTGGCTCAGCTGGTGCAAATGAAAACACCCGCTGCTTTTTGAGGTGGCATCGGGTGTCTGACACCTCTACATGGGGCCAGATGATGTGACATGGGACCTGTTCACTCTTGTGCCCTGAGAGACCAACAGCTGTAGGCCAGCAGGAAAGCTCAGCCAGCATCTCACATAGCACTGGATGGATGCACTCCCGTTCACTGCTGCGGGAGCTTAGATGCCTATCTCACATATAGACACCTAATACAGACACCTAAATGTAGGTACCTTAATTTCAAACGGAATCCCAACCTTTTATGTCCTCTCTGTTCACTGCATTTTCTACTTCAGAATATTTTAATACACATCTTCCCACATACCCTAAAAATTAAAGGAAGACAGGTTACTTTTAACCAGGATACAGCCGCTTTGCAGCTCTATATTTAGGTGATATATGGGAATGACCTGGAAATGTCACATCAAATATTACTGAACAAAATGGATTTGTCTAAGGCAAAAAAAAAAATGTTGCACCTTCTACTAAAGAAGTTCACTTCACCTTGTCTGGGAAGTCTACGTAGGCAGAGAAAAGCTGAGATTTTAAGTTAAAGCACTCAAAGTGCTTTTTACTCAAAGTCATGGAAGGCAAGGTATGAAGGTACCTTGCCAGGTACTCATGCCAGTGAGTCCGGAAAAGGATGGTGAGGCTTTCAGATAAGCCAGACAAGCATAATCAATCATTATAGCCAGAACGTGTTGCAGGAAGAGTTTTACAGTTCAGTCTGACTGATGATCCAAACACACTGGAAATGATGATGAAGGCTGGAGAATGGCTGAAGCACCACACAGCTTCTGAGATGGGCTCCCGGACCTCCTTCTCACCACAGACCAGTGAGCAGCACAGCTGAGCTATGCATCCACAGCTGTCAAATGAGAGATACCCTGGAGGAACAAGGCATTTGGATATTATATTTCTTTCTTTTTTTTTTTTTTTCCCCCAGATGAGTAATATTGTCTCCATGTGCAAAAGGACTTCTGTGAACAACAGGAAACCAATGCCTGAGAGGATCATCACAGCAATATTTACTACAGCCTGCAGCAATCTCTGCCTAGCTGTGATTTGCTGTTATGCACCAAAACAAGTTGCAGAGAAGGGAAAATATAAGTTTTATCATTCAAGCATCTGAAACAAGGCCCCAGCTTATGAGGCAGTTGTGAAGGTGAAAGCTGGGAATGTAGAGGATGAAAGGAGAAATAACAAGCAAAAGAATCTGCTGGGGCCACGTGGGACTGGGAAGAGTTGAAGTGGTGAGAAGTTGAGAAGTTACTGTGAGGAGCATAGTCTGATCACCGGTGGCATTTGGCTCCCTCATGGATTTGCACGGGGTCACCAGCTGGTCACACACAAAAACAGATGGGCCACATGAATTGTCTGCAAAAGGCACAACAGAGCCACTGGTGGGTGTGAAAGTCTATAGCGATGCTGAAGGGCAGCCGCGATCATGAATTACTTATTGGAAAGATGACGAACACGTTAAAGCCCAAGGGAAAGATGGGTGACACCAGAGGTAAATTTGATCCAGCAAAGTTTAAAAGGTGAGTCTTTGAGAGAGACAGAGAAGGTAATTCTTGGAGAGCGTTTCAGGCCATTAATCTGGAATGATAAAGAAATCTCAGTAGAGACCAGATGGGAAATATTTAAGGAGGCAATAG
This sequence comes from Tringa tobata, assembly GCA_033628505.1. Classification (NCBI taxonomy): domain Eukaryota; kingdom Metazoa; phylum Chordata; class Aves; order Charadriiformes; family Scolopacidae; genus Tringa; species Tringa tobata. Next base: position 1,167,969 of record JAHREE010000330.1, on the reverse strand, counting down.
AGAACACAGTAGGGAACTTATTGGGAGGCCTAAGCAAACAAGGAGGAGCTGGACAAACATCAAAACAAGAGCCTTAGAGGGAAAATGCAAACAGAGCCAAGGATTATGGGAGAGTGGAAACAAAAGCGCAAAACAAAGCAGAGGAAAATTTCCAAAGGCATGTAAACCTTTCCAGGGTATAGAGAAGCACCAGGAAAACATGGTGTGAAATTGAGACGAAAAAAAGATTATGTTGGATGGGAACAACGGTGTGCCAGTGCTAGAAGCACCAAGAGGAGTCCTGGTGGCAAGAGAGCAACCATGAATGAGAAGGTGGAGCCATGGAAAGACTATTTGACCGAACACTCTCATCTACCTGCATACAGTCATGCCAGACCAAGATCAAGAGCATAACTTGCAAGGCAAAAAAGCCCTCCAGTCTGAGCTAATGTCAGATGATGGAATAGAAAGGACTATATAGCAGCAAAGAGTCCCTTCCCTTCTTTTGGCAGTGTATGTCCCAGAACTGTTAGATACCATCCCGCACCTAAGGAAAAGAGCAGGTATCAAATGATTGGTCAAAAATAATGCATGTTCCTGCCACCAGTGAAACTGTAAAGACATACATTACAGGGCAGTTGGAAAATCACAATTGTTGACTGGTTAAAGTAAATTACATAGGAAGCCATGGGCGGAAAATGCTAAAGTGTGGGAGTGGGTTAGATCAAATGTCCTTGCTCTGGTTACGAGTAGAAAAAGAGTGAGGATGGCAATTAAAGGTGTTTTTGAGGATTTTTTAAATTTTTATTTTCAGAGAAGCACCATAGAAAGTAACAAATTCAGACACGTTCCAGCTAAAAGCATCGTAACTATAATTGCTCTGTGGAGCAGAAAGAGCAGGGAGAAATTTAAGTAACAGCTTCAAGTCAGAAGGTAGCACTTCATTGTCTTCCCATACAATGCACTAACAACCCAACCAGAGATGAATCTCATGGAAATGGGTGTTACACCATTAAGATCCTTATCTTATGCAAATGGCACCAAGCAATAGAGTTGGTGATGATGGTCTTCACACATAGTAAAAACTTCCAATAAACACTGGAGTGGCTGGTGCAGGAGCAACTGGAGAGAGAAAAATGCAGGAAGAGAACAAAAAGCTGAATTTGTATTTCTCAGGCAGCATAAGCATACCTGAGGACTTCCTCCAGAAGAAGTTTTTAAAGACATATTCCTTCAGTAATGCTATTGCACAGAAAGTCACAGCCTCAGAGACTAAGGGTGTCTTTTAAGGGTGTCTCCATGGAGCTGTATCAGTCCAAGATGCCCACAGCATTGCCCTGGGCAACAGGATCACCTGCCTTCAGCGGAGTAGGTATCAAACAGAAGGAATCATGGACCTCTTTGGGCCAAAGCAGATACAAAGCGGAACAATTTTAAGATTAAAAAAGAAGCCAGGAGAGAGGCCAAGAGATGAGGAGAATCAAGGAGCAAACTGGAACAGCTGAAAGGTGGTGGAGGTTAAAGCAGAAAGTAAAGAGATGGCAGAAGACCAAAGAAATAAATTCAAGCTTGATCTGCATAGCTTAGTCAAGAGGTCATCAACCACTAGCAATTAGGCACTTCAGCTCCTATGAGTGACCTGGATTATTGGGTGGGACTGGAAAGAGAGAGGGGACTAAACCCTAGAATATATAAAGACCCATATAAGTGCCTGACTGCTCCACCCATCCTTTGGCACTTGCTTAGCTGTATTGTCTGCAAGGGCAACATTAACATTTTTCCAGACATTCATGAAAATCCACCTGATTTAAAAAATAATTTTTCATGTATCATTCTGATTGGACCCTATTCACACCTTCCTAGGAACTGCAACTCCAAGGCTCCAGTGATCACTTAATAAAGCTTGCAAAGTGCCAGGATAGCTACTTTTTCTCATTACTGATACCAGGAAATGACACACAGAATCATAGAATGTTTTGGTTTGAAAGGGACCTTAAAGATCATCGAGTTCCAACCCCCTGCCATGGGCAGGGACACCTCCCACCAGACCAGGTTGCTCCAAGCCCCATCCAGCCTTGAACACTTCCAGGGATGGGGCATCCACGACTTCCCTGTGCAACCTGTTCCAGTGCTTCACCACCCTCACAGTAAAGAATTTCTTTCTGGTATCTAGTCTAAATCTCCCCTCTTCCAATTTAAAACCGTTGCCCCTTGTGCTGTCACTACGCTTCCTGAGAAAGAGTCCCTCTCCAGCTCTCCTGTAGGCTCCCCTCAGATATCAGTAGGCTGCAGTTTGGACAATAGAAGCCCAGCAGCCTCACCAAAACACTCAGTGGGAGGAGGGTATAGGCAGAGACAACAGAAAATCTTTGTATCATTCAGGGGAAAAGATAACCTGCAGAGAGGGCCGGCTCTGTTGGAAATACAGCCTCATTACGGCCGGCACACACAAACATGTGTTTTTACCTTAGCAGGAACAATATGCACAACCCCCACCAGCTCAGCAAAGAGGCACTTCAGGTGTTGGTATGTCGAAGCACAGCGCTGATTCCCACAAACGTGCCTCCCAGTAAAACGGAGCTGCCTTATCTTCCTCGCCTTTTTTTATCTCTAGGACAACGTGGGGCACCTTCATCCCTCCGTAAGAAAAATGCAGCTTTTCTCTCCCGTGGAGCCCACTCTCTGCCGCGTGTCTCCCTGGCACGCTCTGAGTCATCAGTGTGCTTTGGAGGATGTCACGGGGCTCCAGGTTGGGGATTTGGGTGGGAAGGGAGCTCCCGGGGAGCTCTGCTGCAGGTGGGAGGGCAGAGTAAGAGTAAAAGGGAGTAAAGGAGGGAGATTAAACCCACCAAATAGATACGGTTTTGCCCACAGGTATGAAATATGATATTCCCCAAAGAATTGGCAGAACCTTCTGGGCCATCATACCTATGCCTTGCCAGCTCTATCTCACAACTTGAGACAGAAAACATTGCATTTTTATAATATATTTCTGCCCCATCGTATCCAGTTCTTCATATTCAAGAGGGAGCTTTGAGCTTAATTAGCTCTTTTCCATCCCCCAGCGTTTACATCCCCGTGCATTTGGGTAGAGCAACTGTATCTTCATTCAGCTTCTGCTTGGCAAGGCAAGGCCAAGCGAGGCTTGCTCCTTCAACCCTCACGTTCACTGCTTGAGGGGGAGAGGATGAACAAAAGGATGGCAACGCACCAAGCTCAGTGCTCAGGAGGGGAAACAAGAGGACCTTTGTTCACTGCTCAACATTATGGAACCATCATCTTATTGCTGGACTTCTTCAGGTCACCCTGGGCAAGGTTGGTGTGAAGCCAGCTTGATGTCAGGGTCTTCAGCAAGTCCCTTTCTGTCTCTATGTCCTCTTCCCTTCTAAAGCTCTGTGTGTGTCTCCCTGCTGAGTTCTAAGCTCTTTGCAGTAAGCACCATCTCTTACTAATCCAGCTATTGTCTCAGCAAAGGCTTCTGGTGCTCCTATCTTATCTGGTGCTCTTATCATCTTATAAATATCTAAAGAGTGGATGTCACAAGGGATGGGACAAAACTCTTCTCAGTGGTGCCCAGTGACAGTTCAAAGGGCAACAGGCACAAACTGGAACGGAGGAAATTCCATCTGAACATGAGGAGGAACTTCTTTCCTTTGAGGGTGGCAGAGCACTGGAATGGGCTGCCCAGAGAGGGTGTGGGGTCTCCTTCTCTGGAGACATTCAAAACCCACCTGGACATGTTCCTGTGCAACCTGCTCTGGGTGGACCTGCTTTGGCAGGGGGGGTGGAGTAGATGGTCTCCAGAGGTCCCTTCCAACCCCGTATCATTCTGTGATTCTGTGATCTCTTGCAGTAGAAATCAAGTCTACTTGTTGCTGAGGGACTCCAAGGGTGGAGACAGGCTGTGTTAGCAACTAATACCACCCCACACATCCATCTGAGATGGAGAAGAACAGCTTCTGCCTTTACCATAAAATCTTGAGCTTTCTCTGCAGCTAACTCTTTGCAAGAGGATATAAATCTTCCAAGCATTGCTGACAGCTGTCTGCTTGTTTCACTATGAACCCGTCCTTGGGTTCAACAAGGCTTCTGGTATTGATGGGTATGTATTTTGGAGCACGAACAAACAGCCAATGGATCAATGTTCACTGGTGCAAACTTGCTGAGCTAAAATATTGGCTTCATCTGTTAAACTTTAATGACTGACCTGCCTGACAAAGCCAAGAATGCAATAACTCCCATTTCTCTAGGCGTGTTTGGCTATTGGGTAATTACCCTTTAAGCTCAATGAACATTGTTTCTTTCAAAATATTTTCTTGCCACTCAGTTAAAAATACGTGTAATTAAACCCCAGAGGGACGCATCACGAATTTATGGCCCGTGAGAAGCTGGTTTGAACGACAACTCACCGGGTTTCAGCGGGCGAGGGCGGCAGCTGCCCGCGAGGAGATGCAAACCCCTGGAGCCAGCGTGCATCCACCCTTGGGGGAACTCAGCAATGGGGGGAGACTGCAGCCTAAACAGAGGAGCTATTAAGGCAGGAAAAGATGCATATGTCATCTTGTCTGTGATACATACCATGCTCGGTTGCCATAGCGATGGACATTATAGGTAGCTTCAGAGGAGGGAGAGAGTGATTAGCAGACAGATAAGGGAGAAGACTGTGCTGTACCCTCTGCAGTCGGAGTGTTTTCATTAAGATTACAAGAAACAGGATCCAGATATTAAACAGTAGGTGTTTTCATCCTTGTCCTAATCTAACTTTAAAAGTAGCAGCAACAAGGGCATCCCTTGCTTCCCTCGGCAGGCAGTTCCACCAGATGAAAGATTTTCCCAGTATTTGGCCTCCCGTTGTCTTTATTTCCCTCTATATGGTGCTTAATCTTCTCAAGTGACAAGCAAAAGCACCCCAAGTCAATGTTTTCTTTTGAAATTTGGCTGCTCAAAGGCTAACTTCATCACGTAGTGATTTTGTGCTTTGGGCTAAGAACTTGCTTCCAAGGCTTCAGTGCATAGGTGAATTTTATCTTTCAAATTAAAAGAAGGAAAAAACTTTTGTCACCATTTTACCTTGGACTGAGAAAAGCAGAAGAACAGAAAAAAATTATGCCTTTATTGGGGCTGCAGTTATTTTGCTCCTCTAGCCTGGTTCCTGAACAAAATGATGCCCATGTGATCTTTTGCCCAGCCATTAACACTTTAAAGCCTGTTGGCCAGTGTCACCCTACTTTCAGAAAGGGCTCTTTGCCACTCTGTGGGGGTAGGAAGTTCCTACAAGTTTCACTAACATCAGGAACCAGGGAAAGGAGAATTAAAGGCAAATTAGTCCATGTTAATAGGGCCACTAATGGATAGGCAATTCCTTACTCATCCTGCAAGGCAGGAGCTAACTGATCAGTCAGCAAATGCCTCCTGGTCCACCAGCTGGTACCTTAGGGCCCCACCATCAATACTGTAGGTTGCCCTTTCCTGACCAAAATAGTAATGGACACTGGGAGGAACTGGGAGTACCGCAGGATGCAAATGTGCAGGGAACTAGGAAGCTGGGTTTCATTGCTTAGGGAGCAAGAAAAGTGTGTCAACAGCTTTCTCCAACAGCAGCGTTTAAAAAATAGCTACATATCGTCTACTGGTTCCTTTTTTGCCCCAACACATGTTGCCGCAGGGCGTGTTTCAGCAACGTGCTTGTACCCATAGATTTAGCAAAGGCCACAGGTGTTTGGTGAAACTCATAATCCTCCACAGAAGTAAAATCAATGGAGCTTTAGCAAATTCAAAATGTTGAATGAGTGTTTAAGACTTTTCTGGGCTAAAAGTTGGACGTAACTTTGGAGTTTTGGATTAAAGACCTCCAGAAGTCCTCTCCATTCAAAATTATTGTTTGAGTTTGCATCTTAAGAGCTGTCCCTGTAGTCTGCATGCACAGTATGTAGTTCTTACCTCGCTAGTTCTCACCATGTCGGCGTAAATGAGACATATTTGGCAGACTCTTCCAGTGTGGATTGTTGGGGTACCTACAGACTGCACAACCTGCCTTTGATTTTCCAAGATTTCCACCTTCTCAAGGGGATTCCGAAGCTGTTCAAACGAAACCGAGATGAAAAATAAAATAAAAATCCCTGTGCTTTACTTCCTTCCCTGTGTGATCTTATGAACCATGATGACTCCAGATAGCATTCGACGCAGCTGAGGATGTGACCTTTCCTGAACAGGATGAACTCAGTCTACAAATATCATTGCAGAAACAGGTTTTGAAAGCATGACAGGGTTTTCCCATCCACTGCCCCCAGGGCTTAACCATGAATGATAACGCAAAGAGCTTAGGAGACATTGATTACATCCAAGTAAATCTAAATATTTATTAACTCGAGAGCTAAGTATTGACTGATGTCAGAGGGAAGTCAATATCTACAATGGGAGACTCAACGTATATAGAAAGGAAACAAATAGTCCAGTAAGCAGCTTCCTGGGAAACAACCACCCACTTGCCAGGAGCAGGCAACACAGTCAGGTGGACAAATCCCCACACTTCCCTTGGGCAGGTTATTTAGGCCTCACACTACCTGAAAAGTAGATAGTTGGCCCCACTGTGGTGACAAAACTATCATAAGTCCCCAGGTGTCCTCTGTTGTCTGTGGAGAGAAGGAATCCAGGGGTGAATGGGACCCTTCTGCTCTCCCTCAGTGGATGGGACCTAGGCGATCCTGTAGAAGATTCAGTGCTCCCGCATGATATTCTGTGAACCAGGCTACTGAATAGCACAGAAAGGGAGCTGCCCTCCCTTCCTGCTGCTGAATTTTCATCAAAATGCAGAAAACAAGGCCTCCCAGAGCCAGGAGAGTCAAAAACCATAGATCCCACCAGCCAAGACACTGTCAAATGCACCACGCTGTGGAGAAACTGGGGTGAGGGGACAGCAGAGACAGGGGATAAGC
>JAHREE010000330.1:1136685-1151251 GCA_033628505.1 Tringa tobata | reverse complement strand
GTGTGGTACCCAAGATGGGTTCCCTGGGTACCCCAAAAGCATCATTCTGTGCCTCCATGATGTTCTACTTCCAACCCAAAGTGACTTGCTTGCTCCCTTCTCCAGGCTGCCTTTTTCTTCCAGACTTCAGCCACAGTACAGGGTCATGCTTGGGGTTTTCTGCTGAGATGAAGCCTTGTCTGTCAGAGGGACAGGGTCCTCCTCCCATTTCCTCACCCTATTTACAGGATAAGGAGTTACCATGTATTGTCATAGCCAAGAAAAATACATTTTTGAGAGGAATAAAAATAAAATCTATTTTAGGGGTGGGAATCAATGTCTGTAATACTCCTCCAGCAGGCAGAGTTCCTCATCATATCTCACGCAAGGGGGTTGTCCTCATCCCATGAGTTACTGGAAAAGGTGGGCATGGAGATATTAAAAGCAGCCCTGCCTTGCCAAGAAATCCCTCTAATAGCATGCGTGTATGGATATTTTCATTTTGATACAGAAAAACAGCTATTATGCAGGTGAAGCATCACGTGGACAAATGGGGAGAGCTGTAGGTTTTGTTTCGTTATGTGGGTTGGAGGGTGGAGTGTGCTGGTGTTGTTATGGGCAGACAGACGTCGTGGTGGGTGTGAGTATTATTTTAAGGTCTCTGTCCTTTACGTGTTAAGTGCTTGCATCACTGCGGGGAAAATCACTCAAACAGCCATAATGTGGATTAGCCGTGTTTCCTCCTTCTGGGACACGTTGCAGCAGTTCAGATTTTCAAGTGCTCAGCTCTCAGCTGTGACCTCTCCTGAAAATCTGTCCCCTTGCTCTGGGAGCTCTCCTGGCTCCAGACTCTGCAAACACTCCACTGTGTCAATGAACAGAGAAAAAAGCAAGAAGCAACAACTGCAGAAAAACCCAAGCCCCATATGGAACAAAAACGGGCTTTAAGCAACCTAAATAAGAGTCACCCTCCCAAAAAAAAAGTGACTATTTAGGGGGGTTTTTTGCTTCTATTTTCATTTTCTAACAGCCTCAGACCTCCTTTTGCGGACTTTTATGGCAGGGGATTTGATGTATTGCTCGCTGCCCTGGCGAGACAGCCAGCTCTGGTCCTGCAGCCCCTGCTGAAGCAAAGCCCTCCTTGTCTGGAGAACTTTTCAGGGAAAGTTTCCTCCAACTGCTTGGCCAGGCGTGCTGCCAGCAAAGCCAGCCCCTCTGGGCTCATCAGAAGAGACCTTGTACTACATTTTCCACTATACTTATCTAATCTTGGCTTGCGTCCATCTAGTGTTTGTGCAGTAATTACCTCACCAGGCAAAACAGTTCCACTGCCTAATTGTCTTCACTCTCAGGAAATTGTTCCTAATAGCCAGCTAAATTTAATCTCCCCTTCCCTGCTCTATCCACCACGGCAAACCTGTGCAGCCCATCTTCCTCCGCTTACGGTTCTATACGTGAAGCATTTATATAGTGCTATCTGCTCTTATTTCTCCAGGTCAAACATGCAAAATTACTTTCTAGGACTTGTGTGAGTCACAGCCATCATCCTTAATTCATTTTTCTTGGGCTTGTTTGAACTTCTTTCTGCAATCTTGCAGACCACGTCCAAAACTGAAGTGTGTTCAGCTCCCAAGTGCATTGAACTCATGAATCAGGCTACCACAAAACAGCTTTTCCTTAAAAAAACCAGGAATGTAAAAAGAAGTGAGGGTTTTTTAAAAAATTCTCTTAGATTTGGAGCCTTGAGAGTTTTCTTTAAACTTTTTTCAGGGGCTTTCAATGACTGATATATCTTTCATTTTCTAAATGGAAGGTAAATGTTTGCAGATGATCAGGAAGCTGGATACTCAAATAAAATGTCATGTATTTTACTGGATGAGTTGGCACTGCTTGAACACAGCAAGATTAAGGGCATAACAGTAACAACGAGTCAGAATACTAACCAAAAGGGTCATCCTTGTCCCCTTCTGGTCTCCCATGAGCTTGAATTAACAAATATTTTTGGTGGAGTATCTTGCCTCGAAGAGTCAGTACATGTAAAGGACAGTTCCATGTAGCTTGTCAACCTGAAGACTTTCCCATGAGCCTTGGAAACAGCAGCAGAGAAAATCCAAAATTACTAAATCTGTGTTTTGGGCTGTAGAAGATTATGATGCTTAGGTACATCTGCTGGAGCTTGGTAGCAGAGAGGAGCAAAGCTGAGGGCCAGGTGAAGCAAGGATCAGTTGGGGTTCTCCTGTGGTGTGTGCTGTGTAGGAATGGAAAAGGTAAGAGTGTACTAGGGGAAGTTATCTGTGACATCAGGATGAATTCGTATTTGACAGCCGTTGAATGAGGAAAGAGTGGTGCATGAAGCTCGCTGGGCAACTGCCACATGAGAAAGGGCAGAAGCTCTGTTCCTAGCCCCCATCCCCTGAGAGAGAAGATGACCTTTCCCTGCACCCCTCTGCCACCAAGGAGGACTGCAAAACACGCTATAGGTTTTCACAGTGTCTAATGGAATCTTCCCCTCAGTCAGCCCCCTCCAGCCTTTGCACTGTAATCCTGGGCCGTGACCAGGTCCTAAGTACACTGTGTCTCTACAGGGACCGCATGTCTAGGTTGCTCCCAAAGTCTGCCCTTGACCTTTGCTTCTCCGTGTGTCACGTCCTGTAACACCAGGCATCTTTAGGAACCACATCTTGAATTGTGTCTCCATCTTCTAATCAACAGAGTAGCAGCAGGGTCAGGATATGGGGTCAGCCAAGCATCTCAGTGGGCTTGGGACTGGCTGATAGGCCGGTTTCTGTTGCCTGTCCATCCTGTCTGCTCCAGTGTGCCCTCCCAAATGCATCCTTTGCCATGACTCTGTGATGTGGAATCCACATACCCACACATACATAGGCAGCTTGCTTCCTAAAAACTCCATGTAGCTTACCTCACCTTTGGCATATTGATTTCTACACCAGCTCCTTTCTAGGAGGTTTCTAATTACTGTTTTCCAGCTCTCAGACATATACAGCTGGCCCAGTGGAGCCTCATGATGGGAGCGAGTGGGAGGAAAAAGGGTTGTATTTCAGCTGGGATGATTGCACCATTCTGGTAGAACCAGTTTCCCCAATGAGTTGCATCCTGCTGGGCTTTTAGCACCTCCGTGCTGGCACATACCCATGTCTCTCATGTCTGTTCTATCCCCAAACCCTGCTGGTAAGGGGGTTTGTCCTTTTGTCCTCTCCCTGAGAAGGATTATAGTTGATGGGAGGCCTGGGATCTCCTCACACACTTCCTCCTGCTTGAGCTATCATGAGTCTCGTGTCTGCTTTAACACCTCAAAGGCTTCCACGGAGGACTTAACCCTGACCCTTATCACCAAGGACTGCTTTGCAGACACAGCTGGCGTGTGCTGACTGCTAAGCCAGGAGCACAGGAGAGTTTGACCCCACCTTGCTTTACAGTTTGCCTTTAGGTCTCCAAGCATTTGGCCTGGGTATTTCACCCGTGCTCCTGCAGGACCTTGTACAACAACTTCAGTTTGTGCCGAGAATTCATGCCTTCCTGCAGTAAAGATACTCCATATCAATAAAAGAAGAGGATTAAGGCCACGAAGAGGGTGTTCTGACCAACCTGCAAGCTGAAGCATTATAAGAGATGGTTGTAGGCGAAAAGGGAAAGAGCATGTGTTAACTCCTCCAACCCCCCATGAGCTTTTGGTCATGACTGCTGATGGATAGACCATTTGCTTCTGCAAGAGCAGACAACGTGCGTGTCATATTGACACCAGGGGAGGCAGGAAACACAGAGCCCCATGATGCCGTTCTTGAATAAAGTCATTTTTCAAAGGATTTAAAACAGAGCCGTGGCTTGTGAAAAGACTGTCTCAGTGTGTGCTGGGATCTGCAGGGTCCCAGGGAGGAAGCCAGCTCTGATAGGACTTCCTTTGTATGGTGGGGACCTCTGGTTAGTTTTCTGTAGCCGAACTATTCACAACAAGAGACACACACACACACACACAAAATATCCCCATGACTTTTCCCTAATGGGCAGAAACTTAGTGATCAAAATTTTGGCCCTTTTAAAACCTCTTTGAAGTCAGAGGCCGAGGTTTTGTAGTTGTTTTTTCTCAAGCTGTCTGTAACTGCTGACATATGCTGCACATATGGTTTCAATGTGATTAGACTTCTGATCTGTTTTGGTTTTTTTTCTCCTTTTCACTTGACAAAGTACCTACTCACCAGCCACATTTCCATGAGGAAGGGATTTTTCGTAAGATTCTCAGGAAGAAATGCCCTTCTGCAGATTCATTAAACAAATAACAATCTCTCTTTTTGATTTCTTTTTCCTCCCTTTGAAACATGTGGGAATTTGCCCAAAGGAGGGAAGCTTTAGGTGGGACCATGCTGTGCTTCCCCGAATGCCTTCAGGAAAAATTACTCAAGGGTAATTACACATCTTTGCAGATGCACTGGGAACACACAGATCACTTGGTGTAGTCAGGCAGCATTGGATCTGCAAGCATGAAGCTGTGTTATTATTTGTGGCATGGAAAATGTCTGGAGGCCCAGGTAGCAAATGAGATGCCCCACGGTGAGGTGCTGCTTGTGGCAGAGGGTGGGAATTCAGCACCATCTCACAAAGAGGACAGGCATTTGGTCCACTGCAGTCACGAAGATCACTGCAGACAACACAGATCCTCTCTGGAATTTTCACTTAAATACCATCGTTGGGGTTAAGGGTATGTCTTGAATGTCTTCAGGGTACCAGCAGCAGGTTGGGACCTTTGAGTCTTGAAGATCTGAGATCTGCATCAATCAGTAGCCAGAGAAAAAGGTCCTCCTCACTCTTTTGGCTCTTCTGAAGATCTCAGAGTCAAGTTTGGCCCCATGTATGTTAACAAAGCAGTTGCAATATGAGAGCAGAGTAATGCTCAGCCTCATCTTGTGTCCTGGACGGTAGGTAAGAACTGATGCCCTCAGGCACAGCAGAGGAAGTGCATTCTGTAATGCCAGAACTTTCTGGGCAGATCCTGCAGCACAGAAATGGTCTGGACCACAGTTACTGATGGTCAAAGTATATCAGTATCTATGGTGCTTGGAAAATTTTCACAGCCTCTTTTTGGTTTTGTATACCTCTGATCTCTCTCTTTGCCCTATTGCAGGTCTGCCATTTCTCATTCCCCTTAGAAACACTAATCCTACTTTGAACCTGTGTATACTACCTGTCTTCCCCATGTAGTAGCTATTCTTGAGTGATTCCTGTGGCAGTGAATGCTCCAGGCTCATCAGTCACAAGGCAGAAAAGGACCTGGGAGCGTTGGTTGACCGTTGACTGAACACGAGCCAGCAGTGTGCCCAGGTGGTCAAGAAGGCCAACAGCACCTTGACCTGTATCAGGAACAGCGTGGTGAGTAGGACTCGGGAGGTGATCGTCTCCCTGTACCGGGTACTGCTGAGGCCCCACCTTGAGTGCGGTGCCCAGTTTTGGGTCTCTTACCACAAAAAAAAAATTGAGATGCTGGAGCGTGTCCAGAGAAGGGCAACAAAGCTGGAGAGGGGTCTGGAGCACAAGTCTTGTGAGGAGCGGCTGAGGGAGCTGGGGTTGTTCAGCCTGGAGCAAAGAAGGCAGAGGGGACACCTTATTGCTCTCTACAACTACCTGAAAGGAGGGTGTAGAGAAGTGGAGACTGGTCTCTTCTCCCAAGGAACAGGCGATAGAACAAGAAGAAATGGCCTCAAGTTGCACCAGGGGAGGTTCAGATTGGATATTAGGAAAAATTTTTACACTGAAAGGGTTATTGAGCATTGGAATGGGCTGCCCAGGGAAGCGCTTGAGGCACCATCCCTGGGGGCTTTCAAAAGACAGGTTGACATAGTGCTTGGAGACATAGTTTAGCAATGTGGTGGTTTTTTTTTTGTATGGCTTTCTTTTGGTTTTTTATCAGAGTTAGGTTGATGTTTGGACTAGATGATCTTAAAGGTCCCTTCCAACCTAGATGATTCTATGATTCCATTCTAAGGTAAAATCAGAAGAGCTGGTGTGAAAATGCTACCTAACCTTTCCTATGCAGCCAAATACTCCCAAAGGAGCCCTTTTCGGGAGTCGTGTTTCATTGTATCTGCTCTACTTAAGCGCCCTTTTTTTTTCTGGTAGTGAACTTTGCGTTTACCTACTCGGATAAGGACGGTTGTGAACTTTCCTGACCCATTGCCTGCTGATTACGAAGTTCATGAGGTGCAAGATTAACCCCGGGCTGGGAAGTTTCCAGGCTGAAGTCAGCCGATAAAAGCAGAATGCGAAATCACTGCTGCCCTCACTTTGCCAAGATAAAAGTTTACTATCGGTGGGTTTGTAAACGCTTGCAAAATGCTTACCTAATAGAAGAATAAAGGTCATGTAAATACCTGGAGAGTTGGGAGAGAAGGAAAAAAAAAAAGTAGATGTGGAGATGTACAGAACGTTTTGCTTAGTTTACAAAGCCATACGATAAGAAAGCACTAGCATCACACCCACGCTCTTGGGCAAACAAGTTTTTAAGAAGGAAATAAAGCAATGAGTGAGCAAGATTTACTCTTGAGATTTCTCGTGAAAATATATCTTGTCCAAGCACGCTACTTCATGCAACACCAGCTGCTCTACCAGTCCAACAGGCATTTTTAAACTGGGATGCAAGCATGACTCAGCCTTCCTCTCTATATATCATTTTCTCTCCCTGTCTTTTGGAAATAAGCACCTTTTCCCCTCCATTAACATCACCTCTACCCTACAGGTACGAGATGGTCTGACTGGGACAAGTCTAATTAAATGCAAGACACTTGTTCTCAAAGTTTGCTGCTCTCGTTTTAGCCCTAGAGAAGCTGGTGCACCGAAAATCTTCCTTACTTTCTCCAGCTGTATCAGGTGGGTAATAAGAGGCTGCTTCTACTGCAGACCTGTTTTGGCTCAGTTGATCTGGTGTTTTGTGCCCTTTGCTTGCCTTGAACTGTGTGCAGACAACCTGGGTTAACCTCTGTCAATCTTCAGCCCTTGCGCTTGTGACTTCAAATGCCAGGATGCCAAGTGGGTTTTAGATGAAAATTCCCCAAAGTGTCCTACTCTGGGTGAAAAGAGCGAAGAGGGAGGATTTGAAACATGAACTGTGGAGCCCTGGGAGAAGGGACACATGGCCAAGCATCCCCTGCCAGAGTCCATGTTGGGTGACCTGGCATGGGATACATGTGCTCTCACTGAAGATGCCCATTCAATTTACTCATGAAACTAATGAAATAGAAGTTGAAGAGCACCATCTTGATCAAGAGTTTGCGTGACTCTTGTTGGCATCTGAGCACATCTTGCCTTGGTGACATCTGAGCACATTAAAGGTTACTTCATGTTAATCACACTGAGCAACACCTTCCTCCTTACCCAAGAAGAGGTAAAGAAGCAGGGTTTGTTTGATAATAAAAGGATCTATCTCCGAACGAACAGCAGAAGTCAGTTTTATCAGCTGCTTGGCATGCACAGCAGCTGTTTCCCTTTGCTGAGAATCACCCATTACTTTCTCCTTGCTGCCAGCTAATAAATTACCAAGACAGTGACACACGTCTGAGCATCAAACGATCATATTGCAAAGGCAAAGGTGACAAGATAACAATTGTGAATACAGCCTTTTGCTCAGGGTGGCAGAGCTCCAAGTGGTCTGAGTGTGCTGGGTGTTTTCTGCTAGACAGCTCTGCTGATTAAGTGGTGGGACAAGGACTTTTTCCTTTGCAAAGTTCACGCTGGGGAGTCCTGTTTGTTTAACCATCACCTGCTGTGTCAGGAGAGTTCACCAAAAACGTGTCACCGGAGTTTAAACTGTGTTCCTCTCCTTTGGAGACCGAAGGGGAAAATCAGACCAAGCTTCAATTTAAAGGTGAATAGCGCATTTGCGATTAGTGATGCCAATACACCGAGAGCTCTTTAACCACCAGCAATGAGCTCGTGAACCTTCAGAGTGTCTTTTGGTGTAAAATGCTTCTGTTTCATGTAGGAAAATGAGGCACATCAGAGGTCACATTTCGCAAAATAATTGTGTCCTGTTTTGAAGATCCTTAAGCCAAGACATAGCTAAAATGGGTTCTAAAGGAAACATTGGAATGTCCCCACAAGTCCTGATCCTGCAGAAGCCCACATCTAGGGACTCAGCAGCCTGAGGAGCCCAAAAGGGATTTGCCCTAAGGTCTTTACAACCCTTCCTGGTATCTTTGGGACATGCCTAGCTCTCACCAGCTGCCAGCATGAAGGGGAGAAATTCCACTTGAGGGTCCAACCTTTCATAGCATCATAGGATAATTGGGGCTGGAAAGGACCTCAGAAGGTACCAGTCCAACCTGCTTCTTCAAGCAGGGATGTAGGCAAGCCTATGGATATACCCTGTACCCTCTATATACCCTCTTTGAATTGTCCATGGTTGGCATCAGCCATCAGACTGAGATAGTCTGGTCAGAATCTGTCTGTTAAGAATAGTCGGTTTCCAAATGCAGCCCAGAGGCATTCGTGCCCTCGGCTCTTAAATCTTCTCAGCTTCCACTTAGGGATCCTGTGGGGTCAGTGGGAATGTCCCCAAGGTCAGCCCTTTGTTTTCCCTTTGCCGAAGCTTTGGTCATCCAGCGGGCAGGCTGCCCACGGGGCTGTGAAATGGGGAGATCCCCATCTGATTTATTACCTGGGATCCGCTCGTTAAAGACCTGCGAATTTCCAGAAGGCCTTGTGCAAGCAAAGAACAGCTTCCACAGGCTCTCAGGGGAAAAAAAAATATCGTCATTTCCACAGCCCATGTGGCATCTCCCTTAAAATTTGCTCCCAGCACCTTGCAGCCCAGCTGCCAAGGTTACAGCGAATACCTTATTTCAGCCCTGCCAAATAATTATATGCTGCAAACGCAGCTAACACCCACGGTCTAATGTTGCTTTAATGAAATCTCCCCAGTGGGGACTCGGAGGGGGGAAAAAAAAAAAAGAAAGAAAGAAATAAAAAGGGACAGATACATACTATCTGTCCTGATGAAGTTGTTAATTTCACACTGACGACAGCAAAGCCCTGCGGTGTCAGAGTGCTCTTTGCTGACTGCCGACAGAGCCTTTATTCATGGTGTTAAAATTGTGGCCTTCTTGTGGCATTCAAGGTCCCTTGGTCTTCCTACGTAGAAATGCCCTTGAGGGGAGCATTTGCTTTCCCATGCTTTTGGCAGGTCAAGGGGTTGAAGCCTCGAAAATTGCCGAGATGCACGTCATCGAGCCCCATGAGGTCAAAGAATTCATTGTGTGAGAAAGCTCTGGTTGGAGCTTTTTTTTTTTTTGCAAAATCAAACCCAAACTGACAGTGAATTGTGCTGGCCCAGGGGAGCCACGTCCCTGGGATGTGAGAGTGGCACTTGTTCCAAATGCAGTGGGAAAGACTTGGAGCTGTATTGGGTTTTAACCCTGATGGCTGCTGGGCATGGTCAGATGAAATTTGTGTTAAAGGGTCCAGGACTTAACTTCATCTGCCCTTTTGTTTCCAAAAAAAGCCGTCCTATGCTACCTGCAAGAAGGAACTGATGTTGGTGCCCCTTTTCTCCTCATGACCATCTTCATTCATGACCATCTAGTTTCATCTCCATCCACTGGCAGTTCCTGTCCTTCGGGTGAGCAAGATAGGATACTTCCCTGGGCCTTTAATCTGAAACACCAGGGAAATGAAAGCAAATCTGATCCTGTTTTCATGCATTTTCATCTCAGAGGGAATCTCTAGGCAGTGATACATCCTGCAGTTACTTCTAAATTGAGCCCAATAAATTGTAATTGGCCTAAGCGGATTTTCAGAGAAAATACCTACTTTTAATTTCCAAAAGAAAAAGGTCTTATGTTCCAACAGCTGATCACTTCTCTGTTATTTCTGTCTCTACCTTCAGGTCAGTGCACCCTTTCCTATTAGATCAGCAAAACTTTTTAGTGCCATCAAACGTCCTCCCCGAACACAGTTTCCAAGCATATGTGCTTAAGGAAAAAAAGTGGCCAAGAGGGTATGGAGATGCTGGAGGGGCAATATAACACCTTTGGCTCCTTTGCTTTGCCGCTAAATGCCTGCTCACTGGGGCTGACCAGGATGGATTTCAACTTGAGTCTCACACCTTTGGTTTCCCAGCAAAATGCCGTTGCTGTTCCAGCACCAGTTTCCAAGGCCAAACCTTCCCCAACGGCTGGACCTCTGTTCAAGTCATTAGCTGGAAACTTGGACTCAAGCCTACAAACGTGTGACCCTCCCTGTCATTCATTGCTAGCCTCTGAGTGAGTGATTTAATAATCCTGTACTAAACACACGGAAAGAAGAACGTGACTGCAAGAACATTGTGGGAACGGCGGGAGCTCAGGAAGTACCATATTCCTGCAGAGAGGAGCCTGAAAACTGAGCATAACAAAGCGTGACCCAGCTCCAGAGAGGTGTTGAAAAGACAGGAGAAAATCCTCTTTTTCACACTAAAAACCCTCCACGTTTTATCAGTGCTGGTTAAAACAAATTCCCCTCTTTGGGAACAGGGGTCTTATAATTGCACAGCTCTTTCAAACCTTTAAACAGAGAGCTCCTTTGACATATGCCTGCTGGCAGCGAGCACTTTCCTTCCATATGAATGGTTCTTATTTCCCTTCTTTTTCCTCAGCCTCACTTGTACCGCCACATCACGCACAATATTTAACCCAGCCACCCCCCTTTTGATACATCCATTTCCCATATTTAGAAAACATTTTCCATTTATTCCGAGGAGCCAGAGCTCCTTGACTTGTATCGCTTTGATATCCAGCCTGGGGGAGGGGAAAAGGGGGGATGCAGGGAAGAGTTCCCCCAGATCAGCCCTATGGGCACAACCATCCTTGCATGGTATGTGGTAAAACACTACACTCAGGGAAACGTTGGGCTGATTCAGGCCTGAATGGTTGAGGGATGGGAAAAATCCCAGTTTGCTTGGCTCAGCATAATCTTTTGGGCCAGTTCCCTGGGTGAGGATTATTGCAATATCCTTCCAGATCAAGCCCAGATATCAACAGGAGCCCATCTTCCTGTTTACCGTGGGGTTGAGCAAGGCCAGGGGGCAATGTGCATGTATCTAAGGCATTTCAGGGCATTTCAGGAATTTCACAAATGCCAACTGTGCTGCTGAAAGGACTCCTTGCCCGTGATACAGTTGTCCAAAGATGCTGCTATAGGAACATATATCATCTTAGGAATCTGGGCTCTCCAGGCTCCATTACTGACTCTTCGTGTCATCCTGAGCTTTTTCGGTTGAATTCCCCAGCTGCAAAGAGGGGTTAACTCATGAGTTCATCTTCAGTTATGACCAAGCAAAACCATGACTGGGAGATTTTAGGCCTTAACACCGTAAAAGTACAGAATCACAGAATCATAGAATCACCTAGGTTGCAAGGGACATTTAAGATCATCTAGTCCAACCATAAAAAAACCCAACAACAAAACAAAACACACACAAAAAAAACACCAACACTAAACCATATTCCCAAATTGAAGTGTTGCTCCATCCAACAGTCTTGGTCCATTTGGAAGATGGGTTTTGTTTTGTTTAGTCGGCAAGTTTTTTCACTGTATTCAGATTTCTGATTTCAATACGCCTCCTAAGGAACAGAAAGTGCCTTGTTCTGGAAGTTCATGAGCATCTCTGATCTCAGATCTTGGGAGGAAAGGCAGATTCAGAGGAAAGATTTCCTTATTAGGTGGATCTCATTTAAAATCACTTAAGTATAACAAGATCTTTTCCTAATTGGTGGGTAAACTTGATGTTCCTGCTGCTCTGATTGTAAAATTATTTTCTCTGGAAATTTGCAGTTTGTTGACAAAGAGAAGCAAATCACTCAAGTTCAACAACGGCTCCTTGTAAGGCAGAAAGTAATCTGATTTACACAAAGTGATGTTTGCAAATATGTTCTGCACATATATCATCAGGTTTGTTTAGAAATGCTTTAGAAGGATTAGGGCCAAAGTCTGCCTTGGTGATTTCAGTGCAAATCTGGATTAGTTTCACGGAAGCATTAGAATTAATTCTGATCAACGTTGCTGGAAGGGAGCAGTGTTTGGCTCTGAATCTATTAAATTGTTTTCTTTGCCACAGTGAGTGCTCCAGAGGCTCATTTCTCTTGATTGCACAGAGGGATCCATTTTACAAACCACCTTCTCGTGCTATTACCTTACAGCTGTGCTAATTTTTCCTGTGCTGGTGTCCTGCCATTGGGAAGTCTGGCAGCTGGCCTTCAGGGATCTCACTCGAGGTGTGAGTTATCAGAATTTGATTTCCAAAAAAAAAAAAAAGGATGCCTCCTTTTTTATTTTTTTTTTTTTGAGGGGTGGAGTCCCTGCAGTCTTTCATCAAAGTTTTGGGGTGTTATCAAACCAGCCCTCTCCTCTTTCCTCCTCTTTTCCTCTCTTGTTTCCATCATCTCTGAGGGTACCTTAGTTGTGTTCATCTGTAATGTGGTGCTGGTACACGTGTCTTTCCAAACCTGCAGTTCTCCCTGGGCATGGGGTTTTACCATAGCAATCTCTTCCCCCTTGGTTTCTCATACATATAGAGACAAAAGGGAGCCTGAGAGTGTAGTGTTGTCCCAGTGGTCCTAGCTGAAGACTAGATAGGTTTTTCTTCACAAGCTGCCTGACCGAAAGTTTTTGCCCACACTCCTGTTCTCTTGGCATGAACAGAAACCCCTGCTGAGGGGAAAGCCAAACTGGCCAAAGGAGTTACTGGGCTGGGCTGCTGCATTGACTGAATGTGCATTGGACTTGGCTCTACCTGGACAGAAGCAAACATGACTTGGAGAGGGATCTAAAAGCACATCCTGGGGGTAAAACATGAAAAATGGAGGCTGTCTAGCCAAAAGAAGCAGACCTGATGAGGAGATGGGAGAAAAGTATATTCAAAGCTACCAGAGAGAGGAAGATATATAATTTTCTTCTTGTCTGTGCTGGCAAGAAGCTCAGGTCAGATGCTAGGTTTTAGTACTTTAAATCCGAATAAGGTTGCAAAGGGAAAACATGGTGTGGGTCACATGACAGCTGTTGGAGTTATTGTAATATAGAAGTTTCTTGATTTGGAATTCCTGAGAAATAACAATTAAGAGTTTCTTTTGAGCTTTCTAGCATTGTTCTTCATTGTGGGTCTGTGAGCATACGAAATGTGTCAACCAGCATCATACCAACAAGCCAATTCGCCTGCTTTAATATCGCAAGTGTGTGAAGGAGAACAATACGGGGTCTGTTCCAAGAAAGGAGACATGCTGCTGTATTTTAATGATCTTTCTGCCTAGAGGTTGGTGTTCCCCCCTAGCTGCAATTTATATGGGGATGAAGGAATCTTCAGCCCCTTCGACTCCCCCCTGTTTGACGTGCTCCTTTCCATTCTCTCGGTGATCTCCAACCATTCATCTGCCATCAACCCTTCCCACTTCTCCCACCATTTTCCCCGCTCCTCTTCTTCCTCCAGTAAACCCAATGCTTTTCTCCTCTGGTGTCTCCTCAAAGTCAACAATGTTCCCCTGCTCCTGACACCGATCTCCTTCCTCCCAACTGTTGTTCCCACTTGCTACGTCTTTTGGTGTTTACAGGCAGAGGGGAAGATGAGGATTAACTTCCCTGTGAACCTCTCCTTTCCTGCAATTTTGTTTTTATTTAATCCATGAGGCCAGAGAGGCTCTGTGGTTATTCTGGCTTAGATCAGTCCCTCAGCTTAACCCTCCCACTGGGGCAATTCTGTAGCTCTAATTTACTAATGAGGTTTTTCTTCTGGGAAAACAGTGGACAGTTCTGCAATTCACAGATATGGGTCGTTAGCAAATTGGCGAGCAAATGGGAGCAATTCCTGGGCTGGAAATGGCTTTTCCATCACTTGGGCTTTGCAGAAATGTCTGTGAGAGGCTGCAAGCTCTGGCTGCTGAAGAGCCATTGTGTTCTGGAGCTTTTTTGTTGACAATGGAGCAGGAAGCAATTGGCTTGAATTTTGGACAAGTGGGAAATTTGTCCATTTCCTGTTTTATCCCATAAGGAAATTTTTGTCTTGTATATGGGAAGGAGAGGGGAGGACGAAGGTAAATTACACCTGTGAAGTTACCCTTGTTGAGCAAGACTGCTTTGTCCCAGTGGGAACATCTTTCATTTAGTCTCTCTTCTTTGTCTTCTTTTTGTTTCTCTGATATTAAACCTGTTCACCTAAAAATATCCATTGATATTGGCATCGTGGGAGAATGATACCAATGAACAGCTAGTGATCCCTTGAGGACCCCAACAACATGCTCTAGGAGATCCTTACTTTGTCTAAATTGTGTTGGGTTTCAAGCACTTAGAAAATGCTTCTTTTTGTGGAAAGACCACAATTTGGTTGACTCCAGACCTCTTAATGGGTATGAATATCGCCTCTGCAAGGGCTGGGCTGCTCCTGCCATTGCAGAGAGAAGGGAGAAGACAAAGGGCTGGAGAGGATAGTTGTGAGGGAAACCTCTACTTAGGGGTCAGAGGATAGGAGACCAAGCCAATGAGAATGCTGTTGTCTCCTTATCTCCCAAAGGTCCACAGAGGAGCTGTAGCCTCCTGGTCTTTTCTCAGCGGCAAAGATTGT
>JAHREE010000330.1:1025586-1132093 GCA_033628505.1 Tringa tobata | reverse complement strand
CGGGGGGAGGGGCTGGACTAGATGATCTCCAGAAGTCCCTTCCAACCCCATATGATTCTACGATTCCTGCTTGTCCACAGTGTTGTAGGTGTACAGAGGGCTGCTTGGAAAATCTTACTATTTAGCTCAAAATTAAGTATTTGGTTTTTTGCAGATTTGTAGTCTGTTGGTTTGATCTTGGGTACTGTGAAGGTAGGAGGTCTCAGAGAGTTTCCAGGAACTGAGAAACATGCACAGAATCAGCCACAAAAGTGGCTGAAATGCGTAGGAAGTGGACAGCTAAACAACTTAATGGTGGAGGTCCAGGGGTGAGAGGTCCAGGGGTGAGAAAAAGCATGCAGGTGCTCCTTCTGCATGGTGTAGACAATGTGGTAGGCTGTGGTTCTTCATGAAGAGGAGGGGTGAGAGGACTGTGATCCCAGAGTTGAAATTGCATTGAACATTCTGTTGAACTTCAAGGTTATGCCAGATAGGGACTCTCTTAAGGAGATGGGTCTCATTTTCTCACCAACATGGTGACGCAAGTGTTTTCTCTTGAGAAACTATGAGGATCTGACCAGAGTTTCATCTCTTTTACACCAGTAATGCTGGTGTCACTGCAGTCACTCCAAGTTCAGACCAGAATAATCCAAGCTAACGGAGGATTGTTTCCATTCCTTTGAGGGTAAGCATCCAGAGATGGATGAGCCTAGATGAATCACTTCCTGCTCAATTTTTTTCAGGCATCGGAGAGTCATGCTTTGAAGTCTGAAATCCCAGCTTCATCCGTCTTCCCCTGGGAGTACCAATATGTCAGGATGGAATTTGGCTTTCCTGTCACTGCTGGGATGTTCTGCTGACAGCTCTGTAGACCTTGACTGCAATGACCTCCTGCAGCCCTGTTATTAATTTATTTTAATTCTAGCAAGGGTGTATCATTTTGCAGACCAGTCCAGGGCTTTCAGAATCATCCACATTTCTCAGCAGCTTCTTCTGACGGGTTTGTGTCAAACACTTTTGAGATAATCTAACCAGTTGGGGCCCAAGTTCATCCTACCTGTCATGGGTTTCTGCCTGAAGTATCTGAGCTAGGACCCTTTTCAGACTGATATAAACTGCTTCAATCTTCAGAGAGAGATTGAATCTTGTTAAGATTTGGGACTATAACCTTGGGCCTTTACTGCAGCTTGGTCACTCTTTCTACAGGCAAATAACTTCTTAATGAATTCCAGATGATGGACTACACAACAGAAAGCTGACAAAGATGTAATTTTAACTGCAGCATTGTTCCAAACCATGAAAATCTATTATTTTTTTCATATTTCTAAACCAATACCCCTGCTGTTTCCTGAAAGTCTTCCTTTTTTTGGTCCATCATTAAAAAGAAAGCCTATCTACATCTGTGCACAGAATAATTGGAAAGGAGAATTAGACTGAAAGGTAAGGTAATAGCTTTCTAAGCACTCACAGGAAACGAAAATCTGTAGAAATGAAAAATGCTGGAATAGAATATAACCTTGTGTTTGGAAGTCACTAGTTAAAGTGTCTGAGGCTGCTTTTCTAGTG
Organism: Tringa tobata; assembly: GCA_033628505.1. Lineage (NCBI taxonomy): Eukaryota > Metazoa > Chordata > Aves > Charadriiformes > Scolopacidae > Tringa > Tringa tobata. The sequence goes on along the minus strand of JAHREE010000330.1, from coordinate 1,130,548 downwards.
GGTGGAATGAGAAAGGCACTTGTGCAGGTTGATTCAAACCACCCTAATGTGTGTGTCCAAAGTGGATTGGCTGAATTGCCCTCTAAAAATCTCTTTGCCTTGCCTATAGAGACAATGCTTAAACTAAACGCTGATCTTTTTTAAATGTGTAGATTTAGGTGATGTGAATCATACCCTGGCACCTATTCAAGTAACCAACAGAGATTGCAGAAAACAAGGAGAAATCTGCAGGTGCGTTGGCCAAGCCACTGCCTCTGAGTCCTATGGGTACAGAAAGAGAAAACCTTCCCAGGAACCTTTCTGCTGGAACCATAGGACCTTAGTTTTGTATGCTCAGGTCATGAGCACAGTCACCTAAGGTAGAGCCTGTGGAGAGAGAGAGAAACCTCTTCAGAGCGCAGTTCAGAGCAGGAACATGAGCTGGCTTGACAATAGGTGTACTGAATAGGGCTGTCATGATAGGCATTCATCTTGTTAGGATGGGAGCAGCATCTTCCTTCACGTCCACCCACCACCACGAATGTCAGAAACCAGCCCAAACCAGCCAGGAATCTCCAACAGGCAACAGCCTCCCCTGAGCAAAGGTGTAATCACCTTTCAGTAATAAACCCAGCACCAGTACATTTTTGCAGCTTCGGCTTCAAAACCAATTTGGGTTGAAAACAGAAGGCGAAGGAAAATTATGGTGCCAAAACAGACCGAAAACAATGAAGTCACTTTTTGAGTTACAAGACGTTAAAACATGAACCCTGAAGTGAAATTTGGTATGTTTTTGCCCAGTATGCTTTTGTTTTCTCTCCCCACGATATTGCGTCACAGCGAAGCGCGTTCCTTGGGGTTTAATGAGAACAATGTGTTTCTTTTTCTGAGGTGGTAGGTTATTCTTACTCATTTGGATAAATGCTTGTGTTTTGGGAAGGACCTCTGAGTAAGTGTGTGGATATTGCTGTTGCTTAGCATAATGAACTGGACTTGGAAGCAAAATGGTTTGGGTTTGAAATAGGGGTGGTGTTGCAGCTGATGCAAAGTCTCAAAAACAAATTACAGCTGTTGAGAAGGTGTGATAAGGAGCAGAGGACATTTCTCTGCTCCTTAACACGGGCACAAACCCCGCGCTGGCACCCTTAGCTACACCTAAATATGCAGGATAAGTTAGGGCACCCACTAGACAACCAACTTGCCTGAGTGGGTGGCCTTCTGGTGACGTGGAGGGGCACTATGTATTTTCCCTTCATCTGTATTCATGTGTATTAATTAGGGAGGTGTTCACTGCAAAACACACTCTCAGGGTAAGATCGTAAGAAGGCATGGACACGGTTCCTCTGAAAGACACACAGCAGTTTCTCCCTTGCCATGCTAAACTTCCCTCCCAATTCAGTCCGTAGCAACTTCAGAGCTTGATCTTGAAGTTAAGGACTAACTTCCCCCTTCACATTTCATTACAGGGGTCAGAAGTAGGACTGTGGGGAGCATGGTCAGCAGGGTGAGGGAGGTGATTCTGCCCCTCTATTCTGCTCTGGTGAGACCCCACCTGCAGTGCTTCCTCCAGACTTGGAGTTCTCAGCACAACAAGGATGTGGACCTGTTGGAGGGGGTCCAGAGGAGATGATGAAGATGCTCCAAGGGCTAGAACCCCTCTGCTATGAGGACAGGCTGAGAGAGTTGGGGGTGTTCAGCCTGGAGAAAAGAAGGCTCCAGGGAGACCTTATAGCAGCCTTCCAGTATTTGAAGGGCACTTACAAGAAAGCTGGAGAGGGACATTTTAGCAGGGTTTATAGCGATAGGACAGGGGATAATGGCTTCAAACTGGAAGAGGGGAGATTTCAATTAGACATTAGAAAGAAATTCTTTCCTGTGAGAGTGGTGAGACACTGGCCCAGGTTGCCCAGAGAAGTTGTGGCTGCCCCATCCCTGGAGGGGTTCAAGGCCAGGCTGAATGGGGCTTTGAGCAACCTGGTCTGGTGGGAGGTGTCTCTGCTCATGGCAGGGGGTTTGGAACTGGATGGTCTTTAAGGCCCCTTCCAACCTAAACCATTGTATGATTCTATGACTTCTTAAGATGTGACTGTAAAATCTGCATCACATGGCAAGATTTGGGGTGGGCAGCCACCCTCAGCTCACACTGAACAGGGAGACATATCCAGGAGTGCTGCACACTCATTCTACCCAGCAGCTTTCGAATCCAGCCTTGCACACAACACGCCCACGGTGCGTTCAGCCCCAATCCTTGCTTCTAAAGTTAATTACCTTTCTCCCCTCAAAGAGAATTCCTGCGCTGTTGACATTCATCATCTGTGTGTCAATCTTGCCGTGTGAAGATGCATTGCACTGTGTACACCGCGCAGAGCCGGGAGTGTCCCAGTGGCGTTTTCTGAAAGTCATTTTGAGTAATCATCCCTGGAGGGTCCCTTAAGCACAATTCAGCTTTACATCAAGTAGCATCACCTCTGCCTCATTAGCATTCTGCGAAGCTGCGCTCCCTTCCCCCTCCTGCCCTTTCTGTTCTTCACCGAAAGACAGACAGAAAGTCAGTCCTTCCTCTCCTCAAATAGCTCCGCTGCTGCCTCGTCCATCTTGGCACCTGAATCAGAACTGCCTGTGTGCTTGCTGTGTGACGTTATGTTTTCACTCTGTCCCACCCCCTGCTCCTTTGGTGCCCTTCACGGGAGCTCATGGTAGCAGCCTTCTCTGTGGCTCCAACCATCCATTTATCTCCACCTTATGAAATTGTTTGAGCAGCTAAGACTATTTCTGCACTGACTTAGGAGCTAGGAAACATTTCTAGAGGCCTTACCGTGCTCACCCTATTCACAGAATCTCACAGGATCTTCATGGTTGGAAGGGACCTTTGAGGTCATTGAGTCCAGCCACAAAAAAACCCAACCAAAACCAAAACCAAAAACACAAGCCACAAACAGACACAAACCAACAATCTTGGGTACTAGAGGATGCCCTGAAGTGCCACATCTACACATTTCTTAAATACCTCCAGGGATGGCAATTCCACCACCTCCCTGGGCAGGCCATTCCAGTGCCTGACCACTCTCTCAGTAAAGTAATTCTTCCTAATATCTAATCTAAACCTCCCCTGCCCCAACTTCAGACCATTTTCTCTGGTCCTCTTCATTATTCCCTTGGGAGAAGATGTCAACACCCGCGTCTCTACAACGTCCTTTCAGGTAGCTGTAGAAGGCAATGAGGTCTCCCCTCAGCCTCCTCTTCTCCAAACTAAACATTCCTCTTTCCATGTACATCGTTGCAAAACTTCCCTTAGATCCGGGCTTGGAAGTGCACAGATATGGCTTAAAGGTGGCACAGGTCTTGAGTGGAATCCTTCCAAACTTTCTTCTTGTGTAGATCTCAGAGCTCTCTGGTTCTCCCTCCTCTCCTGCTGGGTCCCTAAGTTGGGGAAGGGCTCTGCATGGATACTGCAGATGCTCCAGGCATGGCTGCGTGCTGGGGAGGATGCAGGACCGGTGATTTACCACCTTTTTTCTCATGGAACAGCTGCGCGAAAAGCCACTGATTGAGTCTTTAGCTGCAAGGTATGTTGTCTTTGATGGCTTTTCTGCTCTCCCTCCCTCTGCTGCCTCTTGTTCCTGCCGTCAGGCTGCTGCATGCCATCTCTTCTCCCCTGCCAGCACAGCCGCTCTGCTGAGAGCTGGTTTGGGGAACGGATCCAGCTTAAAAGCAACGTACTCAAACCATTTTTGTTTGTGGGGGTAATGGGTTGCTTCTCTGATTCTTTTTATCCTACCATAACTCACAGCTTTGTGGCACTACACCACGATGTGGTAGGAACAAACACTCGGGAGGGGGTAAAGGACAAGGACTGGGAGGCAGTTGTTTAAGCTGATGTTGCTGCAAAAGAAAATGTATCAAGAAATCACAGCCTGAGGTGCAAGGCCTCAAAGTGAAATAACAGAGGGATAGTGTCACGTTCCTTTAAATCCCCCAAGGAATTTGACTTACTGGACAGAGATCCTTTCTGCAAGGAAAAAAACCCCAAACAAACAGCCCTTTATAAATCAGGAAATGCTTATTATCTCCTTCACCCTCTGCTCCTTTCTGTGCCTCTTCCTTTCAAAGCTAGAGTCATGAGGATATACAGAGATGCAGAATCATGCAATAAATAAATTAGTGCCCCGGAGCTCAATTTTGATTGCAAATATTTCAGATCCGCATGGGTTTGTGGAGACGGTGTAAGATGCACAGCAGAATGAAAGCCTGGCAGCATCCGTAGCTCCAGACCCCTGCTGAGAGCTGTTCAAATACCTCTTTAAAGAAAAAGAAAATCATGGCAAGGCTTTTCCCCCCTTTCGCCCCTCGTTTCTCAGTTCAGCATGTCCCAGTGATGTTTCCCCAGATGTTAGGGTGGGTGCTTTGAAACCCTGCCAGAATCACGTTGTTTGTTCTTGATGTTAGAGCCACCAACTCCACCACCTGAAAGAAGCCCTTGTCACAGAGAAAACTGGGTCTTGCACCCTGTGGCATGTGGGGAAGAAAGGCGCAGAGACAGTTTTTCTAAGTGTCTGCTGTTCACATTAGTTTCTGAGGCAGCTGAAAAATTTAGCGCTGAGACTTTTTTGGAAAACATCTTCACTTCTCATTCACTGGCATGGTCCTCCCTGGGCTATTTCTTTTGCCACTAAAAGCAGCTCAAATTCCTGAGGCATGTGGGCTGGGACCTCAGACGTGCTTGACTCTTTCTGGAGGTATTTAAGAGATGTGTAGACGTGGCTTTTAGGGACACTGTTTAGTGGTCGACTTGGTACTGTTAGATTAATGGTTGGACTAGATGATCTTAAGGGTCTTTTCCAGCCTAAATGATTCTATGATTCTGTAGTTAATGAAGAGAAATAGGTGGCTCCAGAAACTGTTTTGGCCCCGCTAAGATCCAAATCAAGTTTCAGGAGTGTGTCTGAGCTGCCCTAGGCTGTAGCATGACCGTGACCAATTCAGTTCCCCACATAGGACTTTGGTCTGGTGTCAAATGTTGGATGGGCTCTCCAGACCTAATGCTTCTGCCTTTCTGGAGGCTGAGGCAGAGAAAATTTGGGAATCAGCTCACCAGGGACTGTGTTTATGTTTGTCACTTCTCTTCCACCTTCTTTCTTCAGCTCCTGCATCTGATTTCCCTTGTACTCCCTCTGATCTCCAGTTCCTACCACCTCCTGCACCAGTTCCTGTCTCCTGTTGTGCGCTGACATGGGAAGCTCCTGGGGATGTTGGACCATCCAGTTGATGTGGCTACCACGCTACTGGTGTCTGAGCCAGGTAGCCTTATGTTAGTTCTGGTGACAACCATAGTTGCACCTTCAGGCCATAGTACAAGCTCTTTGCTCGCTGGCAGGAGCTGGACTTTAAAATGCTTTATGTGAAACAGCCGCCAAGGAATACGAATATCAGGTATTGCAAGACCTTGGAAAATCTTTCCAAGAAAGTAGCTGGGTGTCAAAAATTTATCCTTCCTAAATGTGAAAAGAAGGGACAACGTGATGGGGATGTGTCTGAGCAGCAAGCAAGGAGGCAAGGCTCCTGTTGCCTTGAAGCTTGGAGCCGTGGTGTGACCATGAGTGTGGTGCTAGGATGAGGAACCGCTGAAAGGCCAAACCCTTTTCCATCTCTGCTCACTAATACAAGGCTGCAGCAACACAAACGTGGCAAGCAAACGTCTCTGATTTCATCTTCTGGTTTCAGGGCAGGCTTAATCCAGTGTCAGTCTAATTGTGTTGCCCTGTGGTTTACTGAACCAGTCTGATCTTGTTCCCTGTGGTTAGTACTAGCTGCTAAGACTTTTTGCCTCTAATTCTTCTTTTGACATCTCTTTTTGTCCCAGCTTAGGCTAAAGGGCTTAGCTTCTCAAACATGCAACTTGGGCAACTCTAAAGCATCCTAAGACCTAAATAAGCAATATTTAAGTACACTAGGTTTAATGCACATTTTTGATCTTCTTAATACCCTTAGGGGTATGAGCAGGCTTTGTATTCTGTATTTATGCAGTATCTTACCAGAAAGGTCTTAGTTCCTGGCTAGGGAACCTTATGCATTGCTAAAGAGACCACAGCTTGACAGTCTGTTTTCTTTTATCTGTTTTTAACAAGCACAGTTCAGCTGCAGACCCTCCACGGAGTGGGCAGGAGCTCACTCAACCCCACTTACCTGGGTGGAGGTGTCCCTCATCCAAAATATGGACCCACTGCAGCAGATCGCCTTGGGAAACTTTCTCTAAGTAAAGGCAAATGTGTGCCACTTCTCTGCTAGGAGACCTTGAAAATCTTTCACCTCTTAAGTGTCCTTATTACAGCTTTCAGGGAAACGGGTCCAGAGAGGTATTGTTGGTGCAGCACAGCATCCCCAGGACCGGACCATGCTGTCAGCGTGGCAGCAAAACCTTTCTCCGTGGCATCTTCTGAGCATCTGCTGCACTGAGCACAAAACCCTCCCTATGGGACAGACCGTGGGGGCTGGGAGCTTCCTTCCCCCCTCTTCCCCAAGTCCTTCCACTTAATTTGTGTCATTTTGTTCAGATGCAGCTGGAAAGAATTAAAATGTCAGCCAGACACAATTGCCTCCATTGAGATGAAAAGCTGCTGGAAAAAAACAATGCTAACAAGCATGGCAAAGAGAAAAAGGGAAAGCCTGGTGCTGTTTAGCTGGTAATAATTAGCCCCAGAAATGGAAAAAGGCAAGATCCACTGTGGCTCCCGTTCAGTTCAGGGGAGGTCCAGTTAGGACCAGGTCGATGAGCGCTGCTTAATTGCTGCTAATCTGTTACTGGATGGAGTCTGGTCTCCAGGAAGTGCCCGACATACAAAGGCATGTGGCAAACTGGCTGCAGACAGCAAGGACAGGCAGAGATGCTCCTAAGACCTGGCTGTTGTGGGGCCTGACTAGCTAGGGTTACTTGGTGACTGGTGGTTCTGGGGGTGCAAGGTTTAGGAGATCTTTTGGATCATGTTCATGTTATCCAAAATGGAGTGATAGAAAGAGAAGTTTTCAACTGTTTAAGCCAAATGACTATGTGAAGTCAGGACTTATCCCAACACAGCCCAAGACACTACAGGTAATGAATAATAGATTCAAGGAAATCACTAAAGCTCCTTTACTAGGAGAAGAGATGAGATGTGAGAGTTTTTGATCAGGAACACGCAACAGCCCTGCCTCGAAGACTCAGTAGCCTACTGGTTAGCCTCAGATAAACATAAAAAATTGGACCAGAAAGGTCCTCCAGGGTTGTAACTCCTCCTGTTCCTGTGTCCTCAGCCAGAGCTTCTTATGAGGGCTGAGTTCCTTCAAGCAATGTGAGGATGCTTGGGGTCCACTAGCCCCTCGTTCTTCCATCTCTTTCCAAATCTTCCTTCTTTTTTCAGACCATGTGAGGACAATCCAGACAGCCTCATGCCCATTGTGCATCCCGTCTCAATTTGTAGCGGCAGCTGTAGCCAACTGCATTCTTCCTTTTCTTCCTCACTATTTCCCAAAGCAGTTTCAGCAAAGCACACCCTTTATAAAAATACCTCCTTAGATGAGAGCCTGGTGTCAGGTCTTCTGTACTAGAGGTGCATTGGGAAATATGGGAATAGAGAGCATTGGTAGGGCAGTGATGTCCAAATCACAGAATCATAGAATGCTTTGGAACGCATCTAGTTCCAACCCAACCTCCCACCAGACCAGGTTGCTCAAAGCCCTGTCCAGCCTGTCCTTGAACAATTCCAGGGATGGGGCATCCACAGCTTCTCACACTAGAAGTACTTATGAATTGGAGACTGTCTCTTGCCTATGTAGCTCTTAAAATCTGTGATGGCTTCATGATTTGTCCCAGATCTTTCTTGTTTATGTGCTCTGGGGTAGGTCAATGTTTGCCTCTATCACTGCAATGTGACGCTGGTGCCTCAGTTTGCATCCACCATCAGGTCTAATGTTTGATGTGCCGGAGAACTCCTCTGTTTTTTTCAAGTTAAAGCAGTTGTCTTAATAAAAGGTATGTTCCTTCCCTACAATTCTCACTTAAGTTCAGCCCTGAAGTCTTTCAGGCAATATTTATCCCGTATCGGCGCTGCATACACAGGTTATTGCTTCTAAAAGGAGCAAGATGGGAAATGGACATGTTAAACACCAGATAACAGGGATGACAGGACAACCTGGAAATAGTTTTTAAGGTGGAATTGATGGCAGAGAAAGGATAACAGCTTAAAGGAAAATGCGAACTAGTTGTACATGATTGAAAACAAGGGGTCTTAAGATTATGTTTAAATGTTTTCCTGGCCTGATGCCTAGGAGTTCCTCTGTAGCTAAAGCTAAAGCCAAAGCAGAGCAGTGAAAGACTGTTGCTGACCAAAGGAATATGACTGCGCCAGATGCACCGTGACATCTGAAGTCTTTCTGGTTTGTTTTTTTCTTTTTTTTTTTTTTTTTTAAATAAAAAACCCGCTCCCAACATGGCAGGTTGAATTCATACTGAAGTACTAACGTGTGGGTGCCTTTCATTGCTTTTTAAGGTAAGGGCTGCCCTTCTACATCTTATCTAGTTCACTAGCTGTGCCAAGCGTCACTCGACTGAAGCAAGGTCCAGCACTTCTGACGTGTGTGTACGTGCCCTCTCTTTTAGTGCAAGCAGCAACACACACACACACACACACGATGTGATGGGACAGAGAGCCGTGATCTGTCTTGATGTGTGTTTTCAAGGGGGCGGCAAGGGAAGAGAATGGGTATTTAGACAAAATAAATTCTTACAGTCCAATGGTCCAGTCAGACCATTGTTCCAGTTAATCCCATCTTCTCAGATAGCGACTGCTCATTGGGAAGATGACACTCTTCCCAGGATGCAGCTGGTGAGCCGTGCAATACCTTCAGCCATGTGAAAAGGGCTTTCTCACCCTCCCATGTAAACACCTTACGCTCTCTGAAGCATAACGTTAGATTACCTGAGTAATATTGTCTTCCTGCTTCTTTTGCTTAAGCCTTTTCTTTGGGCAGAGATTTCTCCAGTGAGTCATTGGAGTGAAAAACGCTCCTTGATGGCCCCTGTTGTAGTGACTTTCGCAACAAACACCCTCTCTCCTTCCCCTGTTTTTTCTTTTTCTACAGAACTAAGGAGTAAAAATGAGAGTATATGGTCATGGCTTGTTTTTCAAGTGTGAGACATCGTCCCAAGGGGGACCTTTCTCCCCTGCCTGGCAGTGAGACAGCTTGCAGAAATTTAGGGAGTGTGTGAAAGAGGAAACAGCCATGTAAGAGATCTCATACGTAGGAGATCAAGGAGGATGCTATCTGCCAGGCTGTCCTAGTTTGAATTGCACTGCACTTTGGTCAGGTTCAGGAGTGCTTGCCTATGCTTGCCTTGGACAGACAGCATGTCTGCCACAGCAGCATGGAGCTCCTCTGGGCTCTCACAGAATCACAGAATGATATGGGGGTGGAAGGGACCTCTGGAGATCATCTAGTCCAACCCCCCGGTCAAAGCAGGTCCACCCAGAGCAGGTTGCACAGGAACGTGTCCAGGTGGGTTATGAATGTCTCCAGAGAAGGAGACTCCACCACCTCTCTGGGCAGCCTCTTCCAGGGCTCTGCCACCCTCAAAGGAAAGAAGTTCCTCCTCACGTTTAAGTGGAACTTCTTATGTTCAAGTCTGTGCCCATTTCCTCTTGTCCTGTCCCTGGGCACCACTGAAAAAAGACTGGCCCCATCCTCCTGACACCCACCCTTTAAGTATTTACAGGCATTGATCAGATACCCCCTCAGTTTTCTCTTCTCCAGACTAAAAAGACCCAAGTCCCTCAGCCTTTCCTCATCAGAGAGACATTCTAGGCCCCTAATCTTTGTAGCCCTATCCTGCTCTCCAGGGAGAAGTTGGAGCTCTCAATGAGCTATAGGATGCTGCGGGTCTCAAAAGTGTGACTGAAGTGACTGAAGACAACAAAAGCCTCCACGCCTGCGCTGCAAACCCAGTTTAAAAAGTGGTATGTGTTGCTGCAGTGACACCACTTTTACTGGTGAAGCATCTGGAGAACCTCTGTATCAAGCCTGGGACCCTAACTGAAGAAGTTGGGCTTGCCAGCTGCTAAGCCACCATCTGAGCTTGAATACCAGCCTCCAAGGTTCAGTGGTGCAACCAGCTTTATGAAAAACAGTTCTTTATTCCAGATGTGATAAATTCTACACTGGAGAAATTTAAACCTTTAATAGAATTTAGGTGCCTGTTTTCCAGTCTAGTTCCCATCTCTGTCTTAAAAAAAACTCAGTCCTTCAGTATTTTCTTTGTGGATAGAAGTCCTACACCCAGAGATAATATGTCACCATGTCTTGCCTTGAGTTCACTCAATGGAAGCTGTGCCCTGCCAACCTTATAGGAAACAGGACAACCAGCTAAGAGTTTTAATGCAGGTTTTGTCCTGATTTCAGGCACTGTTTACCACGGTTTGCAGCTTGGTCCAGAGGTTTGCTGCAGGGCTGTTACCACATCCAGGCAGCTTCAGAGAAGGGCCTCCAAATGGAGCCGATGCTATCCCAAGCCCAGCACAAGAAACAGGGACAACGTCTTATAGCAACCTTCCAGTCCCTAAAGGGAGTACAGGGGAGATAGGGAGGGACTCTTCATGAGGGAGTGGAGTGACAGGATGAGGGGTAATGGTTTTAAAATGAAAGAGGGGAGATTTAGATGTGATCTCATGAAGAACTTGTTTGGTGTGAGGGTGGTGAGACACTGGCCCAGGTTGCCCAGAGAAGCTGTGGCTGACCCATTCCTGGAGGGTTTCAAGGCCAGGTTGGAGGGGGCTTGGAGTAACCCGGTCTGGTGGGAGGTGTTGTTGGAACTGGATGATCTTTAAGGTCGCTACCAACTCTCAGCATTCTATGATTTTATTCTATAATTTTATGATTTGTGCTTGGCTTTGCCTCCCCAAAAAACCATGACTGCTTCCAGCCTTCGTGAATCCATGCAGGGGCCTCAGGAGGAGGAATTACCCCTCCGTTAGCACCAGTGTGCGTCCCAGTATCTCATCAGGGGACTGGGCGAGGAGGGCTTTGCCAGCAAGGTGATTTCTTTCCCAGCTCTGCCAAATTGCCCCAGGGTGCCTCATTAAGCCCGCTGCTCCCTCACTGCAGCGGAGCTCGTTTGTTTTTTTTAATGCACGGGCTGACAGGCCTGGAAATATCAAACTCGGCAGCTTTGCGCCCTGCTCAGATCTGAAGCGCCATGCGTCGGAGCTAATTAGCTGGATTTCAAATCAGAAGGGCAACTGGCTGCCTACTCTGACAGCCCTGTTTCATCAGGACCTCCCAGGAAGATTGTTTTATAGTTCCCCCTTCCCAGGCTCGAACTGAAGTCACAGGAAACTCCTCTCTTTTCTTGAGGGGGGGGGAGAGAAACACGCATTAAATATTTGATTATTTTTTTCTTTGTCCCGTAAAATACACTTCATACTTCCTTTCAGTCAACTAAAGATCATTTAACACCTATCAACCACCTCAGTTTCGAGAAGCACTGGGGAGAGACGTGCTTGCTTTCCTGGGAATCTTCCTACACCACCACCTCCTATCCCATGAAAATCACCATCAGCACAAGAGGTGCCTCGGAAGAAGACTATGGTGGGGTTTTTTTGCATATTATGAGATAATTCTCCTCTGCCTGCTGCTCTGCCTCTGGGAGGCCACCGCAGTGCTCAGACGCCTATAGGACCAAAGGTTTTAGGGCTGGAAGAAGGGATTCTGAGCATCCCACTGGATTTTCCAAATTATGGCCGATGCTCCCCATCTTGAGCCTTAAAATTCCGTTACAGCCAGGGCACAGCTGAATTCAAGCACTGAATTCACAGCTTTTATCTCCTGATGTGTCGGCCAACATAAGATCAGTGGTGATTTTGGGCTGCTCAGCTTTATACTGTTGGAAGAGACCTGCATTTTAAAGGCAGGTGCTTGAAGCTTTCCAGGCCAGGCATTCATGGAGGGCACATCAAAACCTCTACCCCTCCATAACCTGCTCTGATGTGCTACAGAAATCCCCAAAAAGCTTCTTCTGTGAATTCGAGCCCACCTGGAGTTGCTATTCCTGCCTCAACCCATTCAACCACTCTTCTGCCTTCATCTCTGGACCTTTAATCACCTCCACGGTGGATGCTGGGTTCCTACACAATACGTTGCTATGGGCAATTGGCAGACTCGGGAGTCACTACAATAAATTCCCACCTGAGTCCTCTGGCACCAATTCAGCCAGGCACTTTCTTCTTTATTTCCCCCCTCCACACCCCCAATTAAAAGTAATATGTCATTAAATTGCCTTTATACTTGTGTTGGTGGGCATGTCAAATGCTTGCACAATACCGGCTCTTACAAAACCCGAGACAAAGAGTCCCACACGAACTGGCTGCCCTCCGTCACTTCACTACAAAGTCCCTCATTGTATATCAAGCCTTAATAGAGGAAACCTAATGAGACACCGGAGAGGCCCCCAGCAACACAGAGTCTGAGACCTGAGGAGGGGGAAGTGCACATGGGGGCTTTCAGACCTCTGCAGCATTAGGTTGCAGGAGTTATTTAACTGAGCAGAGCTGGTGTTCTCCTCCAGGAAAAGCTAGCTGAGCCCTCCGAAGAAGGATTTCCAATGCCACCCCATGCTGGGGGCCTGATGTCTCCATTTCTGTGGAGTGACGCATCTTTCCATCACGTGTCTGCAGAGCAGGGGGTGCAGCTCTACAGGAGCTGTGGGAGAGGATTTTCAGCTGAAAGCTGAAAGTGTGTCCTACACACGCTGCCTTATTAGTCCTTTGCCGTCTTCCGGTGTAAGAGGGAAGGATGATTCATTCCCCGTTAAACTGAAGGGAAGCCAGAGCCTGAAAGGATACCAGAAAGAAAACTTCTATCCCGCTTTCCTGAATTAGACCTTCATTAGTAACTTGAGGTGTTTCTACATGGTGTGTGGAGACAGAGATGAAGTTACTTTACCCATGCTGAGCTCTCTGCACACAAGAAGGACCAGACAAGAGGCAGGTCTGGGGCACCACAGCTGGATGATGCCCCTGATATCTCTCTCTTATGCTATGGCACAGCACTGTATGTGTGGCTTTTAGGTTAGGGCTGCCCCAAAACTGTCACATCCTGGCAGAGCAGCTTTGTTCTGCCTGTCCCCAGCCTTGCCAACACGCTTAGCGAGGCACTGATAATCTGGTGATGAAGCAGGACCATCCATGGTGACCCCAGAACTGGAATCTGTGTTGAGGTGATGGAGTGAGCAGGTCTGCTTGGGGCTGCAAGAAGGATACACAAGCAGAACACGGTCAGGTGAGGACGTGACTCAGCAGGCAGCCTATAAATCACCTTCACGTGTCTTCAGGCTACCCAGCCTTTCTCCTGAGCTCCAAACCCTTCAGCCTCATGAGTGAGACAATGCTGCCTCACCAGAGAGTCTTGTGACCACAAGCAAATGACAGGTAGGGAAGGCCTTGCCTTCACTGGCCTTGCTCCTGAGCAAATAAGCTCTGAGGAGCTAGAAGACTCTACTGTGGGGTCAGCAGGTAGGAGTTCAAAGGCTCGTCTTTGGATTTGCACTGAAATCTGTCTCCGTGGAGCACTTTGGTGTTGCAGAAAGTTTGGGGCAATCAGTGGAACATACTGAGAGTGAATCATCATTGTGAGCCAACGGCTATGGAAAACTCATGTGCATTAGCCAGGCTCATCTGATAGACCTCCTACATCCAGCATCAATCTAAACTCTTCTTTTTCAATCAAACACATCCCTCTCAAGCCCTGCTTTGCAAATGTGTTCTATCGTGATCCGTTCCGCCTTTGATAGAGGTACTCTAGCACTCTTTGAAAGGACAGCAGTATGGGTTGCTGAAAACCACCAGCTTTGTCTGCAGCTGCGACGGTCATTGCAGGCTCCAGCGTGTTCACTATAGCAGGAGGACCAAGGTGGCAAAACTCCTCTAGCAGAAGGTCAATAACAGCAATGCAGTTTGCTCAGGCAGTGGGATGCAATATGTGATGAAATCAATCAATCATCATATGTGATGAAACCTTTATTATGTGATTAAAACCATCCCAGCTTTCTCTTGCAGGTACTGGCCACAGGGACTTTAAGCAACCTGGCCTAGTGGGAGGTGTCCCTGCCCGTGGCAAGGGGGTTGGAACTCGATGATCTTTAAGGTCCCTTCCAACCCAAACCATTCTATGATCCCATTCTATAAATGGGATAATCATCCCATTTATACTGGCCAAAGGAAAGGATGGTCTCATATCGTGGGATATGACTGTTTATGGTCCTCATTTCCTCTCCAAACTGAGCACATGTAAGTTTCCACCCTAGAAAGGAGATGAAATGAATAGTTTCCCACATCTGCTCATTTCTAGGAAGCAATGATTAAACCCAAGACATTCACTTATCAAAACTGAAGAGTGAAGGAGTGGAGTGATAGGACAAGGGGTAATGGTTTTAAACTGAAAGGGGGGAGATTTAAATTAGGTATTAGGAAGAAATTCTTTCCTGTGAGGGTGGTGAGACACTGGCCCAGGTTGCCCAGATAAGCTGTGGATGTCCCATCCCTGGAGATGTTCAAGGCCAGGCTGGATGGGGCTTGGAGCAACCTGATCTTGTGGGAGGTGTCCCTGCCCATGGCAGGGGGTGGAAATGGATGGTCTTTAAGGTCTCTTCTAAGCTGAACCATGCTATGATTCTATGAAAACCTCTGGTCGCACTAAGTGGTGGATGTGTGAGGAACAGAGAAACACTGGTGGTGCTGACTGGACTTGCCTTCACCCACTTGGCATTGCCGGTGTAACAGGAACGAGCTGTTTGCCTCCTCAGGCACATACTTGCCCTTGCCCATGGAGGGGAACTAATGTGCAGTCTGCTCTCATGAACCTTATGTGGAAAAGATGCAGAACCGCTGTGTCCTCCCCATCTGCTAGCAGCCGGGAGTTTCCCACACCACCTTCAAAAGTTATCCCCGTAGGGAATCTGGGCCAAGGCGTGGTTTGCCGTATGAAGTTACGCAGCATGATGCTATCCGGTGTCTCTGCCAGAAGGCAAGAATTTCAGGACTTCTTGCACCGTGCCTGCTTTGTGAATTACCAGAGGACTGCATTTGCTGAGCTATCATCTAAAAAATATGTGCTTGCCCCACCCTAGCAGGAAGACTCGCGCTACTTCGCTGGAAGGTGAAGCTCTGCACCAAGTCCAGAGGAACCAGACTGCTGAATCAGCCCTACTGGGACGCAGCCAAACCAAGCCAGGCAGCTAATCCTGTGGAGTTTATGGGTATTCCAGTCCAAATCCTCCTTCTAGCAACGGTCAAGGCTGGTTGTATCGGAGGAAGATGCATCAGCCGACACTCAGTGTGCTTGGTGCATGGGAAGCTGAGAACATCATCCCGTTGGACAGCATTGCATGTAATAACATTTACTTTGAGACCAGTCAGTGTCACGCTCTGCCCAGAAAAATTGGATCCTTCTTCCTTTAGCATGCAGAACTGCAGATGTTTTTAACAGCTGCAATGTTTTGCAGCTTTTACAGCCAACATCCATCCTTTAATTCAGCTTCTTTATCACTCAGTGACCCGGTTAGCGAAGCTAACAGTGAGGATGGGTTGTCCTCTTGGTTCAAATGTATTTTCAGTGGCCGACCAGGATGTTGGAAGATGCTCACAGGGTGAAGCAGGCAGGTCCAGTGACTCAGAGAGAGAATCTGGCAGAGAAGTGGCTTTGCTTTCAAGGAACTGTTGGTCCTTGTCTCTCTTGTACCTGTTTTGTAGTTGAGTGATTGAGAAGAGACACAGACCTGGTGTGTTTCACGAGCTCAGTTTTAATTCAAGAGTACAAAGGCAGTCAGATCTCTTATAGACATATAGGTCCTTGCTGGCAGAGGAGGTTTCTCCAGAAGAAGTTTTGGTTAAGGGTAATGTGGTAGATACAACCAGGTGAAAGCTGCTGGAGGACTGAACATTCCTCCTCCAAACCCTAAAACACCCCATGCACTATAATTCACTGTACGTGTTGGAAGCCAGCAGGCAAGTTCTGCGCCATTTCATGCCCTGCTCGTTGCCCATTGCCTCCAGCCAGACACTGTGCAGTCCAGAGCTTTGTGTCTGAGTCCATTCCAGGTGCCCTGAAGAACAGGGATGTGCTTCACTCAAGTGATGCTCATAGTCTGCCTGAGCAGAAACTTGGAACAACTTTGTAACCCAACCACTCAAAGCAAAATAAAGCCCAGCACCAAATAACTCAGGTTCTGTATCCTCAGGGTTTTGGTTTTGATCCAGCTGGATCTTAGGACCAAGATTTTGATGAGAGGCTAGAGCCTTCCTCAGGGCGCTCAGTCACTATCAGTCCGGACTTGAAACCCTGGAGACCACAGCCCACCACTTGGCTTTATTTGAAAACTACCATCTCAAGTCATGACTATTTAAAGATCGTATCTATTTAAAACACACACGCACACGCCAGAAAAAAAGAAAAAGGGGGAGATAGAAATAGCAGGGGCTGAGAGGAATGGGAGCTCAGCTCGAATTCTTCCTCATCTGAACACATGGCGACTTGGATACTTTCCACAGATGGCTCACAGCCGCCGTTCCTGGACTGCCAGCGGCAGGGAAAGCAACATCTCCCACACATGGTGACAGCCCCCCTGCCACAACAGCCCAGCCCTTCAGTTTATTTGCAGGTCGTTATCACACTATTTATAGCTGTCACCTATTTCTGACCCTGTAGACCTACTCACACATTAGAGGCATCGCCACTTCCAGAGTCCCTGGTGAGCCAGGAATGTTGGAAGTGTGACATCTGCGAGGACAAAAGAAGAGAAAGACTGACACAAAAGAGAGATGGAGAGGTCAGGCAGGGCACAAGGTATCACAGAATCATAGAATGTTATGGGGTTGGAAGGGACCTCTGGAGATCATCTAGTCCAACCCCCTGCCAGAGCAGGTCCGCCCAGAGCAGGTTGCACAGGAATGTGTCCAGGAGGGTTTTGAATGTCTCCAGAGATGGAGACTCCACCACAGCCTCTTCCAGGACTCTGCCACCCTCAGAGCAAAAAAGTTAGCAGCCTTCCAGTATCTGAAGGGAGCCTACAGGAGAGCTGGAGAGGGACTATTTATCAGGGAGTGTAGCCATAAAATGAGGGGGAATTATTTTAAACTGAAAGAGAGGAGATTTAGATTAGATACTAGGAAGAAATTCTTTCCTGTGAGGGTGGTGAGACACTGGCCCAGGGTGCCCAGAAAAGTTGTGGATGCCTCATCCCTGGAGGTGTTCAAGGCCAGGTTGGATGGGGCTTTGAGCCACCTGGTCTGGTGGGAGGTGTCCCTGCCCAGGGCCGGGGGTTGGAACTTCATGATCTTTAAGGTCCCTTCCAACACAAACCATTCTATGATTCTGTTTTTCCTCATGTTCAGACAGAATTCCTGTGTTCCAGCTTGTGTTCATTGCCCTGTGTCCTGTCACTGGGCATCATTGAGAAGAGTCTGGCCCCATTTTCTTGCCACCCATCCTTTAGGTATTGATCAGCATTGATGAGGTCCCCTCTCAGTCTTCTCTTCTCCAGGCTGAACAGACCCGGATTTCTCAGCCTTTCCTCATCACTGACCTACCAGAGAATGGAGTGTCTCCACCTGTATGACACCTACTGTCATTCCTGCCTCATGGGGTTTACAGCCTTACTAGGGTGACAGAAGAGGAACCAACCCCGGGATGACCCCAGCTGGTCTTTCTACAAGCTCTGGGCTTACCCCATGGGACTTGCCATCCCAAGCATGTTGCTGCCTCCCAGCCTGAGCAGCTGCAGCCCATGGGCTCGGCACCAAGCGGAGACCTGGACATCAGCATCCGGCACCCCGTGAAAATGCTGGCTGCCGTCCGAGCTTCTCCCTGCCTGTTATAGCACAACAGCTGTGAAAAGCATTACTCACAGATGTCTATAATTAGGGTCCGGCACTGCCTTCCAATGGCATCTGAACCAGAGAGGCCAACGAAAGTTGAACGTGCTCGTTTGAGCCAGTAAATAAAAGATTCACGCTCGGTAGACCTGCACGATTCAGTTTTACTAATTGAGCCTCATCTTAATTGTGGGAGCCAATGGAAGGAACCCTGGATCCAAAGGGATCATAGCTGAACTGTTCTTTCCAGCAAGTCATTCCCATATAGCCAGGAGGCTTTACATCTTGGAGTTGTATAGGATCCTAAATGACAGAAGTAGGTCTTTATTGTTATGTTTTGGGATGATTATTTGTGCCTTTCTGCCTGCCATGGAAAACTAATTTGCATCTCGACTAACACCAGCTGTTTGCTACTGTTGATGAGCTTCAGTCATCTGTAAGTTCTGTCAACAACATCCCATTTTATATATAGCGCATTTTCCAACATGAGCAGACACCAAGAGCCCTTCCAGCCACCACAATATCAGAAAATATCCTATAGAAAGAGAGAACACAAAAAAAACCCCTCAAATAAATTCACAGTTTCCCTAAATAAAACTTACTTAAAATTTTGTCCTCAGGGAGCTCTGTGCAGTTTTGGGGAAAGCAGGATGAGCTTGTAGAATGCACTGTGTGTCCACAGTGTTGGGGTGTCTCCCTTGTGCCTCCTGATGGCCACAGCCCCCACTTTTGCAAGAACGTCTGCATGGATCTTAAGTGCACAAGCAGCCCCAACAGAAGGTCTTTGTTGGGCTAAGATAACAGGCAACCGATGGAGACAGGCAGCAGTGCAAAAGATGATATTTGAAGGTTGGTGGCCTTTTTTGATGGGGTTCCATACATTTCTAGGAGGCTCGGAGGAACAGGAGAGGGCGAGGAAGAGGAGGCAGGAAAGTGCCAGCACAGAAAAGAGTTTGTTAAAATGAGTTCTCAGCAAGATCACAGGGCAAGAACCAGCCTAAGACAAACCAGAGATTTTATCTTTGTGTTTCCTGTTCAGATCATCTATATGCTATTTTCCCCTTTACTGACATTTTCCATTTATTGCTGCAGTTTCACAAAGCAAAGAATAAAGGTGTGTTGTGTTGTTTGTTTGAGGGTTTTATTTTTTATTTTGCAAATAGGCTGTGTTAACTTCATACTTGTGGATAGTTCCCATTTGTGGCTCTGCTATTTCCAGAGATAGGATATTCATCATTCCTGGAGATACATGCAAGCTGACATTTTCTGTTAGACCAAAATATAATTAGATTTGCACACACCAAGCACAAGGTTATCGACCACGAAAACAAAAAGACATCACATGAACAGGGAAGAACATCTGGGAGACACACCAATCCATCTAGGGAGCAGCAGATACAAAATGTGAATAATAGATGGGATAACACGATGCTATCAGGGCCAATGTCCTGTCTGATTAAATCTACTTCATCAAACATCATCAAGGACAAAATGTCCCCTTTGCCCACGGTTGGATGCATGATGAGCAAGAAAAGAATATATGACTTCTAACACATTGCTGAGTTATTCTGAGTCCTCTGCATTTTGCAGCAAGTGGTCAGAAAGCACCCCTGTACTCTGGGCATCAAATTGGTTTGCGAGTACTTCAGATTTAGGGATGTTAATTTGTTAGATATTGCCTCACACTGGAAAATCTGCAAGCAAGCTCTCCTGCTGTGCTGCCTGCCAGTGGACTGAGGACATGCTTAATGTGAGGAGCGCTTAGGGTCCCCTGCTGGTATGCATCCTTGAAGCCATGTACTGCTGTTTGTCTTTATGCTTTCATAGAATGATAGAATGGCTCAAGTTGGAAGGGATCTTAAAGATCATCGGTTTCCAACCCCCTGCCATGGGCAGGGACACCTCCCACTAGACCAGGTTACTCAAAGCCCCATCTAACCTGGCCTTGAACCCCTCCAGGGATGTTTATTGTTTGCACAGACAGTAAATTTGGTCTCCCTGGAAGCCTCAGGCTGACTGAAGAAACAGCATGGATTCACCCAGTGGGTCTGTGACCACCAGTATTGCACCCCCTGCGTGGTCCCAGCCTCAGACAGGGATAGGCTTGTTTTGGGGGAAAGCAGCTCATGGATGCACTTGCTGTCAGTGCAAACCACAAGAAAAAAACAACCTCAAACTAGTCCAGATCACAGGGAGAGAAAGCAAGTTATAAAAATCCATCAGCAACTGACTGAGGTCATTTCTAGGACATTTTAACCTTCCTGGGGAGGTAAAGAGAGGGATCTCTGTCTCCTCCTGCAACCTGGTCACTGACACAGACTACGTTCGCGTTTGGAAAGTCTGGGACAAGATGAACTGGCAGGTAAATTGGAAGTATTGGGTGAGACAATAATTCAATTTCTCTCATCGGTTCAGTTAATGGCTTTCATTTAGAGGGTTCATGGAGGATCATTATTCTCCATTAAGCTGCCACAGGTAGACACAGACAGATGGTAGACCAGTTTCCTCAAAGTGCTCTACTGTCTACCTGGAGACAAATCCCTGAGCCTGGCTGTCAGAGGAACCTGTCTGGCACATGGACAAGAGCCTGGGAAAGTCCCAGGAGATGGCTCCAATGCACTTTGATCCTGGTGGGCCTGCAGGAGGTCTGCAGGGCACACAGACTGAAGATGACTACTCAGGAGCAGATGTGCTGCAGTATAAGGGAAGGCAGAAATTCAACCCAGAATCTCTCCTCTTCCACTACAGAGAACTGTGAGCATGAAAATCCTCTGATGCTGAGTGTGTGTGGCTGCAGGGACAGGAGTCCCCTGCCTGTGAGTTGATACCACCTGTCTTCCGTGCTGTGCCCCAGGAGATGGTCAAGAGCCCTTTAATACCTCTGTTAAGAGATGTTCTTCTGGATCGTGTTGTGGGTGTTTAAACAACCTCAGAAAATTAGAAGCTCTGCTGATCAGAGTCCCTGGTGCCTCTTAAAGCAATGATGTCTCAAAGGAGCGGGCAAGAAATCTGGGTTCAAAAGACCACAGTCTCTTTCTACTACAGGGTGATTTGAAGAAATCACATCTGCTTTGCATGAAGGATCCGTGAAGAAGTACAGTGCACCTCTGCTCCTCTGCTCTGACATGTTGGAGATGGCCCGGGGCTAGTTACACTATGAGTCAGGCTGATGTAGAAAAAGGGTCACAGCTTCAACCTTTGTGCCTGGTCCCTTGGCTTCTCTCCTGCAGTTCCCTCACCATAGCCCAGGGCTAGTGCAGGCAGTGTGGCAGAGGGCTGAGGCACCACACATAGGCATTTTCCTAAAAAGGGTCTCTTAGGAGATTGCTTGCGAGATGAGAAAAGTTTTATCCAAGCTTTTCAAAACTGTCAGAAAAGGAAACATGAAAAGGCTGATGTCATATTCTCACCATCACGTTGAACAAGTCTTCTTGGGTGGAAATGTTTCCTCTTTAATTTTCTCTGAGTTGTTTTGCCCTGTCCTTCTTAGTCAGTAAAATTACATCAAGCACTCTTTAGCAACCCTTCCTTTTCCAGTCTGTGATCATGTCTCCTGGGTGGGACCTGTCATTGCTGCGTTATCCTGGAGCAGGAAAATGTCGAAGAACTCCAGAAGACCTTGTGAGGGTGTGCTGGAGAAGGTTATATCAACACACTAAATAATAGATGCCTTGTGTGGTCAGGCAAAGCCAGGGCCAGAGATTTGTCAGGCTTAATGAAAGAGGAGGATTCAGGCTGGCATTGCAGATGCGAGCACTAGGATGGCCCACTTCAGATGTCTCACAACCCTTTGTGGCCCTACAGCTGCTTGGAGGAGTTTGACAAGAGGCTCTTGGACATTCCAAAGAAATGAGAGATGCTGTGTGGACACAAAGAAAGGGCTATCTGAGGAGCTGAACTGGGCCAGGAATCACAGAGCAGGCAAAAGCCACGACAAGGGGGTGTCCTGGGCAGGGTGGGTTCTCAGAGGGGGCTTAAAGGATTTCTATTAGAAACCATACTCCCTATGGACACCCTTCTGCCATGTGGCCCCCATTTCTTCTGTCCATGACCTGATGAATGCAATGAGGAGAGCAGCAACTTGATGCTCTCAAGACAGAGAGATGCAATAAAAAGATCCACCATTAGAGGTTCACACACGCCCTGCTAATGGCTCTCTGAGAGTAAAACCCACCACCATCCCTGAAGGCTGGAGTCAGTCTCTGTCATGTACTGGGACCAGCAGAAAAGAAATTACTTCCGCCTTGAAGGTAGACGCCAACTTGCTCTATAAAAGTCAAACCAAAGTCTCAGAGAGTGTTACTTTATAGGAGTAATAAGCTACCTCCTTATTGCTGGCCAGGGCAGCTCCAAGCTAATATCCTCCTTCCCTCTAGTATTCACCTACTGCCTTTTGCCTGAAGCCTAAGCTGTCAGTTCTCTGCTTTGTACCACATTTGTCTCAGCATGGCAGGAGTTTGCCAAAGATACTCCACCACACACCCACACACCTTCAACTCCAGCTTTGTCTCCTTTGTAATGTCTTACACATAAAAAAAATAAAAATAAAATCCTTAGCCAAAATGGGGAAGTGGGAAGCGTGTCCACAAACTGCTCAATTTTGCCTGGAGTTAACATTAACACACTGTTTTCTCAGTGGACACAAGACCTCACAGTATTTCTGCACTTCTTCTTTCCCTCACCCATATTTATTACAGTGATGGCTCACTCTCACATGTAGTGCTCTGAGCTCTGGAGTTGCCAAAACCTGCCTTCCTATGGGTCCATGTCTTGTGGTTGGTTCTCTAATGTCTAGAAAGGGTTGAGTTTTTGCTACAGACTTTCTGTCTAGACAACCAGAAAAGATTTTCTCCATTGACTATGAGCAGAAAATCTTCAAGTGTAGAATACCTCCGAGGTCCCCACCTTTCTGTCAAAAGTGATCGAAATTGGACAGTGTGTTCAAAAATACCTGGGGGAAAAAAAAAAAGGACTGAATAGTTAGGCAAGCAAAGACACGAGGAGGCAATCGTGAAGGTAGTATGATTGCATAGTACTCATTTCCCTAGGAAACCAGGGAGAACAACATTTTCATTGCTTTTGATTATGTCCTGCTGTGCATTGCCATCTTCAGTCTGCAAACATCAAAAAGGCACCACTGTAGTAACCACATATGACATCTAATGCTGAACAGGAGGAGATGAAATCCCCCGTAACAGGGGACCTATTTCTATCTAAACTTCCCAGGCAATGATGCTAGAAAAGTGTTTTGTAAAAGGCATAAGATAATGAGAAGCTGAGAAAACATTTTCCAAAAATTCATTTCCAATCGCCTCTAACAATTGTCATCAAATTTTGAAATTTTGCTCTCATTTCAGTGCAAGGCAAAATAAGCATGAAATAAGGTCCATATTACGGCCTGGATGACTCTGAAGATGTTTGCATCGAGACCTGTATATTTGCATAGAGTGGAGCAAAGGGATCATGGCCGGAAAAATCGGAGTGGGCAGGTGATGTAACCAACAGATGGTGACATTTCACAGCACTGTCAGCACTGTCCCTAAAATGCCCCACATCAGCTCCAGGAATCACTGTGCAGCCTGATGGATCGCAAGATGCTGGGCAGCACCGTCGAGGGCAACTGCTAAAAGGTATGCCAAGGTAGCAGAAATGATGTGATGGGGAGTCCTTCCTTGGAAAGACGGTGTGTTACAGAGGGATATATTTCAGTGAGGGATATGATTTACTTGTGAGCTTACCTGTCACAAACATTTGTGCTATGAACAGTCTAGTCCCACAGGTGCTTCTACATCTTGCTTAACCAAAACCAGGAAACAAGTCACTCCTTATCTACAGAAATGCAGAAACATTTTCTCTGAGTGCCGCATTAATGGAATGAACCAGTGGGGAGTTCTTGAAAAGCACAACTGGTACAATATATTTGTTGTATCATTTCAGATTTTGCCTCTGAAATGGGAAAATCTGATTCCACGCGTTTGTGTTTATTAGCAGCTTTGTTGAGAGAGGTGTTTGAGTCCTTCTCGCCTGTTCCCAGATTCTTTCCCCTTGTGTCTCTTAGTTGCAGCTCGATTTACCATTTCTGTCCTCACTCAGACTTCAAAAAATCATAGAATTGTCTGGGTTGGAAGGGACCTTTCAGATCATCAAGTCCAGCCATCAACCCAACACTGACAAAAAACATCAATAACCCAGGTTCCTCAGCACCACGTCTGCCCTGCTTTTAAATACCTCCAGGGATGGTGACTCAACCACTTCCCTGGGCAGCCTGGTCCAATGCTTGACAACCCTTGCAGTGAAGACATTTTTCCTGATATCCATCCTAAACCTCCCCTGGTGCAACCTGAGGCCATTTCCTCTTGTCCCATGGCCTGTTCCTTGGGAGAAGGGACCAAACACCCCTGGCTACACCCTCCTTTCAGGGAGTTGTAGAGGGCAAGAAGGTCTCCCCTCAGCCTCCTTTTCTCCAGGGTGAACAACCCCAGTTCCCTCAGCCGCTCCTCACTAGACTTGTTCTCCAGACCCCTCGCCAGCTTCATTTCCCTTCTTTGGACTCGCTCCAGAATCTCAACGTCTTTCTCTTTAGCCCAGGAGATGCTCAACGAAATGCTGAAGAGTCAGTCATGTCATTAGAAGAAAGACGATCCACCTGGGCACGTGGTTTCCATCAGGTACCTTGGAAGAGGTGATTGTGCAGCTGCAAACGCATCTGTGCAAGCCCCAGAACTGGAACTGCAACAGCATGAACCATGCCTGCTTGGAGGATCTGCAGGGCTGTGTGCCCAGTGGTGGAGCTGAGCAGCTCAGAATACCCCATGGCCATTTCACTGCAAAGAATGTAATTTATTACCTGGGTTTCCTGCTGCAAACATATGGCCATCATTACTAACAATCACTGATTATTCCAGTCTCTAATTGAACCCAAGACACCTTCGTATGCAGAAGAGGGTAAGAAAATATTGGCAGACAATCTAATAAGGCAAAACTGAGGATTATGTGGGTTCATTTGGGGATGTGATAGTCTAGAGGAGTGAACCAGAACCTAGTTTGACTAGTCATCTTCCAGTCACACCAGGATGTCATTTTTGATTGCAGCTGAAGACACACCTGCTCAATACTTCTTTCCTACCATGTTATCTCTACTCATCTGAAAGTATGAACTGCATTGTGGTGTCAGACTCAAAAAGGAAGCCAATAATTAACGCAATCATTGCTACATCTGTTAACCACAGATTCGTCCTTCCAGGTCTTGGCAAGTGTCCCCCGGGGTCATATCTTCCCATACTATTTCATTTTGGCAGGGTTTTCAGACATAACCGCTGTGACGCATAATGACACATACTGGCTGGAACGACAGCTCTTAGGACATTGTGTTAGTCGGTCATACATTTTTATCCTGGCTAAATCCATTGGATTTCTTAATATTATAACAGTGATTTGGACAAAAAGCTTTATGTATTAGAGAAATGTGAAAAACTGGAATAAAATGCAAGAATGTTTTTTCACGGAGTCAGAGTGTCCTGTCTGTAACATCTCAGTCTAGAACCTGTAGGAAAAGGTGTAATGGGCAAAGATGAAGCCAGCATGGGCAAAGATGAAGCCTAACAGACCTTCTTAGCTTTTAGTAGCAGGTGATTCAGGACTTCCTGACCTGAAGTTTGAATATGGGCTAGGTTTTCTGTGCAGTGACCATGTATATATGTTTTTTGGATGCCATCTAGAAGCAAATTTCCATACACCAAGTGAAAAAGAAACATGCCATTCCTGCCTGTTTTAAACCTGAAACCAGGAACTTTCTTCAGAAGTTCCTTCATCAGAAATCAGTGAATAATCCTCCTGTTCTCTGCATTGCTCATGGTTGTATAGTTCATCTTCTAAAAAGCAGGCCAAGTAGATTAATTGACCTGCAGGTTACCTAACCTGCAGCAGGTTTTGCAGTTAGCAAAAGAGATTTTGCTAACTCTCTTCCCCTCCAAATGATTGTTGTTATTTACATTTTGATTTTGGTTTCAAGTCAGCTTCATCCCACTTGGCAAAAGCTTCTGCTGTGCTTTGTTTCCAAGGAAATATTTGGGTCAAACATAGCAACCAGAAGCTGCTGTTATTATTATTTAGCAAATAGCCCAAACCTTTGCTCTCCATCCAAGCATCCCTAAGACTTTGAAGAGTTTGGAAATCTAATCCCACACTGGAGCTTTGCAAACAATCCCTCTCTTTATAATGGGCCAAGCCACAAAGCCAAATCCAATCAGGCCCAGCCTTCGTGTTGCTCAATACTTGATGTGAGCTCCGAGTGCTGCTGTGTGTTTCCATCGCTGTTACTCGTTACGGCTGTTATGCTGTACCTCCTTCTCCCTGTATCCGTAGGAAAATGCATCAGACCAAAACTAATGAGGCTTTCTAATATTGTCGATGGTGTTATTGCAGCACTGTATCCATTAGATGCCTTGAGGCTTATTAGAAGCACCTGGAAAGTTATCCATCAAGGGTGTTGACAAAGAACTCTGAGATTTCACCCTATTCCTCTCAGACGAGACTCTTTTAATTTTCTTTTGGGTAAACAGCTTCCAAAACACCTCTGCTTCATCTCCAGTCAAAATACCGCACATGAGGTAAACATATTCAAAATTTTGCTTGCTAGCTTGTTTTTTTAGCTTTGGTTTAGGGCTTTTTTCCCCCTCCAGAATTGCACATAAAAATATAATGATCTTTTGCATATATTATAGACATATATGGAGATCTTATACGCTGCTTAAACATAAAGCATAATGTTCACTTCATAGCAAATTGCTGCAGAGGTTTCCACTGCCCATAAAACAAGACTCAGCATGGAGCAATGATAGCCAGGAGCAGGCACTTATCCTTTGCTGTCCAGAGATGTGACCCACTTTAACCAACATTAAATGGAAATCCAACCACTGATACAGGCAAGAGGGTGGATTAAAAACCATAATCAGTGCCTGGTTCCTACATTTGTGTGTGCCCTTAATTCTTTCTGCCTTCTTGCTATATGACTGTAGTTCTTGTGGCTTTTGGGCTTTTCTGTTAAAGGTTATGAGTTTTCTGTAGGCTTTTGGGAAGCTGTGACATCTTCTTGGTCTCTTTCCATGAGTCTCTCTGGATTATGTGACTTCATCTGTTTATGTGACTTCATCTGTTCTGCTAAGGAATATTCTGTAGGACTGGGGTTAAACAATAGTGCTCAGGACTGTGTTCATGTAGCTTGTTTCTCTCACTGAAAAAAAGAGTGGTCTCCTCCATGCTGCCTAATGGGAACAGACTTTGACCTGTGCTCTTCTTCAGCTTGCCTGGGCATTGCCTCATCTGTTTGCTAACACGAGACAACACATCACCAACTCATGCTAAACACTATAATGGATTGGAATACTGCAGAACTGTGCTAGAGTCCATGCCCTGGTGTGGGTTCTTCTGCTGGGGTAGATGTAGACCACATCTGCTGTAGCTGTATGAGCTGGATGAACTCAGGATGTTATCCGGGGGTTCTTCCAGTCAAATTTCACTGAATTTCACTGAATTTTTGGAGTTGGAAGGGACCATAGATCATCTAGTCCAACTTTCCTGATGAAGCAGGATTGCCTAGAGTATGTTACTCAGGACTGCATCCAGGCGGATCTTGAAAATCTCCAAAGAAGGGGACTCCACAACCTCCCTGGGCAAATGTTCCTTTGATTTTACCTGAAGAAATTTAGATACTGATACACAGCTGAATCTTAAAAGGACAGCATCAGATTCTGATATCTGTTATTTCGGAGCAAATCTGGAAAAACTCTCCTGACCAGCTAGCTGAGGGCACAGTTTGCATCAGAGAAGATCAAACAACTAAGTCTGAGGCGTACAGAGTGGTTTAATGCTCTAGAGCTGAATTCAGAGCTGCCATTTCCCACCACGGAGAGCTGACGGCAAACATGGAGCTGGACTGCCCTCAACAGCAGGTGACACTGGGTTGGGTAGGTGAGTGCAGGTAGGTGAAGAGCAAGGAGAGCCTTGCTATTCAAGATGGTTGCTCTCGGCATCACTCCCTACCTCCACAGTGGTAGTGACTTCACCTGCTTTGAGGAGAGCACCTTACCTGTTACACTGCAACCCTATAGGGGTGACCTGCAGCAATCCAATTTCACTGAGAAGGAAACTCCTTTGGCAAAGGCCCTAAAAGACGCCACAGCTTGGAAGAGAGATGGTCACCAGAAGGTGACTTTCTCTTTTCCACCCAAAACGTCATGCTGTGGCATTGGTTCAGGCTAATTCAGGATGATAAGTAGATGTAAGTCATCAAGACCAGCTTCTCCAAGTATAGCCATCAGCTACCTGCAACAACAGACTGTCAAGGGAAACAAGATGACAATTCCAGGACAGTCACCTCTCCTCCTTTTTCCAGCTCTGTTCCTGCCCTCTTCCCGTATTTCCTACACACAGTGTGCCATGTTCTAGCTCTTAATCAAACCAGAAATTTTCCTGGGAAGCCTGAGCCACAACCTGTCTTTGATGCCTCCCGAAAGACCTCAACCTGAGGTGTTTGGCTTCATGTATCACGTTCACATAGCACAGAAGTCTAAGCCAGTATCTCTGAGCTCCAAGCTGCATAGTTTGTGAAGACGTTTAGCTTTGTTCACGTAACAGCCAGTGTTCTCTCCTGGTCTCCCGCTGAACTGAGCTAGATCAAACAAGTCACTAAAGCAAACTGAGTGTAAATACACAGCTTTTTTGACATTGCGACGGTGCGAACCGAAATCTGGCTAGCCATAAACTTTATCCTCCTTCATTACTTCGCCTCGTCTTTGCTTAGTCACTGCCGGGTGTCGGGGGTTCATTTCCCTGGAACAACATGTCCTCTGCCCTGGAACAAGGCTTCCTTGTGAAGAGATGGATGCTGTGAAGAGAGATGCCCGCCCAGCTGGAGGGTTCAGCTCCAGGGGTGAGGGCTGGACGAGTTCTGTGCAGAACAGATGCTTTAATATGGTCCTCTCGCCTACTGCAAAAGTTAACTCACTGCAAAGCATGACCCTTTCTGTATTTCTTGCTGGGAGCTCCTTTAGCATCAGCACAGATGTCCACTCAGGGGAATTATTTGCTTTTGCTCTATTTATCTGTTTTTCTGCCAGACAATGAAATAATAGGGGTTAGGGCTCCCATCCTTGACTGGATGTTTATAGCAAGCCAGTTCCAGCTAAACAAACTCTGGAGGCGACGTGTGTATTTTAAAAGACCTCAGAAATAAAGAATGCTGACAAGGATACATAAAACCTTTGCAGGAGGCCATGCCTTGTGGCCAGGGAGTGGCGACTATGTTTTGAGGTCTGTTCCTGGATGGACGCACAGCGGGAACACCAGAGAATAAAGACCTATGTATAAACATTGAGCAGGAGACACAAATGCATTTCCATTAACATTTCAACTTGACTCCATCCACCCATAATTCAATGGCTCCCGTTGCCATAGTAATGGAGTGCCTCACCATTTTCATGTATTCTTCTTCACAAAACTCTCGTGAGTTGAGGAGGTATTGTCTACACATTACAGATGGGGAAACAAGGCATGGCAGGAGGTGTTTTACTCCCTCTCTTTTAGCATCTAATTGAAGTGGTAGGTTCATTTTTAGATCTTGACTCACGGCAAGGAGGAAGCCAGACACCAGCACCCCAACCCTGACCTGTCCCAGTGTCTCCCTGCTTGGGCGGAGGGGGAAGTGCAGATGTAAGGTGTTTTGTCAGTTAAAAGGAGTCTAAGTACAATGCTGAGAGACAGCCAATCTTGGCCAGAGGATGCTAGGAGCTCTCTGGAAGATCACAAATTTGAATACTGATCCAAAGCAATCCCTCTTACCACGTCCCTTATTGTTCAGACAGAGTGGTACCCGCATGCCTGTGTGTACTTGAACCTGGAGGCACCATCTCAGGGGGATTAACTCGTGGTGACATCCCTCCCATTAGCTTCCACCCACTCAAGCTGGGGTGTGGTGGGAGCTTCCTTATAAACCCCCTATTTCTGGGTAGCTACCCCATCTCAGCCCCTCACTATAGGGCAGTAACTGAACATCAATTACCAGGCACACACAGGACCCTCAGCTTTGAAAGGACAACATAATGCACTGTATGAGCAGGAAATTAAACTAATTCCCTTGGTCTCCAACCCTGCGCCACCCAAAACTCAGCAATTAGCATTTTCCCCCCTCTTTTTTTTTTTTTCCTAGTGGTTTTGATAAAATGTGAAGGCGATCCACCTGGGAACATAGCCAGGCTTCTCTCAGCTGTAATTTGCAGACAGAACCTCTCATTTAAACCCCTGGTCCTGGGAATTTAGTATTTATGTTGGGATTTGAGGACTGGGGCTGGCCACTCTCCTCGGCAGGATGGCAGGCTGAGCATCCCTATGCATGGGGACCCACAGACTCTGACATGTCCCATCTGCGCTGTGGCCACAGCACAGGGAGGACCATCCAAGGGCTGAGCCATCTCCCTGGTTTTCCCCTTCAAGGTGGTGCTTGTCTGCTCCCTTCTTGCATCTCCGTGCCTGCACACTGCATTTGACCATGCTCCTCCTAGGTGGTTTTCCTCTCCAACCAGTTTCTCTCCCATCCTACCCTTCCCAATCCCAGTCCTCACTGGTCCTCTCTGGACACTGCCCTGTTTCTGGTGCATGCAAAATGGAGCAATGGTAGCAGATAACCTTCAGCTGGGCAGATCAGTGCTCCCTCTCTTCAGCGTGAAACACCCAACTCCTTCCACTCCCACCTACGAGGACCAGTGGTGGGATAAACTGCCTGTTCTTCCCCTCCTCTCCTCGCTAATGAAGAGTGACAAGCCCGTAGGTCATCTTCACAATCTGCTCAGCTGCCTCCTGGGGATGCTAATTACAGTGCTAATGATACAGGCGTCTGTCCACTGGCAGCTGGATGGAGACCACCAGAGGCTGTTGGCTGCTGGTACTGTGTAATTCACACTGAGCTGAGGTGCTGCTCGACCATCAGTTTGCAGGCAC
This sequence comes from Tringa tobata, assembly GCA_033628505.1. Taxonomy (NCBI): domain Eukaryota; kingdom Metazoa; phylum Chordata; class Aves; order Charadriiformes; family Scolopacidae; genus Tringa; species Tringa tobata. The sequence goes on along the minus strand of JAHREE010000330.1, from coordinate 1,099,685 downwards.
ACAGGGCACTTCCAGGCTCATGAGAGATTTGGGCATGTCAACCATTGGCCTGTATCTTGCCTCTTACCTTCCTCGGGTGCAGGTCTCCTGGGCACTGCTGCTCACACAGGCTGGAAGAGGAGAAGGAGCACACCTGGGTTTGGGTCCGCCATCTGTGCAGAGGCAGCTTGTGTCATTTAAGATACCCTGGTGTATCTGAGACATCTGCATGGGGCTGATGATAGGTATGACACAGCCTATGGGAGACCCCTACCTTTTTTGAAGTCATAGGAGAGCAGGTGGGACACCCTGGGGACCCTAGAGGGCATTAGAGAACCAGGGCTGATTTGTGTGACTGCACTTGAGTATTTAGTGGAACAGGAGATGTTTTTGGCCATTATAGGTCTAGAAAAGCTTGCAACTCCTACATGAGGCATGTCTGACACCACGCTGATGTGTTAGAGCCAGAAGACATCATATATGTCACTATACATCTGGGAGTGCAGCTGAATGGAGCTATTCAGCTGCTCCAATGTTTTAGAAGGAGCTGAGTTACTTTCCAGGTTCCCTGATGGCTCCAATAACACCAACTGCCATGGGAGCCTGGGTACCCTGTGGACATGGACACATGTCCTGGCATTGGCTGGAGGGCTCAAACCCACACCAGAGCTGCCACAGGGGCAGTCTGCCACCAGGCACAGCTGGGAGGACTTTTCTAACAGCTGAAGGGCTGTAAGGAAAGGAAGTTTCAAAGGATGTCAGGAAAGGAGGGGAAAACTCAACATCCGAGGCATTTCTGGAGGACTCAGCTTCTCACCCAATGTCCATTGCTGTTCATCCAAAGAGAACACTCACTGGACCAGACTCAGGTCCCACCGATAGGGTGCTGGACCACTCCTTTCCTCCAGTTTTAAAGCAGAGGCTTCACCTTGCCATCAGCAATGTCTTGGCCCCACTTCTCTTCCCCTCTCCCAATGCAGCAGGCTTCCCAGCTATCCAGCACAGAGCAGCGTGTGAGAGATACAGCACACCAGGCAGGCAACACCACCCTCCCCCTCAGCCACTGGCTCTGAGCATCGCCTTAATCATGGCTGAGGGCATTCCCGTTCCCTGGAGGAATGGAGCTGGGTGTTTTTCAAGCCTCACGCTTCATTAAGTGTTTTTACAGCATCATTTTGCAGCTGCAGGGTGTGTTAAGTGGGGGGCTGCAGCTCCGACCTGCTCATTACAGCAAGGACTCTTACGCACATGGCTCGATGAGACCCGGCGATCATCTGAGCAGGGAAAAAAAAAGCCACCCTCAGAATAACATAAAATCAGGAGTGGTTAGAAGTCGGGCGTTCGGGGAGTTCTCTGAACTGTCTGTCATCCTCAGACGTTCACCACGAGGGAAACTTAATTAAAATGAGGCGTTGGGAGAGGCTCGCCACTCTTCTCTCCGGAGCAGCTCACTGCTTAATTGGAGAAACAAACTGTGCTGGGTGGCTTAGTGGAATGACTGAGGCTCTTTGGGGCAGGAGGTCCCCAAGTATGATGAGAAAGGCTGAGGGCAGTGAAATATATTTTGAAATAGATTTCGGCTTGCTCTGAGGATCAAAGTCCTGCTGGTGACAGTTTAGTCTGGGTGATGAACTGGCAAGTCACACGTGTGCTTGGCTGGGAGAATCGAAACCCCGTCCTCTGATGATGTTCTCCTGTTTTCCTTGCAAGTGCTTGCGTCCTGCACGAAATCTCTTTCCTGGATACCAAACAACTCCTCTGACGGAGCAGACGGTGAGGTATGGCGTCTGCTTCCCAGGCAGCTGATTTGGGTGGGATTAGGGGGCACCAAACTACCCCAGCTGAGTTGCTTTCCAGCCTGACCAGTTGGAAGAGCGAGCGGTCTACCAGCGAGGGAGCGCTCTCTCGTGGGCATGAGCAGAGCGTGTGTCAGCTCTCCTCGGCTCAGAGGTGATTAATAAAGAAAATAAAGACCGCGGAAGAAAGGCATGACACAAGCCAGCACGGCAGTAAAGTGCAACCAGATGTCAGCTTGTTTTGATCTTCTCCTTGAAGAACCAAGGAAGAGGGAAGACAAATGAGCCCCCCCAACCCAGTTCCCACCTCCCAGTGTCGGAGCCACTTTTGGCACCCTCTGCGCTGCTCTTGAGGCCAGCTGAGATGAAAGGGAAGGTCCAACGTGTGACATGCCCCTGGCTGGGGGCTGTGGGCTGCAGAAGGATGGAGGACAGCTCGCCGCAAGGCACAGACGTGCTGGATTTGCTCTGACTCCCCCCCTGTCAGGGCTTTGGTAAAGCAGCCATCATCTGAGGATGGCAGCAGGGCCAGGAAATTTTGGGTGGGTGTTCTTCTGCTCGTGGTGGTGAGAAGGTGGTGAACGCAAAGAGGAAGAAGAAACCGCAGATGAGGGATGGGAAGAAGGCCCAGTTAATTGGTATGTGATGGTTTGCTCAAGGCTGACTCATATCTCTCCTTTTAAAGCCTTGCAGAGACGCTTCTTATCTTTGCTGTGGGGGTGAATTTGCTTACGGTCTTACAAAAAGCCTGTGACGAAGCAGGGAACCCTGATAACAGTTCTCCCACCTCCTGGTGTACCCTCCACCTCTTTGGACCTGCCTTGCTATAGCATGAAGAACGTGCAAGTTACTCTGCTCTCATCGCAACCACGCACCCATCTCTGGCGCATCTCATGGCACAGGAGCTTTCAGAAACTAGAATAGCCACCAGAAAAGCCCAGGAAGACAGCTGGAGCCTTTTCCAGCCCAGCTCCAACACATGGAGCTGAGCTAATGTGCGAAATGTTGTTTCTTACAGTTAAGCATATCCTTACATCTTTACTGTACTGAAGTTCCTCCCAGTGCAGAAGAACTCTTCCTTGGCCTTTCCACTCAAAGAAAAATGCTCGGAGGTTGGGATAGGACCAGGACCAGCTTTTGATACTGCTGTGGATGAGCATCTTCACTCCATCAGCTGAATACCTGATGGCATATTTACACTACTCCTTGAGATCCTCCCTGACGGCCAGTCAGGTATGAAATCTTTTGGCAGACCCTCATCCAAACACTCTAGTGCTCAGGAAAAACAGCATAAATTGTTCAATATGGGGTAAAACATGGCTTGCATGTGTGTCTACAGCCTTAGGGAAGAAGCAGAAGTGACAGCTTTTTGCTGCACCTGCTATATTACCTAGTTAGTATTTCAGTCACTCACAGTGATGCTGATCCAGATACAGGCTTGGAGGTGTTCGTGCTCTTTAAAACACAGGAAAAGGAAATCCAGGCTCCAGTGTCTTATTGTATAAGACTTTCTGGTCTGCCTTAGAGGCAGCTGCAGAAGGTAAAGTGATAGAAGAAAGGAGGCAGCGTCTGTGTCCCTTTCGCACAGCATGAAGCCAGCAGAGCTAGTAGGAAAAGGCAAGCTGGCCTCCCCGTTGCCTCACCCCCCCTGAATCCATCTGAGAAGGAGGTAGTCCTTAGAACCTGGGGAGGTGGTTTCTCAGCAGACCTCTCCGTTTTCCCTGCCTTTGAGCACTGCAAGCCTCACAGAGACACTCTGACTTCAATTTGAAAGGTCACATGAGAACTGGCCTGGCCAGTCTGGGCTCAGATCAGATGTGGGATTTCTTGGTCTCTGATGGGGGGAGTGAAGACCAATGAAGCTGGAACCATGGAAAGTCAGGGACAGCCCATCAGAGCAAGGAAGGGGCTTTCCTGACCCACCTCTGATAAATCTCCCTGCAGATCCCTTCCACAACACCTCCCCAGACCTGGATGTTGCTCTTGCCTTTTTCTCCCATGGCTCCGAGCACCCAAGACTTCCCTTCTGGCTTGCAGAGCTCTCTGCAATGACCACCCATGCCTCATGTCTGCTACCCATCCATAGCAGCGCCGGAGGTAACAGAGCAGGACACAGTCAGCCTGAGAGGCTTATCGTTATCAGCTTAAGAGATGTAGGTCTCCAGGGAGTTTTAATCAGCAGAGACACTTTCACACCCAAAGAGACAAAGATATTGTCAGTTCCCTTAAATGGGCCCCAGAAGAGCCGAGCTGCAGCTCTTGGGACTCTTCCTCTGCTCATCCCAGCTGAAATTAATTGCTCCACGATGCCATGTTGAGCCCCAACTGCTAATGCTCCAGCTCCTCAGCCACAGATATACTTTGAAAGTTCAGTTTCTCCGAGGGGTTTCCTTTTCCATGAGGAACATACCCTTTATTTCCCTCACCACTCCAGAAGGGAGCCTTCGTGATGGGCCACCCTGAAAAGCTGTGCCAGGACACAGCGGGCTGCTGCTATTTTAAAAATGCTGCGTTCTGGGTCAGTGCTTGTTTTCACCAATAGTTTTGATCTGTTTTTCCTCTCCCCCTCTCCGAGGGCACTGCCGCACTTGCCCTGCTGCAGCGCACCGTGCTGTGCAGCAGCAGATAATGGGGACTTAGAGAGGTCTTAGCCTGGATGTGCATGTTTCAGATGAAGGGATTATTATCTGGGGGCTTGTTTGGGACTCCTGCAGGCTCTGGCAATGTTTACACTGGGATTTCTCCTCTGTCTTGCTTCTGTCAACATCTTCTTTAAATTATAATTCCTTTAAAAAAAAAAAACAAACAGGCACATGGTTGGCATGAAGATAGATAAAACCAATTGATTATTTTATTTTCCCCTCTCTTCTGTGGGTGGCTGAATTGCAGGTATTGCTGGTTATTTGATGGCTGGGTGGCAGTTAGGACTGATTGTTTCCAGACCCGCAGGAGGCAAAGAACAAGAGACATAGGGGGTTGTTTTGCTCTGCTATCTCTGGTCTTAGCCTTACTGAAGGGTTAAATTGTGGGTTTAAGAGAAGTGTCACTCCAACTGGGTTAGCTGGGTTTGAGCAGCACTACAAAATAACCATCTGCAACGTTCCATGTGGTTTGAATGTCCCTTGAAATAGTCATCTCAAAGGTTGTCTTTATGAATGACAATTAAAGAGCACTAAAAAGTAGGTGTGCTCTGAAACTGAGTATATTGACCCTCATTAAGCTTTGGGTAGGCTCTGGAAATTAAGTGAAATCAAAACATTTCCTTCAGGGAGGGCTCTCAGAAAGGCTTTAAATACAAATTCCTCCAGATTAGCTTTTCTGCCAGTCTGAAATAGGCCCGGTTAATTACCACTAAATTGAGCAGGAACTTGCCCAACCCTGTGGGCACAGAGGGGATTGGTGGGAAGGCTCAGGAAGACCATGGACTTTCCATGGAAGAGGGCTTTGTAGGGAGTCAGCAGGGCCAGACTGCAGCCAGGCGGTGATTTTTCTGCCATGCTGCCAGACACTGCCAGAGCAGCCCAGAGGATATATATAAAAAGTTGAATAATGTTAATAAGTGAATATAAATATATAATTGAAGCAGGAGAGATTAAGCCATCAGGTTGCTGGAGGCTGCTGCTTCCTAAGACCTTCTACCTATCCATGAAAGTTCATATCTAATTCATTCTCCATATTATTCAGTTAGTTTGTTTTTATTTATTTATTTTCTGTAACTCCTCAGTATGGATGAAGTGGTGTTAGAAAATGGAGATATAAGAAATTATTGCATAATGAGCTGGTAAATTAAAAAAGCATGTTGCAGAAGAGCTCTTATGCAGTAGAAGTTGCGTGTCAGGGAGTCCAGAAGCTGTCAGAGAAGTAATTTAGGGCTGCATGGACATGCAGCTCAGAACCTGGGGTGTTTTCTTTTCCTGCTCCTGTATGATCTTCTGTGTAACATCTGGCAGGACATGATAAGATCTTGCCTTAAAAATGCTGACCTATGTCCTCCATGTTAGAAGTCTACAGCTATAACAGAGGCAACATAATTCTCCGGTCTTGTTTCACCCCTTACTAAAAATAAACATAAATCTTTAGATCTAGAATATGCATCTCCTATGCAAGCTAGGCTAGATAGCTAACTTTGTGTGTCCTCAGTTCCTAAACTTTCAAAAGATGCTAATGATGCTGTTCTGCCACCAAATATTGACTAGATGTTTGGGTAGCCTGGTAACAAGGGGACAAATTTATATATTGTCACAGACAAGGTGAGAGCTAGAGGAAGATCATAAAATCATAGAATGGTTAGAGTTGGAAGGGACCTTAAAGGTAATTGAGTTTCAACACCTCCCACCAGACCAGGTTGCTCAAAGCCCCATCCAACCCGGTCTTGAACACTTCCAGAGATGGGGAAACCACAGCTTCTCTGGGCAACCTGGGCCAGGGTTTCATGACCCTCACAGGAAAGAATTTCTTCCTGACATCTAATCTAAATCTCCCCTTTATCAGTTTAAAACCGTTCCCCCTTGTCCTATGGCTCCACTTCCTGATCAAGAGTCCCTCCCCATCTCTTCTGTAGACCCCTTTAGGGACTGGAAGACCACAATAAGGTCTCCCCGGAGCCTTCTCTTCTCCAAGCTGAACACCCTCAACTCTCACTGCCTGTCCTCACAGCAGACGAGCTCCAACCCTTTGATCATACAACACCAGTACTGTATGGCCTGTGCTGTGGTTCAGTATTCAAGTTGAAATCTCTCCAGCAAACATTTGAAAGCTCAGATGTTTAGATAAAGTTGTAAAACTGGCTATTTTCTTTAAGGTGCCAAAGATGCCAGAGGGTAGAAGAGACCTATTGGGTGCCGAAGATGTTCTGGGACTATTTCCTCCACGGAGTTCGTAAAGACTTGGTGTAAAGGAAGTGCAACTCAGTGTCATGTTGAAGCTTGATTTTAGAGATAAATGCCATTTATCAGATCTGGCAGGATCTGAAGAATGCTCCAGTGAGGTTATGCTGTTGCTGGAAAGTTTGCAACATAGCATAGGGTAAGTCATCATGCAAAACGTCAGCCAGCCTTTCATGAGTCCATTGACGCATTTGGAAGTCATGTTACCATTCACCGAGGACAGGGTTGGCCAAAACCCATCATTCTTTGTCTGGCAGAAGATTTAGTGTGAAATTATTTCATTTTTCTTTTTTTTTTTTTTTTTTTTTTTTTTTTTTTTTTTTGGCTGTACTGTGAAGAAGCAATTTATTTTTTAAATATCCAAGGAACTACAAGGTTCCTGAAGTCTGCAAGTGATGGGTGGGTTTGCTGTTGCCCTCAGGTTGTCTGTTAAAGCCATCAATGAAATTGTCATTGTCACTGAGCTGCTGTAGCTAGTTTCCAGGCTTCTCCGTGTGGGCCAGGCTTGCAAAGCATATATCAAAAGCTCATCCACTTTCAGCTTCCCTGCCTGTGAGACAGACCTGCTTGGTATCTTTATACCCAGATAAAACACCTGACAATTTCTAAGGTCTCCAGACATAGATCCAGCCATGACTGAAGTTTTTTTTGAGGCTGACTTAGTTCAAGAAGAATATTCTAAACACATTGGGCAAGGGCTTTTTTAGTTAACACCATGAGACGCTTCATTTCCTTCAATATTTGTTTTTAACTTGCTTATTAAAAGTCCAGCCTCACTAAGCCTCATGTAAAGAAAATGATGAACAGTAGCCACTTCTTAAGTTGAATCACAGCTGGATTCTAAGAGGTTTGGAAATGTCCTCTGGAAGAGGAGTGTTTCTCTATGTATTGCTATGTAATGAGCTTCTGGAGACGAGGCTGTCAAATTAAACACTCAGGTTTTGATGCCTAAATAAATACACGTATAAATACACGTATAAATACTTCACCTGGTGTTATGAGACTGTTTCCTGCCAGCTCTAATATTGACCGTCCAAACTACCTGCAATGTCATATATTCCACTGATGCCAGTGCCAGAGACTTTAGATCTCACAGCTTACAAAATCAGCTTCCAAGAAAATGAAATAAATCCAGCCATTTGGGGAAAGAAGTGGATCTACTTGAACCTGACTCTACAGGACTCTTTGGGCCTGATATACAGCTGCTGTGATGCAAAGCAGATAATCTGGAGAAAAAGGGCTTCCACACGCTGGACTGCAATTTGAAAACAGGATAATATGGCACAGCAAGACACTCCCCTCCCCCCCCCCAAAAAAAAACAGCTTCACCAAAAACGTGGGGCATCAAACCCTTCCCAAGTTGCATGGTCAATAAACCATGGGGGGTTGATATCAAGCTTACTCAAAGTCATGGAAAGGGCAAAATGCAGAGGAACTTGTGAAGAATTAAAGGATGGAGGTTAACTAATGCCAAGCAGTGAGGCTGGCGCAATAATAAATCTTGTCAGTCTGACTTTACATAATTTTTGTGATCGAGTCACAAGTCTGGCATGTAAAGTCAAGTGGTGACATTGTCTTCTTAATCCCCTACAAGTCATCATCCTACGGAAAGGTGATTCTGAGAGAGAAAATTAGTGCTACATAGTCAGTGTGTCCATGTCATAAAGAGATAAAAAAATATTAATTGGTATTTTGAAAAAAAAATAGTAGATGAGGAGCCTCCTTTGGTGGTGTTTTCATGTGGAGCCTCTGGGATCTCATTTTTTGCAGCGCTGTTTAATGACTGTATCACATTATCTCGAAAAAACAGAAAAATCGTTATTCATAAAACTTGTGGATTGGTCTGGACATCTCATTAAATGGACGTATTTGAAAAGTAACGCAGTAAACTAAAACCAGAGAGGTTTGTATACATCTGGGAGCGAAGAATTCATACCATGCTTCTCAGGCAAATTTTGCATTAAGGAAAGCAGAGATGGGCTTGAAAACAGTGATGCTCAATTGTGTTCATCTGAAGAACGGAATTAAAGTGGAGAAAAATGGAATAGGTGATAAAAGATGCCATCACCTCTATATTCAGCATTAAGGAGTAAGACTTACTAATGGGTACTGGTTTTAATTTAGCAAAGAAAAGGAAAATTAAAAATGAATGTCAAAAAAACATTGCAAGGATGAAACCCTGAAAGCAGGCTCTGTGGAAAAAGCCTTAAGGAGCTGTTTATTTATTTTGCTCAGAGGATGACTAGGATGTGAGCTAATTATGGTGTGCAAATGTCTACGGGGAGGTGATATTTACTGTGCTTCCTGGTTTTTTGTTTCACAGGCAAAGGCGGAGTGAGAGCCAGTGGCAGGAAGCTGAAGCCAGACACACTAGACGTTAAGTGGGTATTTTTAATGTTGAGAGTAATTAACAGTTGGAATAATAGACGTGGGAATCTGGTAGATCCTCCAAGGCTGCAGCTTTTAATTAAGGCTCAGAGGACATGAAGAAAGGCTAACGTGAGCGTTGCCATGCTGCTCTCCCTTGATTTTCCCTGTTATCAGTGGAGATATGAGTCTTTTCTGCAGAGAGAGTCAGAAGAGGAGCCAAGCCTTTTCCCTGTCTCTCTCTGCTGGCTGACGAGGCTTTCCAGAGAAATCAGCTTTATTCAGCGGTACCCCCCGGTATAATTTATTACAAAATGCATTTTATTTCCAGGACACTTGAGGAGCTCAGAGCAGCAGCCGCTCCTGGGGGGGCTGTTTGGCCAGGCTGATGTGGGAGGTCAGAGCGAGAGATTAGAGCACCCTCTTCTGCTCTAAAAATTTAAAGCAAAGCGATGCAGCTGCGGCTTCACCTTCCCGTGGGAAACGTTGCTGCTGTACCAACGTGCGTGTCTCTCACCCACCTCAAGTGAGTAGGGAACAGTGCTGGGAATTGATCTGATGGTGCCAAGGAACACAGCCTTACAAAGAAATCTTTGCTCTGTGATGTGGTTCTCCTAGCGATGATGAGGTTAAGATGTGAGAAAAAAAAAAAAAAAAACAACGCCACACAAACAAGGTTTGGAGGCATACGCAAGGTTTAAAACTTTAATGTTCATCCCAGATAGATGAATTCATGGGATCATAGAATGGTTCAGGTTGGAAGGGACCTTAATGATCATTGAGTTCCAACTCCCTGCCATGGGCAGGGACACCTCCCACCAGACCAGGTTGCTCAAAGCCCCATCCAGCCTGGTTTTGAACACCTCCAGAGATGGGGCTTCTCTGGGCAATCCGGGCCAGTGCCTCACCACCCTCACAGGAGAGAATTTCTTCCTGACATCTAATCTAAATCTCCCCTCTATCAGTTTAAAACTGTTCTCCCTTGTTCTATGGCTCCACTCTCTGACCAAGAGTCCCTCCCCAGCTTTCCAGGAGCCCTTTTAGATACTGGAAGGGGCTCTAAGGTCTCCCCAGAGCTTTCTCTTCTCCAGGCTGAACACCCCCAACTCTCCCAGCCTGTCCTCCCAGCAGAGGGGCTCCAGCCCTCTGATCATCTTCATGGCCTCCTCTGGACTTATTCCAACAGGTCCATGCCCTTCTTATGTTGGGGGCTTCAGAGCTGAATGCTACAGGTGGGGTGTCCCCAGAACGGAGCAGAGGGGCAGAATCCCCCCCCTCTCCCTGCTGCCCACACTGCTGGGGATGCAGCCCAGGGTGTGGGGGGCTTTCTGGTTTAACTTCATGGGGTTTGCAGGGGCCCACCTTTCAAGCCTGTCCAGGTCCCTCTGTCACTCTCTCCAGTGTGTTGACCACACCACACAGCTTGGTGTCATCAGTGAACTTGCTGAGGGTGCACTCAATCCCTCTGTCCATGTTGCTGACAAAGGTGTTGAACAGCACCAGTCCCAGTACTGACCCTTGAGGAAAACCACTGGTTAGTGCTCACCACTCGGACATCGAGCGGTTGACCTCAACCCTTCCAGTGCAACTATCCAGTCAATTCCTTATCCACCAAGAGGTCCATGGGTCAAACCCATGTCTCTCCTATTTAGAGACAAGGGTGTCATGTGGAACAGTGTCAAATGCTTTGCACAAGCCCAGGTAGATGGAGTCAGTTCCTCTTCCCTTTACACCATTGCTGTAACTCAGCTGTAGAAGGCCACTAAATTTGCCACCTCAATTTTTTACCTTCATAACACTTTTTTTCTTTTTTCCTCAGCTGTTTGGCTTACCTTGCTTGTTTATTAGTGAGGTAAAATCAGGCAGTGCCAGGACCTGAGCTTGGTTTGCAAAAGTAGGAGTGTTGTCCCCAGTCCTGGATACTCTAAGTATGGGACAGATGTGGCAGAGCTACTACGAAGGGTGAATTCCTGCCACTGTTATTGTGTGATTGCAGGAGGGTCTTTTCTTCCACTGGCAAACAAGAAGCAGAAAAAAGGGAGAATGTGATAAAGGTTTAAACCTACTTAGCTATGGCCTAATATGAATTGTTAAGGGTCAGAGTAATTATGCTAATAAATAGACCTCCAAGTCGATTATTTTTTAATCTTTCATTGTTAGGTGCCTGAGACACAATTTTTTCAACACAGAAGATTTTATTGCTTAAAAACATCCCCTGGAAGTGAGTCACTGGAGTTTTGCAGCTACTCCAGGAGACTTCAGGACTGCTGACCCTGAATGGAATTGGCACCCTTTTCGATAATAAAAGAAATGAGATAGCAGTGAGTATATGCTATATGGATAGAGATGTAGGTATATTTGTATATGGAGAAACCAGACTTTAAGTTCAGTTCAAAAAAAGCAGACTCCTAGTTGCAAAAACTTCATTTCATTTCCTGCTTTGATTAAAACCTAGTGTCAAATCCTAATGCACCGGCAGCATACAAAGCAACGCTCCGAGTTTAGGCTTGATGTTAGCATGTCTTTTAAGGCACTTTTCAAATGAGAAGCTATTTGTTAATTCTTGGTAACTATCATCTTGAGCTGTACCAGTCTTCAATGAAGCACGTGTCCAGGAACCTTCCCAGATCTGGGCTGTGAAGGGAAATCAATGTATAGAAGGAAACTAATGAAATGAATGGGGGGAGTTGCTCTCCCCACTGCATCTGAAAGGCTTTGTGGCAACCCTCAATCATTAGCCATGAAGAACTGCTCCTCAATACACACCAATGAGACGTGTATAATTTATATGATGTATTTGAAGTTAATGCTGCTAAAGCGTTGAATTATAAATGGTTCCGTCTAGACCACAAACACTGGTCCTGTGACCTCAGCTAAATTATTGCAAGGACCTTCCTCGCTAGGATAGGCTTTCCAGGATGACCGTTTTATTGCCAGGTCCACTGGGGAAGGAAGGTGTCTGGGAGAGTGGAGAGGGTTATTGGAGGGCTCAGCTGTAGGGAGATATCTAGAGGACCCAGGGAAATAACCAAGAAGACTTTGATGCTAGTGTGAAAATCTCTATGTGTGTCACGATGGGTACAAGGAAGAAACAGGGAAAAGGGAAACGTAACACATCAGCAGGATGGTAAAGCCTGAAATCAAATATTCTGCTTACCCCAAACCTAAAATAGCTCTTGTCTCTGCTGCTTACAGGGCAGAGGAGGAGCTGTCCCTGCTGCGGCGCAGAGAGACTTAAGGAGCTGTTCCGCAGGGGCAGATCCCAGGAGCTAAATCCCACTAATCCAAGGGCAGAGCTTTAAGATGCCATCCCTACAATTGCTAAGTTAGATATGAGCACGTCTCTGCACTGAGGCAGTTCAGAGCGAGGCAGCCTTGGAGCTCTGCAAGACCTTCATCGAGGAACTAAGGGCTTGGGAGGATGTGTCCCAAGTCATGAAACCTTGGAGGAGAGGGATGGCCCTCACCAAAAGGGACACAGGAAGCTTTTGACACGCTGTGAAGGGTCCCAGAGCACCCACCCAGTTGGAGTGGCCCATGCAAGCAAGAAGCTGAAGGAGGTGGGCACCCAAGAGCACTTGCTGACCATGCATCACCTATCCTTGAGGAGGGACCCCCGCCTGAGGATAGCCACTGGTGAGAAGCTGTTCTGTTGGTGGGTGGCTCCTTCTGGAGGTCTCTCTCCATCAGGCTAGAGGACCCGCGGGTGCGTTGACAGCTCTGTGTTGCGTGTCTCGGTGGCTGAGGATCCAGGATAAAAATACTTCCCCAGTAATGAACAGGTAAGCTGGTGTAAGGGACCTGCTATTTTTAGAGCCCAAACCTGCCCAGATCAGCACATTTTCTAAGCCATGGGGTGACACTGCAGATGGGGGGGGAGAATGTTGTGGGTTTGCAATTTCTGTGCCTGGCTGTGAAGGGTGATGTTGTTATTCCTCAAAAAACCTATGGCTCCTGGTATTTACCCAAGAATATTTTAAGCCAAGCGTGAACACAAAGCTTTTCTCCTGGCAGTTATTTAACAGTTCTTTATCTAAACTCAAATCATAATCCTCCTTTTCCGTCCTCTTGTGATTACCTGTTTATCCACCTTTCCTTTTGCCAGGTTTAAGAGAGTCGGCCATGGGTTGTCCTCGAAAAACCTTTTCAGCAAGTTTTTAAATCATACGCACGTACATATGTATCTCTAAGTATATGTATATATGGGTCTATATATGTGTGTGTCTATTTATGTTTGTGGGGGCTCTGATTCATATTGAAAACTCACTGAGGATTTGGGATGGGCAAAAGTTGCTGACTTAGTGCGTTTCACCTTTTTATTTTCTTATGTGTGTGTTTCTCTGGGTGATTTGGGAATTATCCTTCCGAAGAACCCCAAACACAGTGCATCCATAGGTTGGTGTTTACTGGTGCAAACAAAGCAGACTTCCTCTTTACTGCCTGCTTTCAGAATATATTGCAAAGCATTTAAAAATGTTTATATAGGTGCGCATTTGAGGGCTGTGACACCAGTTGGACGCTCGTTTGTGTGGTGTGGTGGCCGGTGTGGTGCGTGTCCACGTGTCTCTGCAGGGTTTTGGCACCTCACGGACTTGCACCTCGAGAAGCTTTGCGTAATTTGGGCTGACTCAGCTCTACCTACACACACTGAACAGATACGTATACAGGAAGGAAAATCTAATCTACTTTTCTTCCAGCGGCTGGTAACGCACTGCCTGGGCTTCCTGAAGAACTCAGTGCAGATCTACCCACCTGTAAAACAATGTCATTTCTCCTACTGTGTCCTAAGAGCTTGTTCTGGGTGCTATCAAGGTGCATTAGATTGCATCAGTTCAACGCTGGAAATTCATTCAAGACATTTTTCCAGGCTCTCTGGTGGCTGCTATTGGGAATAATCCTACTTTCCTCTCCAGCACATTGTTCTGTTTTTAAAATTGGACTGCTTGGCCCCTGGAACTGTGACCCCTTCTTTTCCAAAGCCTTTCCCCACGTGGCTGCCAGGTTAGCAGTGGGACGAATAAGCAGAGATCCTTCACTAGATCTTGGCCACAGGCTGGATTATGTGGTCCTGCAAGAAGAATGTGAGACGTCAAGAGCTCTGGTTAGATTCGTTGACTTTGGAAAGCTTTCCTCAGCTTTCATAGGCCCTCTGAACCCTGGCTTTTGTGAGGTGGCTACACTGTTAGGGGAAAACTGGAATAAAGCCATCTTCTCATGGATGTGCATCAATTATAAACTGGATTCCACCATCCACCACCCTACATTTGCAAGGACACTGCCCTCTCCAACCCAAGTTTTGTTTACAATAATGAAATATTTTAACTGGGCTCATGTTGGTATCATTGCTTCCAACGAGGATATTTGGGTGGACACAGCTAACAAGTTAGCAAGTGCACTCAGGAACCAGGGGCTTCCTGTGGGAATTGTTACGTCTGTGCGTAAAGGAGAAAAAGGCATTGAAGACACCTGGAATGAGATTAAAGCAGTTGTCGGCATTAAAAGTAAGTGCTTTGAGTCTCATTCCTTTTTTTTTTTTTTTTTTAAATTTTCTCCAGGGTAGGACTGCATTGTTATCCAGTAGGCATAGTTTAGAGAATGAGATTTTTGAAGTCATTTAAGTCAAGCAGAATTCTATCTCTGACCCCAGTAGAGCCAGGGCTTCATGTAAAAGAATGTTGGGCATTTTGTATGTGAGGGACATAGGGCAAAATAGTCTTCTACAACATGAAAGATTGGGTATAGCTTGTCTGAAAAAATAATATTTAGTAGACAGGTGTCTGTGCTTGACCCTGTCAAGTGTAAAGAGGGATTTATACAAGGTATTAAATTTATAGTGTTTTGGATTCTGGATTATCAAAAATCTCATGCTTTGATGCTGTGTCTTTGCTACCTGTGTTCAGTGAAGGTAGTGGAAGTGAAAAACAGTGTTATACGCTACATACTGAAGCAGTGGAAGGGTGTTTGTTGATGTACAGCACGTAGCAAAGAATGAACTTTTTTCTCTTGAGAAAATGTGGGGGAAAAGTTATGTTTTTCTGGTTCAGAGTCTTGTTTTGAGATATGTGGTGGAGTTCTGATCTTGGATGTACACCTCTGCAGTCAGCCCTGTGAATTCAGATGAGGATGCATTTTTGCTAAGACTTTGACTTTTATGCCAAAAACTAAAAATGGCAGCAAGGTGTTGTCTAACTTGGAGCTTTATCAATGCTCAAATCTATGCTTGAGACCAAACCCACCTTGGATAGGTTCATCTCATTGCCATCACAGCTCTCCATGTGAGTTACAGATGATGGGTTCCTTTCATAATCAATGGAGAGAACCAGTTCCTCTTTAAGCATGATTAGAACCATAGAATCATAGAATTGTTGACATTGGGAGAGACCTTTAAGATCATCAAGTCCAACCATTAATCTAAGACTGACAAAACCACCACTAGACCATGTCCCTCATCACCATGTCTGCCCAGCTTCTAAATACCTCCAGGGATGGTGACTCCACCACTTCCCTGGGCAGCCTGTTCCAATGCTTGATAACTCTTTTGGTGAAGAATTTTTTCATAATATCTGTCCTAATCCTCCCCTGGTGCAACCTGAGGCCATTTCCTCTTGTCCTGTCACCTGTTACTTGGGAGAAAAGACCAACCTTGTAGCCCTCCTTGCTACAACCTTTTTTTTTTCAGGTAGTTGTAGGAAGTGATAAGGTCTCCCCTCAGCCTCCTTTTCTCTGGGCTCAACCCCCCCAGCTCCCTCAGCTGCTTCTCATAAGATTCATCTCACCAGCTTAAGCTCTCTGCTATAGTATGGGATGAATCACTGCCTACTACCTGTTTCTTTCCTATAATTCAGAAACCTGAAAATGCTCTTGTTCAGTTCAGGTTATACTTAGCCAAGGCTATTTTTTCTTCTAAGGAGAGACCACACTAGACACCCTGCTCCCTCCTGGTTTAGTAGCAGGCAGGTCTCCTTTGCACCCTTCCTTCCCATCGTTGGTATACCTTGCTTCTCTCCCTGACTGAGTTTTGAAGAATTGTCTTGCATGAAAGATCAGGAGTGCTTCCTTTCGTGAAGGGCCAGTGAGCACCATGGAAAGCTTGCTAAACAGATACACCTGTATTCCAGATCTCCTCACCAAACCTGGGGACATTGGCCCTATGGCATTTTGTGGGCAAAGACACAGACTCTGGGATGACCAAGCATGAACCAGATGTTGAAACACAACACAGCGCCCAACATAAAATATATGGTGACAGGTTGAATGGGTAGAGATGGGGCACTGCCAATGCCTGCGTGGTGTCTGTCAGCTCAGGGCACACAAAGGGAAAACTCACATCTCTCAGCCGATGGCAGTGCAGGACCATGACTTCCCATCATGTTGGCCTCTGCCTCACTTGTGTCAAAATTTCTCTCTGCTCTTCCTTCTGTATGGCTCCAGGAATGGGTAATGCTCACGGCCTCCTTTGACAGATGTTGCAGACCTCCAGAGGTTGAACAAAACGATTGGAGCTCCCAGCTTCCTCAGAACACCACACTGATGGGGGACCATTGGGGTCTGACCTGACACAGCAGTTCAGACAGCTCTTTTATCGGTGGGAGGGAACTATTTTGTGCTGAAAACCCCGTGTGGATTAACAACGCTGCAATCCTTGTGTTTCAGTTATACTCTTGTGCATGCATTCTGTGCTCATTGGAGGGGAGGAACAGGCCACCTTACTCACAAAAGCTCTGGAAATGGGACTAGCAGATGGAAGATATGTCTTCGTTCCATACGACACTTTGCTGTACAGTCTTCCTTACCAAAACAACTCATTCAGTGTCTTTGACAATAACAGCAAGCTCCAGGAAGCCTACGATGCTGTGCTCACTGTAACACTGGCATCTGGAGAAAGGACTTTCTATGACGCGTTCAGGGAAGCTAAAGAAAGTGATGAAATAGCTGGGGATTTGGAAGCCTCACAGGCAAGTATTATAGAATCACAGAATGGTTAGAGTTGGAAGGGACCTTAATATTCTTTCATTCTAGCTTTTTCTTGACATGACACAAGCAATAGTTATATTGCTTGAGAGACATATTGAGAAAAATATGGTGAAAGTTGAATGTGGTCTGCATTCATTTGGAAAGGATTTTTCTCCTGAATATATGACAATCTTACTCGTTTAGTACAACTGCAGGACCTTGCTGGGAATTCATAGAATCATAGAATGGTTTGGGTTGGAAAGGACCTTAAAGATCGTCTAGTTCCAAGCCCCTGCCCTGGGCAGGGACACCTCCCACTAGACCAGGTTGCTCAAAGCCCCATCCAGCCTGGCCTTGAAGCCCTCCAGCAATGGGGCATCCACAGCTTCTCTGGGCAACCTGGGCTAGTGTCTTAGCACCCTCACAGTAAAGATTTTTTTCCTAATTTCTAATGTAAATTCAAGAGAATGAGGCTCTCAGATTTGATTTGCTACGTGTTAACTGCAGTAGGCCCAAATCTGAAGAGGTGTCTCCTAAGGTGGATAAAGTCCATGGAGTTTTTAAGGCACCAGAATAAGATGTCCACATGCCTGAGAATTTGAGGGAATGTGACAGACAAACAAAATACTGGATACTTCTAGAGGGAAATGCTTAGGATCATTGTTCCATTATTCATTTCAACACTATAGTCGAAGTTATTCTTTGTCAGCACAATTCTCTAACTGTTACCAGTAGCCTATAAAAAACTAAAGTCAGTTGTGACCTTCGAAACACTGCAAGAAAAATTGGGCAATCTGCCAAACTGGCAAAGAGATGCAGAATTCAGCTGAACTAATCTTCAAATCTCACTATGATCTTTCAAAAATCTAAGTACTTTTAAGGCATGATTTATCAGATCTGCAGGGAGGAGATGAATCATGCCCTGAAAGCATCCATTTATTTCCCATTATTATAATGAGAGCCCAGATTAACTATAATGAGTGGAGGTTCTTCATTGCAACTGCTTATATCTGGTCAACAAATCCCAACACAGATGGGATTCTGTGGCTCCCAACAGCACCCCTCATTTTATCATGAGTGCATGGCTATAATCTCTCTTCACAAACCGACTGTGAATGACCATGTGATTGCAAAAACCACCATGGTTGTTTTTAGGGGGGGGTGTGTGTACAGTTATAGGTTCCTAAGTCAAAGGCACAGAAAGGAGCAATGCACAGAGAAAAATCTCTGTGGCCCCATAGAACGAGCTTGCTGTGGCTCTGCATTGTGGCTTTTATGTCTTAGGAATAAAAAATGTTCTGATAGAGAGAACAGATCCTTTGGGCATGACATTTTCCCCACCTGGGTAGGGAGGTGACCTTCTGGCTTTGATCTTCTATTAGCAGAGGACGTTTTAGCACAGCGTTTTGAGTCAGGCTGTGATAAAATGCCAGCTGAACATCAGGCTCAGAGCATTGGCTCTTCCCACAATAAAGCAATTTTACATGGTTTTAAAAACATTTTTAAATTGTATTTTGGGAAGCATGCATAAGAAAAGACAGGTGTTCAAAGTCACACATATATCGGGTCGATTCAGAGCTACTTTCAACCTAAGATTCTTCAAACCCATTACTCTGTGAGCCTGGACACTCAGGTGTCTCTGTTCTTGAGTTTACAGCTTAGCCAGTGGGACATCTTTTCCCACAGATCTCAAACCACAAGTTGGCAGCAGTATATTCTGACCTCAATTTCTCTTGTATTTTTAGGTTTCTCCACTTTTTGGAACAATCTATGATGCCATTTACTTCATGGCAATGGCTATACACAGTGCTCGGAGGAAAGGAGTCAGAATCTCTGGAACTAACATAGCTGAGCACACAAAAAACTTCAGTTTCCCTGGATTTAGTCACTGGGTAGAGACGGACAACTGTGGGAAAAGGCTGAGCAACTATGTGATACTGGACACAGATGGTGGTGGGAACCAGCTCTTCCCAACACACTTGCTAGACATGTCTTCAGACTCTCTGAAGTCCCTGGGCCAGGCCATCCACTTTCCCAGTGGAGCTCCACCCAAGCCAGACTCCAGCTGTTGGTTTGATCCAGATGTTGTCTGTGCTGGAGGTAAGAAAGAAACAATACAGGACCAAATGCCATTGGGTCCATGCTTCTTAAATGTATCATATTTTCTCTTACTCCAGGGGAGAACACCCCAAAAAGATAACTCCAAACTCAAGAAATTCAGATAAATATGACAAGTCATCAGGCTGTTTGTAATGGGAGTGCTATACAGAGATCCCAGTATTGATCTGCAAGAGTCTCTTATTGGTTTTTTGGTCAATAAGGTTGTTGTTACTGTTGTGTGCTGGAAAGAGTTTTCCAGGTCTGACAGTCAACATTTGCCTATTTTGATAGTGGTCAATAAATGCCAGAGGCTCCAGCCAGTACTGTGTCCCTGTCCTTCTGAGGGACAGGGCACTAAGAGGATTTGCATTGAAGATGCAGCAGATGCTCTCACCACCTCTCCTAGTTAACCCCAGCTTCTTTACCCAGTTAGCTCTGCAGCTTTAAGGATCATCAGAGCTCACCTCGTCAAGAAAAGATGATAATCATTACTCAAAATAATCTGAGTTAATGTAGACAACAGAGGTGGCAATTGAAGACTTGGGGGCAGAGGTATCTGTGCTGCTTCCCAGGTTTCTGAGACTGGGCACTGGCTTTACTTATTGTTTTTAATTTGAGGTAACTGTGCTGCAGTTTTAAAGTCCACAGGGAAGCCAAAATCTCAGGGTAGGATACTTAGCCCCCACTTGACATATTTACTTATACTACCAAGCATTTACTCCTACTGCTCCAGGATATGACTTAAACAGACAAAATTAACCACATCTAGAGAATATTTCATTCAACAGCTGAGAAAAACATTCCCCTTGGCTCAGCCATAGCTGGTTTAAATCAGTGTCACTCCATGGAAATTGGGGATATACTGATCTTACAGCAGCTGGCAAGCTATAGAAGAGACAAACATAATGCTATCATATATCTAATTTTGCACTGCCATTAGGAACAGCAGAGCAATTTATCATCCCATTGCAGTCTCCAGAAAATCCCACTGATTTTTAGAGAGATCAGGTTTTATGTTCACACCTTTACAAAAGCATAAATCTCTAGGCATTTGTCAGTGAAGCAGTAAATTATTACTATTACTGATATTTCAGATACTGAATTTTATTACTAGAATTAAATTCAGGCCTCAGCCTGGCTTTTTTCATAGAGTTAGGATTGGAAAGATGTTGGATATGAAGCTGCCAGGCTGCTGTGGTTCCTGACCCCAGGTCATAGAATCATTGAATGGTTAGAGTTGGAAGGGACCTTAGAGATCATCCAGTTCCAACCCCCCTGCCATGGGCAGGGACACCTCCCACTAGACCAGGTTGCTCAAAGCCTCATCCAATCTGGCCTTGAACACCTCCAGGGATGGGGCATGGAACACTTCGAGGTCCATCAGGAGCAGGGCTGAGTGAGTGCTCCCAGTACACGTGCACACACACACATAGAATGTAGACACAGCCAGTCACCAGCACACTAGTGTGTGTTTACAGGCACCCCTGCCCACAGCCAGCATTGCCAAAACATGGGACAACACAAACAACCAGTTCCATGTTCTTATGTTCCTGTTCTTAGCTTACTACCAGATCTTATAAGCTCAGCTCCTGCGCATGCACAAGTGCATCCTCTGGTAGGTGGTCCAGACCTGTAATTCCCCCATAACAAGCTCTCAGACCCTCTGGTCTCCAGAGGAGCTGGTCTCCAGACTTGCGGTCTCTCATGGGTTGCAGGCTCCAGGACTTCTTCTCTTACCTGTTGGTTAGGTTGACATGAAGCCACATGCAGACAGAGACCACACTCAGCCAGGAAAAAAGAAATTAGGAATAGGGGTTAAGAAGGCGGCAGGACAGATTGTCATGATCAGGTGGAGGGTTTGGCTGGAAAAATGCACAACATGCTTATGCGTGACGAGCATCCCCATCCTCTCCAGTTTCCCACGCTTGAGCCTCCCCAACTCATCCCCATCCCTCCCTTTCCCCATTTTTTCCCTTCTTCTAAACATCCCATAAGAAGTTTCATATGCTCCCCTAGTCCTCTTAAAGCATCCCCTAATGAGTTTAACACAATCCCACAAGTCCCCTCAAGTATGCTGTAAGTTTGCTCTTTCCCATGAGCCCATGATAACCTTGCTTTCATTTCTGATTAGTTATAAAGCTCTGTTTGAGCTTTCTCAAGGCTTTGCATCGTCTCTGCAATGGCCCATCCATCAGTGACATGAGCGCTCTGGTCTTTGGTACTGCTTTCACTATCTCCTATTCCTTAGGGTTTGTTTATCTGGGTGTTTATTTTCCACTTCTCTTGTCTTTTTACTGTCTCTTGTTCACCCCAGTGAATTTTGTGCTCCAACCAGCTCTTGCTCTCTGCTTATCTGATGTTGCTTCACTAAATGAAATTGGATTTGGATGTTTCCCAGCCGTGGAAGAGTCCTTACATCATGATGGGTGACAGTGCCCATACTTTGAGCAAAGGGCATGATCAGGGAGGGATCCTCTCCAATTCCTCAGTTTTCTGGTACCACGTTCAAGTTCCACGATGCCTTAGAGTCCTCTAAAGTATGGTCAAGCACTTGTGGGTTGTAAAATGCAATGTTAATAAGCAAAAGAATTTCTCTGAGACTCTTTCTCAAAGCAGATTTGTTCAGAGCAGGGTCCCTGGGGGGCTACCTGAGGAAGCTTAGGAGACAGCTCAAGTGAAAAAATCATAGATCCCTGATTGAATACAGAAGAGAGCATTAACAAACTCCACCTTATTCCTACCACATTGTGGTCTGGGTTACAGATTCTCTCTGAAAACGTTAAAAGGCCATTCAGAGATGTGAGATGAGACTTTCATATTCCTACACTTAATCATGTTCAGGAAGCATTTTCTTCTTTGTCCAGCAAGAGAACCAGCCCGTGCCCCTATGACTGGGCTATTCAAAGCACATTCTCTCTTCAGTAACAAATTTCCCAGCAAGTGTCCAGAGGTCCAGAGCATTAGGTCTTCTGCAAGTCTGCCTCTAAACTGCTCCAGTCCCTCCTTTTCCATGGATTTAGCATTGTGGAAGACCTGTATGGGCTTCTCATGTTTCTGGCTTTACACTCACCCTTCTGGAGGGAGACACATCCTTGGCGGTTCCCTTGCCTCCTACAGATGAACATTGGGTTGCTGTCACCTGCTCTTACAGGAACCACAGCACTCTGACTTTGTTTTTGCATGAAGAACAAACCCTGGCCTCCAGGCCAGGTTGGTGTGGCCTTACTTATCCTGTATTCATGGTGAGCACCTCCTGAAGATAGCTGGCTGTGTCTCAACTACACTTTGGTGGAGTAAAACCTTGGTCTAGAACCACGCTGTCTGCAAGGTGGAGAAATGGGTGTGAAGTATTGACTCTATAGTATTGACTGTGCCCAGATTTCTTGTCAGATGGAGGTGTACAGGGCTAGTTCCAGGCTGGAGCACAAAAGTGGAGTGACTTACACAGAATCATAGTACTGTAGAATCATAAAAAGGTTAGGGTTGGAAGTAAACATTAAAGGTCATCTATTCCAACCTCCCGCCATGGACAGGAACACCTTTCAGTAGATCAGGTTGCTCAAAGCCCCATCCAACTTGACCTTGAATGTTTCCAGGGATGGGGCATTTCCCACCTCTCTGGGCAACCTGTTCCACTGTCTGCATGAGGAAAATCAGGGACCGGAGTCCTGGTCTGAAGCGGAAAGTAAGTCCAAACCCAGCAGGAAAATTTCAGCAAAAATGCTCTGTCTATTCCCGAAAAGAACATTAATTTTCAAAAATTCCTGCAGCTTTCACTGGGAAGCTCTAAGTCTCAGTGCTTGCAAAAAGGCCTGTGATTTATGTGCAAGAGTAACTTAGAGCCATGAACCTTTTGTAAACCCAAGTTTCTCTATGCTTGTTTGTGCTCAAGGGTCTTTGAACACAGACAGAATAAAATAGAAGTAAACAGAAGACAGAAGAGACAGACACAGCAAACACTTCCCACTGGAATTTAGTTCATACACTCATGTCAGCTTCCCTTAACTCTCTAGCAAAGACCCTCATGAGCAAAGTATGTCTCCAGTATTTTCTGTTGATGGGCCCATTGAGGAAGACATCAGCCTTCCCCACCTCCTCTTCTGCTCTTTTCAGCCTTAGAAATCTGTAGCAGGGAATGAAAAATCCCAGATGGGCTGGTGACTCACGCTGGCCGTCAGTTTGGTACCACATGATAAAGCTTTTTCAGTGTTTCAGTTCCTGGAGAGAAGAGGGTCAAATGTTCAAAAGTTACGAACTTTGCAAAAGCTGCCTCTAAAACTGAATTCTTCCCTTCAAGTCCAGTCTTTATTTACTTGAAGGAAAAAAAAAAAAATTCCCACTGAACCAGGGCTCTAGATCCGGTAGAAGAAAAAAAAAAGTGCATGGAAATAAATAATTAAAGTAATTGCAGTCTCATGTAAGTAAAGCCAGTAAGTATTTGTCTATTCACAAATTAACATAATGTAAAAAATGACCTGTAGCATTCTCCTGGCTGAATATTTGGCTTTGCATTCTAATGGTCTGATACTGATATTTTCAATGTTTTTGCCCAAATCACAGCGATTTTCTAATTCACTGATTCTTTTCCCTGTGCAGGGATTGAACCTAAAGTCATGATTTTGGGAGTAATGCTGATATTTGCCCTGGTGCTTTGTGCTGTGGGTCTGGCTTCTCTCATCAGGTGAGAATCTCAGTATGTATTTGATCTGGAGCCACCTTTTGCTTCTGTGGGAGACTTCTGTTTTAACCAGCAGTTGGGAAGATGTGAACTCATAGCAGGTTTTATCTGGGGCCTCTGCTCTCCATCCACATGTCTCTTCACTTTATGAAGTGATAGAGTTTTGAGCACTGCGGGCATTGGTTCTGCAGTCTCAGAAGGAGCCATTTTACCCTCAATCCCATCCAGGTTTGGAAGAACATTGCAGCCTGTTGATGGAAGGATTAGCTGGATGATGCCTCTGAAGCATTAGGAAGGTGACTATCGCTTTGCAATTGTAAAGTGTACCTTACAAACCAAAGGCAGGAATCTGCTTTAAGAACATCGAGTTGGAGACTGAGTGGACTGCCATGTTAAATGTCTTTTTTTCTTATTCCAGATCATTCTTTCCTGGATTTCTGTCTCTATAATCATGTTTCCAATGAAGCAGCCAGGCTCACCCTCTTTATGTCCTCCATGTACTAAAGAGATGAGAGACAGAATATCTCTGGAGAGGGTTCGGAGCAATTAATTAGGATACCTCTTCATTAGCAAGCTGATTCACTCCCTGTTTTGAACTAGAGTCCAGCTTCTTGGTCATATAGATTGGTCTGGGCATGGGGTCTTTGGAGCAAATGAGATGGTCTGGTGGGGAAGGGACAATTTCCAACAATTGCATTGGCCACACTTGTGTCCCAACGCTATATCGAAGGTGGACATGAGCCAGCATGGACTGGTTGGTCCAAGACCTATGGGTACCCTTTGGCAAGGACACTATGGCCATAACCTAAGGTAATCTACTCCAAACTGGCCCCTGGAGTTATCTGTATCTCATTGTGCGTGACTGAAATTAGAGTGAAATTAATTTAATCAGCAGCAATGAATTCAGCAGAGCAGGGTTTCTGGATTTTCCCATCCAGCTTTGTCTCTCAAATCATCCCAAAACATGTTTTCTCTCCACTCCTGAATCATCCCTCCAAACCCAGATGATATAAGGCCACCCAGCAAGCGACACCCCAAACAGTTCCCCCACATATAACACACAGCTGCTTCTGATACGTTATAATTGCAGGCATTGAGGAGGTTGCCTCCATCCACCCGCACTTTAAAGCCCTGCTCTATTCCTTGGCCACCAGCTTCCACAATTACGTAAATAAAAGACAATCTTACTGCCTACTCTACTTGTAAGCTGTTCCACAAGTGCCAGACTGTGCTTGGGAAGGCTCAGTCATGAGTGGAGATGTATGGCCATCTGTAAGGGAAAAAAAAAAAGTCTACCATGACTCAGACAATGATTTATGCTAGGGAGGGGCACGTCTGGAACTAAATTTAAACCACAGCCTGGTCTGAGTTCAAACGTGGGAGCTCTGATCTTAGCTCTGCCAGGGATCCACTGCATGGCTGTAAATCAGTCACTCCTCTCTCTGTGCTTTGCTTTCAGCAGAGGGGTGATTTCCTCCATGCCTGGGGGAGAGGGTGGGACTGACCCAACAAGGTTATCAGGAGGGCAGGTCAAGCACCTAAGTAATGAGATTTTTGCATGCAGATGAGTTGGGTGGCTTGGGACAAGTGGTTACAGAAAGATTATAAAAAAATCATCTCAGGTGATTATGACCAAGGTCATATGGCCAAGGCTCCCTCTGAACTCCAAAAAGCTGTCTGTGCTCCTGTGTAATGCCTGGAGTGGTACATGCAGTGGAAATTGTGGTGATCTATGAATATTTTGTGAAGTAGATTCCTGCTACAATACAGTTAGCAAAAGGCACCCTATTGCCCATCTCATCAGGCAAAGTCTTAGGTGTACGCAGATGAGACATTTGCTGTAGTGTAAACAAAATTCATTAAACAAAAAAGGTGAGGGCAGTGGGGGAGCCTTTCTTTTTCTTCTCTGTTCCTGCTTCATGACTCATGATATAATAGATATATTGTGCTTTGTGCACAGTGTTAGATCTTGACGTCCATTGAAAGACTTCTGCCTCTTTCCTGAGTCCCGAAAATGGCCATGTGGTGGGTATCAATGTCAGATGAATCTCAGCTGAAAACTAACCATGAAGCCCTGAAATGTTTCATATTGATTTACACAAAGTGGACACAAGCCTGTCTGTACTGTCCCATGTCCTTGATGGTGGGACTTGTCACTTCTTCTGCCTTGCAAATTCAAGAGAAGCTGGGCAAGTAGCAAGATGTAGTCAAGCAACAGATAGTGTCTTTGCTGGTCTGATGACTATACTGAATTTTCTCTCGCTCCTGGCAATTTTATAAATCTGGTAGCCTGTCAGGGAGTGCAGAGAGTCAACCCTTGGAAAATGGGCGGCAGCATCCTGTGGAGATGCCAGAAGCACATTTATCCTGTGTTACACAGAGCATGATAAACGTCCCATCTGGCTCAGGTCCTGGAAGAAGTAGATCAAAATCAGCACAGTCTTCTTGTTCTAATTACTCCTGAGCAAGAGGAACAGCACTGGCTCAGCGATACTGCTTCCAAGACGTCCACACTGCATTGCACTATGCCACACATGCCAAACTGCTCATTCACCACAGCTTTTTCCTCTATTCCAAGGTGGTATCTTGCTGTGTGCTTTGTCCTGCACCATGCTACAGCATAGGGATCCACCCACAGAACACTTTGATGGTGACTTGTGTGCAGGCAACTTTTATAATTACCCATGGTTGGGTTTCAGTCCCTAAGAAAGGCTGGTGTGCCTGAGAGCTGTTTGCTCACCAGCCAGATTGGCTGGTCAAATAAAACCTATTAGTGTCTCCTAACAGAAGATCACTGGGGATATGAGAAAGAAACCCAAGCCAAACAAAGTATGCGTTATATAGATATCCAATTCATATTTGTAACCAGAGTGACTCAAGACGTCTATTTGTGAGGAAACCCTTAGACATCATAGCTTTTCTTGTTTGTGAATTTGGTAACCCTTGCTGTTTGACCCAGGGGATTTCAGTCCAAGTCAGGACATCATGGTTTGTCTGCTGCTTTCACCCATGTCCATCTACTGCCACACAAACACTTGCTGCACTTTCCTAATTATGCAGGGAAGCCAGGTGTGGGGGACTTGAAGGTGGTGTAAACTGGTCACCTACCTAAAAGTCATAACCATGACTCTCCAAATCTCACAGGCATAGTATCTTGAACAGCCAGCTCTTCAAGGGACCTAACAAGATAATACTGACCTTGGATGACCTTGTCTTTATCAACCCAGAGCTACATAAAAAGGTAAGTCCTTCCACTCGTGAAAGTAATCTGGTGGGACACTCAGAGATAGGTTTACTACGTGGTATTTTAATACCCATGAAGGGAAGGTCTTTCATTTTTCCATGTCTCATCTTCCTCTGCATATCAGAAATTTTCACATATGCTGAGTATTTTTGAGTCGCAGACTAGATGCACATGCAGTGTCAAAGCTGCTGTGATGATG
Organism: Tringa tobata; assembly: GCA_033628505.1. Classification (NCBI taxonomy): domain Eukaryota; kingdom Metazoa; phylum Chordata; class Aves; order Charadriiformes; family Scolopacidae; genus Tringa; species Tringa tobata. Next base: position 1,072,483 of record JAHREE010000330.1, on the reverse strand, counting down.
CAAAATAGTACCCTCGGTTGTGTTTATTGTAACAGCCAGGGCTTATTCTTTGTCCTTGAGGTTGGATGACATAGCATAGTTCACATCCGTATAGCTAAACCGCCTTACCCTCTAAAATAAAGTGTCTGCATCCAAACTACCTATTGGGATTTGGTCCTGTGCTGGCTCCTGTCCAGAGCTGGGGATCTCCTGAGGGAGCCTTATTTGGCACAGACCAGAGCCATACCCAAGGAACATGCCAAGGTTATGAAATGCTGTGGGGCAATTCCTTTTCCCAGGTCACCAGCACAGGTATGGGCTTCTTGTCTATGCCAGAAGAGACACTTCCCAGTGCCCTGCTCAAAGAAACACCTGTATCCCCTGAGCCATGGCATTTCCATCACCTAAAGTGCTGCTGTAATGTTCCAAGGTATTATACAGGGTCAACATCTTGAGCCTTTTAGAAATAAGATGAGAAGTTTGGCAGGTTTGGGAGGTTGCTAGCATGGGTGAAACTTATGGGCAGAGCTGGAGTAGAGGTTTACATCCAGAGGTGGTAACTGTCTTGCACCTTCTTTCCTTGTCTTCTAGAGACTGACCTTGGACAGTCTGACGGATGCAAACAGCGTAGCAGCGGATGGCAGAAGCTTGAAATCCGTAACCCGCTCGTTTTCCTTGAAAAGCACAGCTGCCACCCACGAAACCTCCAACGTGGCTTTGTATGAGGTAGGTAGGGACCTCATGCAGCCTTCTCGCACTGCCTCAGTCCACTGAGCTGCTCAAGTGGAGAAAGTCCTGGGCTGCAATACTGTAGGTCCCAGGATATGAATGTTGGTGGACCCTGAGGCTGAAAATAAGTTACTCCTAAGCATGGACCTATCAGTGCTTAAAGTGCCTCTATCCCAACCCTCACTCCAACACTTGCAGTTATGTGGGATGGTGGTATCTGACATCCCTATGTAATGTTGCCAGGTCTGGCCCCTGTTAGAGGTGTCCTAAAGGGACCGTGAAGAACCTTTCTTAAAAGATAGAGCCTTTAGGTAATGACAGGTCTAATTAGGACCTTTCTTACAAGACAGGATGCAAATACACAGAATAAAGGCTATCAAACTTCCTGTGTGCAAATAGGACTGTATGGAGTTTACGCAGAGGCAATGGCCAAGAAAGCTCATGCCATCCCTCAGTTCTCTCCCAAAAACTTTTTGAAAAAATGGCTTGGCAATTTTCCCTGAAAAGGAGCAAAATCAACTGGATCATTAATGCCAGAGAAAAGCTCTGGGCAGAATTACTTTCTTTTTTAAACAATTTATCATTGTTTGTCAGATACTAATACACCTTCCAGGTATGAAGTTCTGATTCGAGTGAAGGTCCTGCCCCACTCCGTTTTTTGAGGGTTTCCTGTGGATATTCTCATTCGGGTGCAATATAGAAAGAATTTACTGCCGAGAACATTGAAAATCCCCAGCAGCCTTCAAAGTCAAGGATCTGGAATTCAGACCTAGGCCCCAATGTTAGGTGTTGCTCAGAGACTTGCTCTGTCATTCACCCACCTGTGTTGTGGACAGGGAGACTGGGTGTGGCTGAAAAAATTTGAGACGGGAGCGGTCCACAATCTGCGGCAAAGCTCCACCAGCATCTTGAGAAAGGTAGGCACAGGGGATGGCTGGGGATGTGGAGGGAAGGTTGTTTGGGGGACATTTGTGTCTGCAGGGTATTTTGCTTCTCCTTGCCTGTTGTTTGTCATGGTTGTCAATGAGTCTTGCCCAGTGAAATCTCTTGGGATGGACCACGCACGGTTGCATCTGGCAAATTTACCAATGACCCGGGTGTCGGAGTCAGGGGTTGGCAAAACCCCAGCCTGGACCTAACACTTCAAAGGTGGTGTGACACTGAATGTACAGCGAGTCCTCTAAGTGGCCTGATCTAGAAAGGCAGAGTGGTTTGGAGGAGATCATCCCTGCCTGCATCAGGGCAGGGGGATGCACTGGGAGCTATTTTCATGTGCTATTTGTTGACAGTGTGGCACAGACATGGTCGCGTGTTTCTCCAGGATTTGCTCTGTGTCTCCAGCATGTTAGAACTTTACTTTTAGTCTTCCATTTTATTACTATTACTAAATGACAAGCAAACACATTTATTTTCCAAATTCAAGCCCATTAGTTGTTGGCAGCTACTGCTAACATAGGAGTGGCATTTTTATGCCTATAAATGTAAGACATTTACCAGGGCATATCTCCAAAGCCACTATTGATGGATGGCTTTGGATCCTCCAGGCATGGTACTGCTTTCCAGATCAGACCAGAGCTGGAGCAAGACTCCATATGCTGAACTCAATTTACCCCGACAAAGCCGTTTTGTCCCAGTGAAAGATCCAATCCAGCTTGTCTAAGGAAAAACAAATTTCTGTTCACTTTGCTTTTCCTATCTTGCTTTCTCTGTCTTAACAGATAGCCTAAGAAAAGCAAAAGCAAAGTTTTAAAAAGAGTGTGTGATAGCTGAAAGTAAGCAGCAAAGACTTTGTCGGCTTCCCCATCCTTGCGTGAAAGAACTGTTTGGGAGTATGGGAATGTTAAGGACATCTAATGATATAAAGAAGCTGCTGAGCAGATGTCTGGCTGACTTGGTCTCGCTGTGATTCACTGTCTTGTTTCAGATGAAAGATCTGCGTCACGAAAATGTGAATCTGTTCCTGGGCTTTTTCTCTGACTGTGGCATCTTTGCCATAGTGACGGAGTACTGCTCCCGAGGAAGCCTGGAGGACTTGCTGAGAAACGAAGACATGAAACTGGATTGGATGTTCAAGTCCTCTCTTGTGATGGATCTAATTAAAGTAAATCCATTGCTCCTGCTGAGGCATGGCCTGCATGTGACTTTTATATTGTCATTGCTATTTCATCCAGGACTTGGGGATTTTTATAGTAATGTGGGGAAAACCAATGTGAATGTAATTATACTGGTATACACAGGCCTCTTATTCCTGATTTGTTACCATCTGAGAGAAGCACTATTCAGGGTAAAAGGGCTACCTCCACTCAGCAGGATGAGAGGTTAAAACTATACGTTAGGCTAGAACTGATCACCTAGAACAAAGACAAATCCTTACTTTCCAAAATTCCTTTCTTGTCATAAGTTAGAAATGCATCCACTATAGAACACACACTTCCAATAATGTCCTATGTGTTTTCGTCCCTTTAATGGTGATCTACTGATCTGGGACAGGTGGCTTACAGAGGACAGACTGCCAGAACCATTCTTACGGCCCATGGCCACATAATTACAGAATGACATGGGGTTGGAAGGGACCTCTGGAGATCATCCACTCCAACCCCCTGCCAAACCAGGTCCACCCAGAGCAGGTTGCACAGGAACTTGTCCAGATGGGTTTTGAATGTCTCCAGAGAAGGAGGTTCCACCACCTCCCTGGGTGGCCTATTCCAGGGCTCTGCCACCGTCAAAGGAAAGAAGTTCCTCCTCACGTTTAGGTGGAACTTCTTATACTCAAGTTTGTGCCCATTTCCTCTTGTCCTGTCCCTGGGCGCCACTGAAAAAAGACTGGCCCCATCCTCCTGACACCCACTCTTTAAGTATTTATAAGCATTAATCAGATCCTCCTTTCTGATCAGATCCACCTTCTGATTCTCCTTGAGGGAGCTGGGTAAGGGCATCCAGCTCTTAACAGCTTCCCTTGAGCTAACTGTTGGGTACCACTTAGAATCATAGTATCATAGAACGGTTTGGGTTGGAAGGGACCTTAAAGACCATCGAGTTCCAACCCCCCTCCCATGGGCAGGGACACCTCCCACTAGACCAGGTTGCACAAAGCCCCATCCAACCTGGCCTTGAACCCCTCCAGGGATGGGGCAGCCCCAGCTTTTCTGGGCAACCTGTTCCAGTGTCTCATCACCCTCACAGCAAAGAATTTCTTCCTGAAATCTTATTTAAATTTCCCCTCTTCCAGTTTAATCCCCTCATCCTATCACTCCTCTTCCTCATGAAGATTCCCTTCCCATCTCTCCTGTAGCCCCTTTTAGGTACTGGAAGACCACAATAAAGTCTCCCTGGAGCCTTCTCTTCTCCAGGCTGAAGACTCCCAACTCTTTCAGCCTGTCCTCACTTGTGTCCACCTTGTCTAAAAGTACAGCTTCTGAGTGCAGTGAGTCCTAGGGCTATGGAGGAAGGCATCTGACTGTTATTTTATGTGCAGATAGCCCAATTCTTATTCCTAATCCATTTCTGAACTTTTCTCATAGTTTCTTGAGTTGATCAGTGCTGCATTTCACAGAGAGTCAATGCTGTATTTGATGCTATCGAATGTGACAGTTTTGCTTCGTGTCTGCTGACAGGTGTTAAAATTCTTAAGGAGCAGCCTCAATCTTTTCTGTGTTTCATAGGGAATTAGATATTTGCATCACCGAGATTTTGCCCATGGACGTCTCAAGTCTCGTAACTGTGTTGTGGATGGCCGGTTTGTGCTGAAGATCACTGACTATGGTTATAACGAGCTCTTAGAAGCACAGAAATGCCCGTATGTTCCGCCACCCCCAGAAGGTAGGTGCCATAAGGAAACGGGTTTTTTTAAATATTTGTCCATCGATTTAAAAGATGCTTGTCCTGATGCAATTGCAGGCCAGTGGCCACATAAAGGTTTACGTGCTCAATCTCACAACATCTAGTTACTCGTGCACAATGCATCATTACAGGAAAGGATAAGAAAAGTTTTTTCAGACCCTGGAAGTGAAGTGAATAGCAGAGTGTCAGGGTAGGAAAAAAAAGATTTTATTGTAAGCAGTGACAGAACTTAAGCTTGTTGTAGTTGGAGAAGGATTTAAGTGCCCCTGAAATCTGATCAAACCCGAATTTCTGTGACCGATGGAATTGGCTTCACATCTTTAGCCCCAACCCTATATTTGAAGTTATAGGTTAACCCAAATGCCTTGTTTTGTAATACTAAACTATCTGAAACACAAGATGATACAGGTCTCTTTGAAATAAGTCCTCTACACACCAAGGACCAAAGGCTGACACATGACACTCCCACCACTTAGGGACAGCATCTCATGGGACCAGGTTTGGAGACTTTGACGGGATTTCTTCCATGTGGCCACTGCCTTAGGATTCCTCTGGTATCCCAGTTTATTCTTCAAACCTGGTTTCAAGTAGTATGTTGTGTTTTGATCCCTCTCTCACAGGATTTGATTCCTACAGATTTCCAGTGTCTCAAATAAGGCAGTTGCCAGATCTTCTTCTCCTCCCTTACAAAAGTCATATATATTGCAGTGGCTGAAATGTTCCTTGTTCCCATTACTCAGAATAAACAGTTACCAGGGTAACAATATCCCAGTTTGAAGAAGATTCATTTCTTGATGAGGCTTTGAAGCTCTTGATGTTTTACAACTGTATCTTTCATTATTTGAAGTATTGGATTATAAAGACTGATCATGATTCAGGCTGACACAAACTACTTTCACGGAAACTACTTTCATTTAAGAAGATCTACAGAAAATATTTTATTAACTGTTGCTTTGTAAAAGAACAACAGTAACAAGAAATCCAGGCTTCCATTTTATCTGAGTGACATTTTTGAACAAAAATGGGTGTTAAAGCTTTTGGTAACAGTGAGAAGTTCAGGGCTGGTTTTATAGGATATAAATTGTTGGTACGGCAACATCTTTTTAAAAGGTAGAATGAAACTTGGAAAATTCAGATTTTTTTTCAGGATGGAAGTTTATTATTTCTAACACATCACAAGAATAAAAGACTTGATCTAGTAAATAATGAAGTATGTTCCAACCTTTCCTCAAATGTCTGAAATGAGATGTTTATTTAAGCACTTAATTTGCAATAGTCTGAACTCAAGTGTAAGAAGCGGGATGATCTTGAATTTTTTTAGAATTGCTCTGGACGGCTCCTGAGTTACTGAGGGACCCAGACATGTGCAGAAAAGGCACTTTCAAAGGGGACATTTACAGCTTTGCAATCATCCTACAGGAAGTGGTTGTTCGGGGTCCACCATACTGCATGTCAGAACTCTCTGCTGAAGGTAGGCAACCGTTTCAGTACATTTTTAGGGCTCTACACAGAGTGCTCATAAAGGGTCTGGCCAAGCCCCCAGGGTAAAACATTAGTATGGAAATAATATTCCAATCTCATGACCTTTCTCTGTGACAAAAGGCTATTTTCATCAAAACATCCGTAATGAACATCAAAATATGTAGTTCTGATCTCAGCCACTGTATGTGACTCATCGCTGCTATCAATGGGGCTGAGGCTCTGTGTGCCCCCCAAGATGTTTCAGAGCTGGCAGACAGTCAGATCACTGCCACATCTCCAGTTCGCTGTCCAAACTTTGACTTTTTGTCACAGTGTGTGGTGAAATCTGGCAGCAGAATTTCCCATAGTTTGGAAACTCCTTTGCTTCCCACTCATCGGCCCTTTTTTGTATGTCATGGGGACCGAGTTTTTTTGTTGGACCCCTCGCTACCATCCTGTTTTCTCCATCTGCCTATCTATTTTTCCCTAATTACTTCCCCATTTAAAGAGGTTCTCTCATCAGCAGAGATCAAAGTGAGGCATCCTGACCCCCCTGACTTATATCTAAGGTGGCTTGTATCACAAATAGCAAATAGGTGAACTCCTTAGGATATGCTCAGGGTGCAACTTCCATTAGTTCAAACCATGTTGACACTAGCTGCCAGTTCAGTGCCTGAAAAAATGGGGCTCTGACCCATCTGAGCCCCAAGCTGCTGCAACAATGCAATGACAATGATGATTATGATGTAACACGCTCTGCAATTCAGAGCTGGACCTGTGATGTAGCCTATGATATAATTATCAGGTGTCCCCCTACCTAGCTCCCATGGAGAACCTCCAGCAGATGTTGCACATAGCGCAACTCAGTTTCCTCACCCGATGAAATGATGGATTTCTGCTCATTCCAGCCTAACCCTCAAGGAGCTTTCACTTGTGGCGTGAACTTTAAAACAGTCTGGGGAAGGCGTTTCCCCTTGGCTGCCCCTGGAAATATTTGGGCCAGGTGCTTTTTTTAATTCGTTTGGTGGAAATCGGTGGGATGAGCCAAAGATCTTTAAAGTAAACTGTCAACACCGAAGAGCTTTGGGTACTCACAGTAACAGCTGTGGAAATGAAGGGCTCCTGCCAGAAAGAGAGTGGTTTTCACTCCAGATGACTGCTCTGCACTACACAAGATGAAACCTTCAAACACATCACTTTGGGTGAAAAAAACCCCTACATTTCCTCCAGGATGTCCTTACTAAGAAATACCGAAATTGAAGTTGGGGTTGGGTTCAGACATCACACTCCCCTGTCCGTGCTTCGGCTGTCAGCAAAACCTGCAGCTCTGCTCCTTTGCTGTAAGGAGCAGAGCTTTATTTCAAAAACACAGATTCAAGGGCTGACTTCTCAGGGTCTGCAAGCCCAAGCCTAGTTCCTTATAGGTCTTATTTCACCTCTGGATAGGAAGTCACTGCCCAGACATTGTTTTGAACCCAAACTCTCCATCTTAAAATACTTTCCACTGTCTCCATTCCCATCGGCCTCCTATGTACTGGTTCCCAGTTAATGATGAAAAGTCAGAGGCTGGTATCCTTCCTGTCCAGGCTTGGCCATAACCCTCTGCTCCCTTAGAGGATTGCAGATCCCAATGGAGAGAGTCAGAGGCAATTTCATTAAACACAAGCCTGCGGGCTCACACATCCATCTGTCACACAACCTTCCCCCACCCAGCCCCTTTATTGCTCATAACCTGGTTCTCCAGGGACAAGAAGGCAGATGAATCTCTTCTCTTTTAAATCCTCCGAAATACTCCTGGCAGAGGAAAGCAGAAACCTCCCAGTCCATTTGACGTAGCTGGTGGGTGGTGAGGAATAATGGTGATGGCTGAAGGAGCGAGCAAGGGACAGGAGAAAAGGTCCGTGTCCTTTTTCCCCACCAAGACCACCCATCTCACAACATGCTTCCCGTTCTTCTCTTTGTCACAGAAATCATAAAGAAAGTGAAGAAGCCCCCTCCCCTGTGCCGCCCAAACATAGCCCCTGAGTTGGCTCCCCTGGAGTGCATCCAGGTAATGAAGCAATGCTGGGGTGAAGCCCCTGAGCGACGTCCAACCTTTGAGGAGGTATTTCATAAGGTCAGTGAATAGACCAGTAGGTGCAATCCTTCATTTGTACTTGGCAGGAAAGTGTGGTTTACTGCTTTAAGTGAGTTCTAACGATTGAAGAAGTCCCAGAGATCTAGTCTTGCCTTTTCTATTGCATTATTTTATGGTTCGTGGTGTTTAGACATTTGGTTTTGTTGGCCAGGCCAGGCCTGGCTTACACCTTGTCCCGAACTTGGGCTGCCATGACACCACCACGTGGGGTGTGAAGCAGGCTGGACATGAGCTTGGCGTCTTCACATTTGCAATGTACCTGCACGGATGGTCTTGATATGTGGTCTCATGGAGATCAAAGATCTGTAAATAATGATAGCACCTTCAGATCAGTATCTTGTTTGATCTTCTGAAGTATTTAAAAGGTGATTATGTTAAAAAGAAAATTCACTAGAGGCTGCTTAACACAAAGATACGTTTGGCATAGGAGGTCTCTGAACTGCAAATTGGTGGAGTCTGGGAACATATCCCAAGGAAATATGGCTATTTTCCAGACACCTGTTGCTGGCCTGTCTCATGGACAGGTACTGGCAAAATAAACCCCTTGTCTGATCCAGCAATGCTATGTTCTTATAAGGTCAAACTAGGTAAACAAATATCCATAATTTTTACCTTTCCGTTCTATGAAACTGTGATTAATTTCACACCCCTGGGACTCCACTGTTGAATCTAAAGCAGCATCTGAAGCTACAGATTATCCAAATGGTCCAGAGACTCAGCTTCGGGTCAAGAGGAGAGAGCACAACCCAGTGAAGACCTGGGGATGGGGGATGGCAGTACACATATGTGACAGTGTGCAAAGGTGGATGTAAGACCAATAATAGATAACGAGGTTCTAAATGTTGCTAATGCCCTGACATTTGCACCTCTGAATACAAAGGGCCACAAGTCACCCTAAAAGGCAGGTCATGGGATAAATGAGAGTGCAAATCTGCAGCATGATAGGACTCCATAACAACTCACGTACACGTTGGCAACTCATGGAAGGTTGTGTTTCACTTGAATCTCACTGAAAGTTCATAGAGGAGCAACATGCTCCTGGGCAGCTTCCATAGTTAGTGATGCAAATTCACCCTCTACTTTACCTTTATTGTTGGCATCTTGCTACTGACAAAGCCAGTCTTCAGCACTGTCCCTTTTGAAATAAGCGTTTGCTTTTTTTCCTTTCCAAACCTGGGCTGCTAGAACGGTGTAATGAGATGGAGAAATAACTCTCTACTTTGATTTTTCCAGTTCAAAACCATCAACAAAGGGAAAAAGACCAATATCATTGACTCAATGCTCAGGATGCTTGAGCAGTATTCGAGCAACCTGGAAGATTTAATCAGGGAGCGGACCGAAGAGCTGGAGATTGAAAAACAGAAGACAGAAAAACTACTGTCACAAATGCTCCCCCCGTAAGTACTGGTACTTAAGATGGTAAAAAATACCCCTATATCTAGACTGGACAAAAAGTCCTGCAGAAGTGAACAAAATTGCAGACCTGACCTCCAATTTTGACAGGCATCTTCCAGTCAAAGTAAGAAACTTTAATCAGTGCTTGTTACAGCATTGATACAGCTGTATCAGATGCAGCCTTCTATTTATTGGAAGATCTTTTGAGCACAGTAACACAAGAGTTTCTGAGCTCTTGGGCATCCCCAAAAACAAAGGTTTGGGCTCTGTCATCTCTGCTTTTGTTGTTATTTCAGATCGGTGGCAGAAGCCCTCAAGACTGGTGGCACTGTGGAACCAGAGTATTTTGACCAGGTGACCATCTACTTCAGCGACATCGTGGGCTTCACGACCATTTCAGCCCTCAGTGAACCCATTGAAGTCGTTGACCTTCTGAACGATCTTTACACACTGTTTGATGCTGTTCTTGGAAACCATGATGTTTACAAGGTGAGGAGAACCTGGGCATGAGAATGAAGCCATGCCTGGGTCAAACACTCTTGTAGTTTTATTCTGCTGATCTTTCCCACCTCTTTCAATTAATTTATTTACTTATTAATGCTATGGTATTTGCCAGGTGGAGACAATTGGCGATGCCTACATGGTTGCCTCAGGGCTCCCAAAACGGAATGGAAACAAGCACGCGGCTGAGATAGCCAACATGTCCCTGGACATCCTCAGCTCGGTAGGAACATTCAAAATGAGACACATGCCAGACATCCCCCTCAGGATCCGAATTGGGCTGCACACAGGTAGGCAGATGCACTTGCTGGTGCTTGAATATCAAACCACTCCTTCTTTGAATGCTTTATCCCTCCCTGCCCCAAAAGCACCCTTAGAAGATGCCTTAAGATCTTCTATAGCAACAAGGGTATTAAAATAGAAACACAAACCCCAAGGAGGGAAGTGGTTCAGTATCATCTGGGGGAGAAATTGTGATTCTGTCTATATCAGACATGTTAGTCGCAAGGGTTTCATTGTAAGGGTGACTCTTATATGGAGATACCTTTGTAACTCTGTTCTGAAATGAAAAAGCACAGAAAAACAGGCATATGGGGTAAAAGAATGAAAAAGGTTGGGAGATTTATTACGAGTAGGACATAACTGGAAGAATATGTGATACAGCAATAAAAAAATGCATGTTATAAAGAAAGTAAATTATCTCTAATACAGAACTCATAATCTATTCAATGAACAGAAAAGTGGCTTGTTTAAAAAGAAAATAAGTTCGTTTTTTTTTAATACAAAGTGTAATGAAACTGCAGAACAAAATAAAACAAAACATACAGTAGGATTCCAGATAACCAAAAGTATGACTGGTTTTTTAAAAGGGAGAAAAGTCATCTGCTGTTATCATAGAATAAATATTTTTTGAAGAGATATGAAATTTCATCTTTTCATGCCACAGTCATCCATTAATAAATTTTTCCCAGCTGTTTGTCACCAGACTTCTTACATCTTCCTCTAAAGTACCAGGTACTGCCCATTGCAGGGAGGCAAGTAATCAATAAGGTTGTCCAGGAGTTTGACCCAGTGTTACAGGGGGTTTTGTCCTTCAGCCTATCTGGTAATGCCCACATCTTCGCAGCTTTGGCACTCAAGTGTTTAACAGAAATTAATATCCTGGTCCCCGTTGTATACAAAGGGAAAGAAGAGCAGAGAGAAAGAAGGACCTCACCCAGGATATCCGAAGAACAGAGCTGTGACTTAAGCAGGGATAAAATCAATATTTCATATCTCCTAGACCATATGAGTTCTTCTTTTGGGGTTATCTCTGAAAACTCATCTCCCTGCTGTTTTATTTGAAAATGGGGATTCTTGGCTGGCCCTTCACAGACATCTAAAGCGTGAAGAAATGATTGCAGGAGCGCTTGTGGGTTTTATACTCTGGCAGAAGTGAGATGAGACTATGGCCCCAGCTCCTCTCGCTCAGAGTCAGGAGTCTCTGGAGCACCAGCAGCACATTTTCGACATGGAAAGAGGGGAATTTGGTGTGCAACATCTACTGCTGCCTGTTGACAGAAGTTCTGCAACAGGTTTTCCATGAGCTCGGCCAAAAATCTATCCCTAGGTGATGTGTGCGGGGGGTAGTTACATTTTTTTCCTGTTTTTCTGAACTGTGGGTATCTGGAAAGCAGTGTTGCTACGAGCTGTTGTGTAGGGTGTGAGAGAAAGAGGGGAGGAATTGATGTTTGCTTTCTAAACAAGCAGAAGCCAGATCTTGTTTTGCACAGATCTGGCAACATCCTACTGTCATGGGAGCAGCGAGAACTGCATGCTCCAAAGCAAACCAGCTCTCAGAGCCACGGAGCTGACAGCAGAGCTTGATTAACCCTAGACCCCATTTCTCCTGAGGAAAGAAACACAACGAGGGAATCACCAGCATCATGAAAGCATTGAGGAAAGCACCTGGGGGAGAGAAGGGCTTGCCTAACATTTTCACTCTCCTGGAAAGGATGGAGAATGGGTGTGACCACCAGTTTTGTGGGCCAACTGCTCTCTGGAAACTGGTGCCAAGAAGACCTCATGATCCCCTCTCTGAAAAAGCAGTTAATGCCAATTGGATGTGGGCTGCCCATGTCCATCCAACCCCAGTAGAAGTGTGCAGCTCTGGGAACTTCTCCTCACCCATGCCCGTGGTCCTCTTGTGGCAATGCATGGGTAAGGCGAAGAGGACAAGACGACCAGTGTTTGGTCTGCAGTTTCTTCCCAGGTTTAAATGCACCCTGGAGTCCTGGCTCGCCTCTCTCAACCCAACTGCATGGCCAGAAAAACTCAGCTGACTCAGCTGTTTCCACACCAGCCTTGTCTGGGCTGGAGCTGGACGGCCGGGGAGAGCGGTGGTGAGAAGACAAGTTTTTCCATGGAGGCTGAAGAGGATCTGTTTATCGGTCAGGCTCTTTGGCAGGCAGCCCCACGCTTCGATCAAGCTTATTAACCTCCGTGGCTCCACTGATGGTTGTTGCAGAGTCGTAGCCAGCACGACTCATTAACTGACCCTGCAAGCCCTGGCAGAGCGCCGTTTCAAAACAAACCAGCGAACCTGTATAATTAAACAACTCGGCCATAATGTTCTCATCACAGGGTCTCTGGTTTCCTCTGAAACTCGTTACTGTGGGAGATTTATTGCTGGAAGTTTTTGTTAGCCCTTTTCTGAGGCTGTCTAGACAAAGGGGAACACACACAGGCAGAGAAGGCAGCGAGTGAATTAACTCTTGGATGTTTTCACCATGAAGAAGCCTTTTGGTCATGCTTATGCTGCAGGGTTGGGTTTGAAATAATAACTTTCTGCAAAAAAAGGGCAGGCTTAAAAGCAGTGCTCTAGAATGATAGTACCTGGCCCTAAAAATCTTGTCTATCCTACATTGTGAACTTTGCAGAAATGATTGGGTGATTGCACTGACTGAGCGTGAAACCTAAATTGAAATAGAATAATAGAATCATTTTGCTTGGAAGAGACCTTTAAGATGATCAAGTCCAACTGTTAACCTAACACTACCAAGTTACCACTAAACCATGTCCCTCAGCACCACATCTACACATCTTTTAAATACCTCCAGGGATGGTGACTCCACCGCTTCCCTGGGCACCCACGTGGAAATGTTTCCAGGGGTGTTAGGGAGCTAATCTTATGCTCATTTTGTGGTCATTGGAGATCTGGTGGACATGTAAGTAGACACTGGTGAGCTGTATGGGTGCAGGAGCAGAAAGGGTCTCCCAACTCAATTGACTGAGTTGGCTTGGCCTCCACAAACTACAGTAGGAGCTCAGCTACCTATATTTGTGCTTTGAATCAAATTCTCCAATCTGAGGGCTGGCTTTTGACAAGAACCACTTTTTTTGGTGTCCTTGCAATGCCCATTAAAGCAGGAGCTTTAATCCTTGATGAGATTTCTGAGTTTCGTTGTCATGTCACCACCACAAGATGAAGAGAGGTGATGCTGTGTGAGCTAGTGTTTTCTCAGGGAAAACTCTTATTGAAGCACGAATTAAAATATTTCCAATAAGACCCTTTTTTATACACACATTAAGGACCGGTTAGGTAAGCATTAGGACCTTGACCCTGTAGTATCAACAGTGTCTATACAGTTATGCTATAGAAGTGCTTATAGAATAGAACCTGAAGAAACTTCATGTAGTGGATATAGCTCCTCTCCTGAAGAGATTGAACCAAATTAGTGAGTACTGATAAGGATGGGAATTAAATTAGAAGAGGTTCTGAAGGACAGTGTCTTATCCAAGGTTGAACGGCACATTGGCAGTAAAAAAACCCACCACTAAATCAGCTTTTCCTGATCTCCAGCAGTCCCTGCATGCTGTGTTTGACCTGCACATGCTGTTTAAGTCCTTGTAATATTTTTTGTATGAAATATTCTTCCTCCTTTTTTTTTTTTCCCAATCTTCAAGCAAGTGATGCTTCATCAGGCAGGAATTAAAATCTGTCTTACTTTTCAGTTTGCATCTTCTGTAATTTATATTAAAATCCTGGTACTTGGACTCCGCAGCAACAATTTTTCAGAGGTCACAGCATGAGGGACTCTTGCTAAGTTCCCCATAGCTTTCAGCTATGGAGTTTCATTGTCCTTTAGATGTACTGAAAACCATATGAAGAATCAATTTTTGTAACTAAGAAGGCTAAAATCACAGTAAAATTTACATTGTCCTAAAGCAAGTAACTTCTAAATTAAGCTGCAATTATTATTACTATTTTTATCTTTAAAAAACCTTTTAACCTACAACTTTTCATATGATGGGAAACTTTATCTACAGCATCATTTCAGTTACTGTTGATGATGTACCACTGTCCCATCTCTGGTAACCTTGCATGGGAAAATATTTCCTAGATGTTAGTTTTGTTAAGTCTTAATCAAGAAGGATCATTAAATTGAAAAGGCAGGCAGAGCCTGAAAAGACATATAACATATGCCTAGTGGGAGGTGTTCCTGCCCTTGGCAGGGGGGTTGGAACTCGATGATGAGAGGCAATGTATGCTCACAGCCCAGAAAGCCAACCCCATCCTGGGCTGCATCAAAAGAACCACAACCAGGAGGTCGAGGGAGGTGATTCTACCCCTCTACTCTGCTCTGGTAAGACCCCACCCGGAGGACTGTATCCAGGTCTGGAGTCCTCAGCACAGGAAGGACATGGACCTGTGGGAACGGGTCCAGAGGAGGACCACGAAGACGATCAGAGGGATGGAGGACCTCTGCTGTGAGGACAGGCTGAGAGAGCTGGGGTTGTTCAGCCTGGAGAAGAGAAGGCTCCGGGGAGACCTTACAGCAGCCTTCCAATACCTGAAAGGAGAGATGGGGAGTGTAGCAATAGGACGAAGGAAATGGGTTTTAAACTGAAAGAAGGGAGATTTAGATTGCCAGGAAGAGATTCTCTGTTGTGGGTGTGGTGAGGCACTGGCCCACGTTGCCCAGAGAAGCCATGGCTGCCCCATCCCTGGAGGTGTTCAAGGCCAGTCTGGGTGGGTCTTTGAGCAATGTGGTCTGGTGGGAGGTTTCCCTGTCCACGGAGGGGTTGGAACTAGGTGATATTTAAGGTCCCTTCCAACCTGAACCATTCTATGATTCTATGATCTTTAAGGTCCCTTCCAACTCTAACCATTCTATACATGCATCCAATGCAAAATACAAAGAGGTCTGTCTTTTGTCTTCAGGAAGCCCCATGTCTCCTTACATTGCTGAGAGCATTCTCTTTTTTTTATCCTTTTTTTTTTTTCTTTTTTTTTTCTTTTTTGCATTTATTTTGCAAGCCTGATGTTTTAAATTGAGGGTGATGAAATTTAGCATCTCATCCCTCAGAGCACAGTCCAAACATTAGCTAACCCGGGTGCCCCAGATGACGGTTGTCTGTGCTGTTTGCCTGTCACACATTTTATCTCTGTGTGTGCGCATGTTCGCGGGAATCCTGCACACATACCTCTCCCTGAGAACTTGGCATGGGTTCTTTGGGAGCTGGATTGGAAGGGAGTGGATCTCATCTAAAGAATGAGAGAGAGGAAAAATAAACAGTTTTTGGCTAGACAGGCCAGCTAACGATGTCTTCCTTTCCAAGGAGGGGAACACAAGAAAGGGGACACAGGGTGGTCCAACGTGTTGCCAGCATCCTTGGATGTCCAAGGCTGAAGTCCTGCTTCACTGGGACACAGGGAACGTCACAGGACTGTACTTTTTTTCAGATGAAAAAGGAGGTCTCTTTAAAATGAGATTTCAATAGTTCTTGAGCTTCCGTGAACTCTGAACAAATTTCTCCCAGGTGACAGTGAACTGAGGTTCCTACCACACAAGACCTTTTTCAGGCATAAAACACCAGTGTGCAATCCAGAGTAATGCATAATCTTTGACAGCTTGTAGCAAGCACCAAGGCCAATGAGATCTTTAAAAGTCATGTATTCCCAAGTGTTTTGTCAATGTCAGAGAAGAGGATGAGATTTGTTTGTCAGTGAGCTTCATGCTTTGTGAAGTATCTTCTGGGTTATACAGCTGATGTGTCTTTCAGGGCCTTGCGTGGCCGGTGTGGTGGGGCTTACCATGCCACGGTACTGCCTCTTTGGAGACACGGTGAACACGGCATCACGAATGGAGTCCACGGGCCTGCGTGAGTATTTGGGGCAGCCCCCAGGGTGGGGGATCTCACGAGAGATCAAGAAATGCACATCTTTAATTATAGGCATTGCAACTGAATTGGCTCTGAAGAAAGGGGCAAGTCAAACAACTAAATTCAAAGCAGTCTGAAGGGGAGGTCACCATCTTTGCATTAGTGTATCAGCTTTAAGACACTGCCTTCCAGCTGTGGCCCTCTGATTTGGATCCCATCAACCAAAATGAACATGAATTTTGCGTTAGATTTCTCCTACATGGCTTGGATCTTTCAGTCAGGGCTGAGGACCCTTAATTCAGACCTCTTCTTACACAATAAAAAAAGGTACTTGCCTGTCATGGCCAGTACAAGGAAAGGACTGAAGCACGGGTGGGCAACCACAGGCAACTATGTCCTACAACATGAAGGGCATAATTTGTGATGGCTTCATTTATCAGCAATAACTGCTCCATGAGTTGGCAGGTCCTGGCAAAATCCTTAACCTTCCCTTCCTCTTTGGTTTTTCTTGGTGTCTTTCTTGATGGGTTGATGTTCATGCTATTTTCCCTCAAGTTCTGGCCTTTATTTTTCTGAGGCTTCCAGTTATAAAAGGCAAGTCTACACACACAGAACCAATAGCTGCAGCAGATAAGACGATGCCATCTCTCAGCTGGTTCTTACTGTCCCATGGCTGAAGCCTTCCAGACATGTAAAAAGAAGTGGTAGGGAAGGAACATTTCCTTGTGTTTAAGTCATATGTGCATTCAGATCTGCTTTTTGTTGGTGTCCTTGGCTAAGACATGGATCTGTAAACCATAGCGGAGCTAGCTATGGATGACACAGTGGACAGCAGTGTCAGAGCCCTGGATGAATTTCAAATTTGCTTTTGATGTCCATGCTACCAGTACAATTTCCAAAGTCAATGTCTCATACATTTAAGTGTCCGATCCCTGGCCTACCTTTTGATATTTTCAATAGCTATAAGAAATTACTCATTATGGCTACTTTACAGGCTACATGAAGTCTGTGATATTTAATATTAAAATCTCGAGATCTTGCCAGGCTAGAAATATGCTCCAGTATGTATGCCACATTGGAACTTTTTCACTCTTTCATACAATCCTCACATTTCTAACTCTAGTGATTTTTATTAGACTAATTAAGACTAAAAATTAGGCTAATCATTAATTAAGGAATGCTGTCTTTCTTGTGATTATTGCTGGCTTATTTTAAGAGGCATGCATTACATTTGGAAAGCAGTGGAAAGGAGGAAATCCTTTGACAGCAGATTTCTAATCCCAAGACAGATATTTGAAGAATCTCAGGGTTTAGACCCTTGGAAGTGCAAAGTTTCACTGCGACTGAAGACAGCAGGAGCATTGCAGATACAGGAGCATCATTATACATCAATAGAAATGTATAGAGACGCAGATTAATAGGAAGATTGTAGGTTAGTGTCTCAGGAAACGTAGCTCAAATCTGTGTGGTCTTCCTCTGTATATTTGAACTAATGTTCTTCTTCCTGATTATTCTGAAAAAAAAATTTAATTTGTTCATCCCCGTCCTGCAAGGGGGAAGGGACTGTGACTGTCAGATTTGAAACAGAAGTTCAACAAAAACAAAAACAAAGAAAACTATCTTGGCGGGAAAACGTTCTAGGAACATTCCTTGAATTAGAAACACACCAACAGAACAGCAACAAATTTCAGAGAGCTCCAGCAACGACTGTAAAACAAGATGGGGGAGCTGGGAATTTGATAAAGATCTCCACATTTGCCCTTTTTGTTCATAGGCAGTTAATGGCAGCTCTGGATGGAAGCAATTACTGAAACCTCCACATGGATCTAGATGCACAGCCGCATTTTCATTATTTCCCCTTACAAACTCCATCTCTCTGCTCTTCATCCCAACTTTTAAATGATGTTGGGTGTCCGGAGCAGAACAACTGCTTATTTTTCTTTTCTTTCTTGCTGCCTAATTATGCTGTGGCAATAGATAAAAATGACATTCTTGATTCCAGCTGGAAATGTTGCTGAAAAAACATTAATTAAGCACTGAATTTCTATTCTTAAAATAGAGTCATAGACTTGAATCATAGAATTGGCCAGGTTGGACAATCAGATCATTGAGTCCAACTATCAACCTAACACTGACAAAAACCATCACTAAACCATGTCCCTCAGCACCATATCTGCCCACCATTTAAATACCTCCAGGGATGATGATTCTACCACTTCCCTGGGCAGCCTGTTCAATGCTTAATAACCCTTTCACTGTAAAAACTTTTCCTAATATCCATCCTAAACCTCCCCTGGTGCAACCTAAGGCCATTTCCTCTTGTCCTATTGCCTGTTCCTTGTGAGAAGAGAATGACACTCCCTCGGCTACACCCTCCTTTCAGGGAGTTGTAGAGACAGCTACCCAAAACACTTAGCGTGTTTGGTATACTTCTCCAGGAAGCCCCCAGTGTAGATCTCCTCTCACCCTGTGCTCTTTACAGCCCTGCATGGAAGGATCCATCCATCAGCATCATTCTCTACATAGAGGAACACCACACAGCTACACCAGCTACATGCCTGCATTCCTTGGAAAACTTTTCCTTGCCAGGATGAAGCAGTGGGGGATTTGCAGTGTGTGTGCAGTAGAGTGATCCAGCTCTTTTTCTTTCCGTTCTCAGCTTACAGAATTCATGTCAGCCAAAGTACAGTGGATACGCTTCGGAGTCTAAACGAAGGCTACGAAATCATACCGAGGGGAAAAACAGAACTGAAGGTAAGAAGGCCAGGGTTGTGCAAAATGCTTCGCAGGGGAATCTCCTTGCTTAAGGAATTTTCATATAAAGCTCTTGTTTGGCTTTCATCCACCACTCTTCTGCTGGATCCTTCCCAAACTGTCCCCATCAGTTTTTTCAGTAAATGAGGTAGTTCTTGAAGAAACATGGGATCGAACAATCAGCTGTATGTGTTGGATCTAAGTATTTATTTAGGACTCTATTTAGTCCACCCTTGACAGAAGCTGCTACTTTTCACAGTGTGCAAACAAGACAACATTTAATAACTCAAAACATCACTTCTCCCCTTACATAGTCAATAGGCAGAGGTAGGAGCTTTGCTTGCCTTAAACACCTACAGTAAGAGGTCTGAATATCATAGAATAATAGAATCATAGAATGGTTCAGGTTGGAAGGCACCTTAAAGATCNAAATCCATGTCTCTCCAGTTTAGAGACCAGGGTGTTGTGTGGGACAGTGCCAAACACTTTGCATAAGACCAGGTAGATGACGTCTTTTGCTCTCCCCTTGTCTACCAGTGCTGTAGTGCATTCATAGAAGGCCACCAAATTTGTCGGGCATGACTTGCCTGTTGTGAAGCCGTGTTGGCTGTCACTAATCACCTCCTTATTTTTCATGTGCAAAACAAGGGCTCGTCCGGGATTTGAACCCGGGACCTCTCGCACCCTAAGCGAGAATCATACCCCTAGACCAACGAGCCAAGCACATATACATTTTTTTCCATAATCTCCCATGACAACTGTAATCTTCTCACCTGAGTTTGTATGTCTGCAAGCAGAGATCTGAGGTAATTATTCCAAGTTTAGTCATTGGAAAGAAACCTTTACATAGTTAATGGAGATAAATTGGGACTTTAGGAAATTATTAACCTGACCTTTCAGGGTCCAGTTTATGTGAAGATGAATGTTGCCCTAGAAGTGTCTGTTTTCTTCCACTTCTTCACTCAAGGGTGATCAACTCTGATGTAGATGCCTACATTTCATCAGGCGTATCTCACCTTAACGGCTAAATCATCAGTGGTGGGAGAGGAAGTTATTAGTCTGATACTCAGCCCAGCAACAGTTGTAAAATCTCTCAATTAATGACATTAGTGCTGCCAAAAAAAATGATTAGAGACCCTGTAGTTTTTCATTTCTGCTAAGCTGTGTAGTTTCAATGACCCAAATCAATGAGGATCATTTGTAGGTGACAGTTTGAACAAGATGTCCTATTTTAGGATAGGGAAATTCAAATCATTCCTGAACGACTGTGAAGGAGAACCCAAAATTGCCAGCCACACTCTATCTCTGGATATACATGAAGTCCTCAGAAACCCAGTGAGGATGTTACATATTGAGAAGAGGGTGGTCAGAAAGCTGCTCTTTATCTGGATTTTTGTTTTTATTTTAGGGTAAAGGAGTAGAAGACACGTATTGGCTAGTTGGGAAAAAAGGCTTTCTGAAGCCCTTACCTAAACCTCCTGAAATAAAGCCAGGGTAAGTGTGACTTCATCACTGTTCAATACATTCACTAAAAGGTCTTTGCTGGAGTTCACAGGATGAGTAGCTGTCTTTCCATGCTACCTGTTTGCAAAGTCTTCATCATTTTCTTTAGGTGACTTACATTTTCAGGCATAGTACTGGCATTCAGAAGTGACACCCTTTCTTCAGCTCCTCTCCTTAATCACAGTTCCCAAGAAGCAGTAGGGAAACTTGCTGTTTCCCCCGTATAGTCTCTTGGAGGTGGAGCACCAGGGGGTTCCTTCCTGAGCCTCCTTCCTAGCCTGTGTGCGTATGGGACATTTTCATAACTCTGGTCCTGTTGGCGTGTGGGAAACACTCAGATTTCTCCCTCCTCCCATCAAGCTCCTTGCAGAAAACACCAGCCTCATTCACCACCTAAACCTGTTTCTTCCCTGTTCATCCAAACAGAACGATAAGGAGACTTTTTGTTGTAAAAAACATATAAAAAACGTGTCAAAGCCATTATGTAGTTAAAGACTTAATGATGTTGCCGCCATGCAAGCAGCGATGAGCAAAGATTGAAGTTCTTTAAGCCACACTTTGTAGCTTTGCAATGCCCAACCTTGCAAACGGAGTACTCCCTGTTCAGCTGTCACACGCTGTTTGCCTGGAAAGGATGTTGTGCTCGGGACATAAAAAACAGGAGTGGGACTTGTTTGACAAGAACAACGTAGTCACCCACATTAAAGCCAGTCAACCTTGACTCCCTTTATAGCCAACAAAGAGAGATATGTGCTCAGGGGACTGATTTGACTGGCCTGCTTGGATGTCTGTGTTAGATGATGAATCGCCCTCGCAAGATGCCTGTTTTGTTGGCTGTAAAGAGGTCCCGCAGTGACTAGTTCAGAGACAGATGTCTGACAGGAAACGGGGTCTGTTTTTACTTTGGCTCTGACTTCCCCTGCAACCAAGGAAGCACCGAGACTTCTACCTCGAGAGTAGGTCCTTCTCACCCTGGTTTTACCATCTAAAAGTCATGTGTTAGGCCTCTGTTGACTGTTGAGGTTCTTTCCCTAATCCTCAAAGCCTGTCCTCTGGTCACGTGTGCCAGAGTCAGACTTATGCAGGCCCAAACTGTTTCTAAACATGGATTGTAAATGACAGAAAATACTTCAGGTCCAGGGGGACAATAAGAAAGAGGAGGCAAAAAATGTTCCTATGTACCCAGGATCAGGGGATCTTGAGCATTCTTGTCTAACCTCAGAAGAATCCACCAGTAGCACTGCAGAGAGGGAGGGGATCTTCTGCTCTTGTCCCATGGCCCTGATCTTCACTGTTCTTTTGCAGTATTTCTGTCCCCATACATCACAGTACAGCAGTTGAATGATTGTGAAAGTAATCAGAGGCAAAAACAAAGTTATAGGAAACTGAATCTGTCCTAGTGAAGGGTCGAAATGAAAGCTATACCCTGTAGAAGTCAAGTGCCAAATGGCAGGAAGAAGTAACTGGGTGTTCAAGCAAAGCAAATATTTGGAGAACTGCCTCATGCACAGGCAGATAGGTATCTGATGTTAGATCCTGTTTTTCCAGCCTGATCTTGATGATTCAGTTTTGTACCAGTTTGTAAGAGGCTGAAAGTTTTTTCTCTCTTATTGGCCAATATGCTGTTTTCAAGTCACTGCCTCATACACTTCTATGGGGATTTCCTCATCTGTAGGCTTTTGAGCTGCAGGAGGAGGTACTCAATAAATTCCTCTTCTATTTGCCTTTTTCATCCTGTCCTGAAGCAACTCATCCTCTATTTCTGTTTTTCCTTTCCACGAGGTCCATGAGCATTTGCTTTTAGCTCACGTTTTATTTTGTGACTTGGGTGGCCTAAACATCTACAGATGGGCAGTTGTGGAGGTCTTGCTGACAAGTCGTACTTATTAAGAGTAGGTTAATAAATTCTGCTTGGTCTCATGTCCATACTGTGGAAATGGAAATGTCTGGGCCATGGGTTTTAGGGTCATCTCCAAGAGGTGGAAGTTCTGTGTGAATAGTGGGTTCAAAGTAACCCTAAGAAAAATTATTTCATCTTCATTAAAATCTCTGGATCTGTGTTTGACATCATGAGTTGTCTCCTGGAACTCATATGGACTTGGACAACTTGATGAGCTTAGTTTCACTCATGGTCTGTTAATGCTTCTTACTGCCATGACAAGTTATAGCCCTTGAGATACAGAGTAATTCAGGCCCACGCTGCAGAGGCTTGTGAAAAAGACAGCAGCTAACATCAAAATAAAACACCAGCTTTCTATTATTTCCCATGACATAAAACCCATCAGCCAATTAAAGCCATAAGCACGGTCTTTGGCAGGATTGCTTGACATGAGAAGGCAATTTTCCTGCTCTGGTAGGCAGTCATGAGCAGATCTATGATCAAGTAGCTCATAGAGCTGTTCACAGATATCTAGGGACAAATCAAGCTTCATTATCCTACCAGGCTCACAGTAGTCTTGGCACCCGAGATCTGGATAAGGATCCTTGACCTTCCAAAGCTGAGTTTATAACGAGGTTAGAAGCCAAACTTCAGTAAACTTAAAAATATGGAAGAATATTTAGTTATGTGATTGGAGTAATACTAATGGTCCAGTAAAATACTGTGATAACAACCCCTCTGGCTAAAATTGCTGAGAGAATGCATCCGATTCTCTAGCAATAAATCTCAAGCCACCACCAAATGACTAACAAAGGAACAATCATTTCACCTACATAATTGGAATTCAATTAATATTCACCAACCTCTCTGTTTAATCCCAATTACAGACTTATTGGAAGCATTAGTTGGAACATTCTCATTGATTTCCACTGTGCACTGTGCAAAGGTTTTCATACCTTTACAGTTGTGTAAGGACGTTCAGATAAAAGCGCTTTACTTGTAAAACCCAAGTGCTGTGGGTGACATAGCTCACACAGGATACAAAAAAACTTAATTAAGAAGAAACGTAGTTCAATTAAAAGACCGAATACGCTTCTTACCACCCCTACTTTCTTCCAGCCATGCATAAAACCAAAAGGCTGCTCTTAAAATTATCCTAAGATCAAGCTGCTCAGGGTCTGTATATCTGATTTCAGAAGCAAAAAGCTTACTGAAAATCAAGAAACCCCTTCACGAACTGTTTTTATGGGATAAGGTGGAAGTTCAGCTGTAGTCCCAGGACACAGGGAAAGTGGAAGTTTAATGTCCAGATTGCAGTTCTGGCTCCTGCCCCTGAGAATTTTCCTTTTTGAAGGATAACCTCCTTCTTTCTAGGTCTGGTCAAATCTCAGTTTTACCTGCTTTACATGAGAGCTTTAGGTTAACTTTTCATCTCGTAGAACAGGGCAGCAGTTCAATAGGCTCCTTAGTCCTTTCTTGCTCCAAGGCAAATTTCTATACCTTCCCTGGCAGATGTCTGCCTTGTAATAAATATTATTTCTCCTTCTTCCTTGCAGCTTGCTAGGATTTGGATTACGTATCTCAGGATCTTGTGGGCTGGGGCTCCATTGTGCAATAGCCACAGAAGAAAAAAGCTTTCCACAAAAGCTTGGTGCTGCCACAAGGAATAATAGCAGATTGGGGTGGACATAGAGAAGGTGTGATGATGTTATAGCAAAATGATGAACAAAATGATGATATTTTGAGCATATTGAGCAGTTGAGCAGAAGTCTACCTCTAGAGTAGATATTTTTTTGAAATTTCAGTTGGATAGGTTTAAAGGAAGGCTGTGAGCTTTCTTTGGGGATACACCAGGAGACTAGTTTTAGGGCTGAAGAGCAGCCACAGAAAAAACAGCAGTGAAAGACTTTTGCTGTCCTTACATAGCTGGAATTATACAACAGTACCACAACATTTCATAAATAAACTTTATATAACATGTAACAAGAGTTATTTGGGGAAATCAAAGCATCCTCTGGCTCATAGGCTTGAATCACCCAACGTCAGGACAGATGCTTTTGCTTCATAGTCAATGCTTTCTTCTCAAATTTTTTCTGAACTCTTAACACAGCAGCAAAATGAAGAAAAAGGAATATTCTGGTCATGGCTATGGTGTAATGCAGGTGAGAAAGAAGAATTTTTCTCTGAAATCTGATTGAGGGGAGAAAAGGAATGAAAGCCAGTGGCTTATCTCCCTTTGAACAAGTCTCTCTGGCTTGGAATGCTCTTGTTCCAGCTGATGTACTTAAACAAGCTCTTTTTGAGCAATCTCAGGTTTCTGGGGCAATTGTCTGGAATATTAAATTAGAGAATTACTGCCGAAAGCAAGAAACCCTAAATGCAGTGTTCAGAAAGTCAGACGATGGCATTGTTTGGCTGGAAGATGGGATTCAATGTGTTACCCTTTCTTCCATGGATATTTATACAGATTTAGGGAAAGGTAGTTCTGGAACTGTGCTCAGCATCTGGCTGGCATTGTGGATCATATTCTGGCTTGAAGGTATGGCCTCAGGCACAGCTGAGGTGTGCCCAGACCTGCCTGGATGTGCCCAATAGTTTCTCCTGTCTCTCCCAGACAGACTGGGAGATAAAGTGGGAGGAGAAGGTCCCTTTGAAGGATGTTTTTGCAGAGGGACAGAGAGAGCGGCAGTCAGCACCTCGGCAGCAGGAGATGCTGTCTATGATAGGTCCTGGCTGCAGAAGTTCATTTAAGGGTGTTTCTCCCTGGATTCCTTGAAAAAAGAACCAGAGGGAAGCTCGGTGATGAATGATCTGAGCTGTCTGAACAGGACCCAGCTTGAATCAAGGAAGATTTTTATTGTGTTGCACCCCCTGAGTGGGCTGGCCAAGTGAGATCTCTCTCCCACCAGGTTACACTGCTCTCCTTCATGCCATCTAAACAGGCTTTCTTGTTACATAGCAGCCCAAACACTCCTTTATGAGTGATAGTCTTGAGGGACAATAGGGAATAGTACCATCTCGGAGCTGCTTTTAGCCTCCTCTGCTCCCCAACCAACCGCTTCTACAAAGCTACCAGCCATTTAGAGCAATAAAAAATGGAGTACGATGAAACATGGGTTAAAATAAAGCAAAGCACCTCAGAAACAAGTAACCCCAGAGAAAATCCTGGCGGGTTTAAAGACATAGGTGTGGGAAGCAGTCAACGAAAGGGCTCCAGGGGTGGTTGAAGCAAGTCCACAGGGATGAGATGTAATGGGCTGCCCAGGATATCTGTGCCTCACAGCAGCGTATGCATTGCTCCAGCACATGGCTTTATGTGAAAAAGGGAGAAAGGAGGGCAGAGAAGGCTGTGCCTGCACCCGTATGACCCAGGTCTCAAGGCAATTTGAGTTGCAGTTGTTCTTACCGAAGGGCATAGGGTGGCCAAGTCATAAAGATGCTCTGTGTATCAGTCTGAGACTTTTCCCCTGTCACTGGGAACTAGAAGCTGTTCCGGCTGCCTAAGGTTCAAGTCAAGGGCTTGTGTTTTAAATGCTCAGAAAAAAATCATTGTAACACACCACACTCAGAAAAGAGAAGACAAATTCCTTAACGGTTCAGAGAGCTGGAGTGCAGGACCTTACAGATTTTCTCCTGCTGACTTTGGAAACAAGGGGGTGGGAAGAGAGGAGCTTGGAAGAATAGCAGCTGACTTCAGACAGAGGGGTTTTGCAAGAGGTTGGGATGGATCAGCTTCTCCAGTTGCTCAGACATTAGTGAGTTCAGGAGATCATGGGATCACAGAACAGCTTGGGTTGGAAGGGACCTTTAAAGGTCATCTAGTCCAACCCCCCTGCCATGAATTGGGACATCTTCAACTAGATCAGGTTGCTCAAAGCCCCATCCAGCCCTGGCCTGGAATGTTTCCAAGGATGGGACACCTGTTTGGGCAACCTGGGCAACCACCCTCATTGCAAAATATTTCTTCCTTATATCTAGTCTAAGTCTTCCCTCTTTTAGTTTAAAGCCAGAGAGGTGGGTCAGTGCTGTTTGCACTGGGTCTTTCTTCTTGATATTGGTGCTGTGGATGAAAGACAAGTCATTATCAAAGGTTTATTTGATAATTGTGTGAGCAGTGTTTGGAGGTGGAGGTCAGGCAACCTGACATTGCGCTTGATCCCCAAATACTCTGGTCAGGTCTTCACCTTCTGGGGGTCACAACCTGCTTCACTATTGTACAGAAAGAGGCAGTGACCTCCTCCACCACCCTGTGGATGAAGTCCTGCCCTCATGCTTACCCATGTGTGGCTGAATTTTGCTAGGATTTCATCTTATTAAAAGTTATTTACCTCTAGCATAGACACCTCCATCTGAGCTGGTCATCTTACACACCTTCTAGAGTCAATGCAAAGAAACGGGACCTTCTAGATGCAGCTTTTCTGCCCCACAGAGGACATCTACTTTGGGATAAACCCACACTGTGGTCCAGCAGTGCCTGCTTCCCTCCGCTGGCTCAGAATAGAGGACAAAATAATTTGGCTCAGATGGAGGCATCTCTGTTGCAGATAGCTAACTTTCAGAGAGATAAACTCCACCTGAGTTGTAGCTTCCCAGAAGAAGCCATTCCCCCTTCAGGTCATCAGGATTGTATCCTCCTGGCTTCCCTGTCCTTGGGACCCAACCCTAAAGGCTCCAGCACTCATGGGCGGGTTTATAAACATGGATCAATGCTTCTGTAAGAAGGAAAGATGTTTCCAGAGCTGAGGATTTAGATAAGGAATGGAAGGACAGCTTGGCTGGACGTTTCTGTTTGTAGGCAGAATTGGCAAAAGAGCTGAAACTTGACTCCGATCTCCCTCAGGAAAGACTGTTAAATTTGTGTTAAGCTTTCAGGGAAAACTAACTGTCTCTAGGGGCAATAAAATAGGATTTCCATTTGGAAACGTGCCCATACATTTGAGAACTGAGAGTTT
The DNA here is from genome assembly GCA_033628505.1 of Tringa tobata. Lineage (NCBI taxonomy): Eukaryota > Metazoa > Chordata > Aves > Charadriiformes > Scolopacidae > Tringa > Tringa tobata. The sequence continues at coordinate 1,045,209 of JAHREE010000330.1, read as the reverse complement.
CTGAAAGCAACACCCCTGGAAGACCTGAAGGCACTAAGGACTGGCAACCGAAGGCAAAATCTTTGTGGCAGTTTTGTTCTGCTCTTCCCTTTGATGAATGAGGGGGAGGATCAGATGAATAATGGAATAATTCTCCCAGGATTCATCTTGTCTAATAGATTCTGGATACAGCCATGATAGATATCAGGTTTGTGCTCCTTAATCAGTGAAGTCATTCATCTCATCCTGGGAGAAGGGTCTAAGACGTGCCAAGTGTCCTTTGGAAGTGCCAGACTATACAGATGACAAAAGATGCCTGTCTCAGAGCAGGCACCTAACTTTGGGACACTTAAAATTAAATTAGCTGACTTCGGCCTTTATAATAAGTCAAGCCGAAGTGATACAAGAAGGGAATAAATAAAATCAGAACCAGGCCCAATGTTGGGTTTTTTTTCCCCTTTTTCGCACCAAAAGACACTTGTCTTTCACTCGGTCTCCGTTACGGTCTGTTCTTTATTGCAGATGAAACTGAACTGGTTCTTTCTCTAATGGCCTACGTGTTCACTGCAGGTGTAGAGCTCATGGGTTACCCCCGGAAGAAATTGCAGAGTTCAAAAGGAGGAAAGCTGAAAAACTCCTTGGCAAAAAGGCCTAGATCTGAGGTAGTAGCCTGTAGGACAGTCCCAACGTAGCTCCGCTGTTTAGTGTCTGCTTATGTGTTATTTGTCTGCACTTTGCTGGTTTTAGTGTCGTGGTTTTTTTTTTTTTCTTTTTTTTTTTTTTCCTTTTGTGGTCAAAAATACCTATTATACTTTTTCAATGTCTCATTCAAGATGCTTGGAAGAGCAGCAAAGCTGGCTGGAGATAGTAGTGGCCTTGTTGGGTGATTTCCTGGCAAATTCATGACCTGTTATCACATAACTCCTGAGAAACACACGGTATTGCTGTGTTTACCTGCAGTGTAGATTGGATCCACTGGATGTCGATGTGCACTGTGCCAGGAAGAGCCCAGTCCATGGTAAACACAGAGATAAAGCTGGAGTTCAAGCCTGGGAGAATCCAAATTGCCCATCGTTGCTTTCCTGTAACATGTGTCTCCTGCCTAGCGTAATTCCGTATCTCATGACACGAAACAGGGTGCAGCTCTGTTATTCAACACTATGGTACCTACTGGTACAAGAAATAAATGTGGATTTAGGAGGATTTGGTTGGAATTCAGAAGCTCCATGGAGTATAACAGCATGACCTGAGGTGCCTGATAAAATAGGTGCCACCAGAGCAAATCTGGCGTAACAGCATGCACACCCACGTGTGCATGTAGAAGGTCTGATGTCCTGTGAAAATGTTGTATGGTTGGGTGGTTTTTTTTAATCATAGGTCTGAAAACAGCCATAATGCTTCTATTCAGTGCTTCTGAACTAACAAAATTTCTACATTTTTAGAAAAAGGTGCCTAGATATAGCCTGGTTACAAACCAGCCTATATCAAGCTGACATATTACTCTAAAGACTAAAACTCCATCCGATTTTCTCACAAGGAAAAAACCCAGCATAGCACTTTTGGCTGTGCTACTCTTTCCCAGCCACAGCTTTTAGAGATTCAGGGGGTGTTACTAGGCTGCTTTATCTCCCTTAAGAGATTTTTGAATTTTTGTCTGAGGCTTTCCCTGTTCTAGGAGCTGGGCAGAAATTCCTCATTTAAAAAAAGATTTAAATATGGGACATACTGTGCAGAGACCATCATAAGCACTACCATATGTGAACACTCACTGCTAAATATAAGGTCCAAGGCACAGAGGCCTTGCTGATCTACACCTATGAGCACAAGCTACCTCTCTAAGGCCAAAGACCAAAGAGGATCTCTCACTTGGGTTAGCCCTGCTTGATAAAAACTGCATGTATATTGATAGTAAAATATTTAGCACATATATCATCCACAGACTTAAACTTCTGCACTGAAGCAAGGCTGATTAGCAGTGCATTATGGAGAACATAAGGTCCTCATTAGCCCACTTGGCTTAATTCATGGGAAACAGCAGAAAAATCAATAAGGCATTTATACCTGGAGCTTTTCAGCGGTCCTAGTTCAATCCTTCTTGTGTGCATGAAGCTTTCAATGAAGGCAATTATGTCCTCAGCCACCACTTGTTCCCATGTGCCTGTTTGGTGGCTTAGTGATGTTTCCAGCTAATATATCTTACACATCTATGATGAAAGGGATCCTGTCATCAATAAGCTCGTTTTTCCTTGATAGCAATAAAGGGATGCTCTACAAGGATCTCAGATGTAGTAATATATAGCCCATTCACCCAGTTGACAGTCCCATTATCCTGGGACTGTAAATTGTTGTTTCCCAGAGTCCTTGCTGTGATAAGACAGGGATCCCCATCTCAGGGTTTTTGGAGCATTCATTTGGCCTGGAGTCTAGAGGAAGGTAAAAGCTTTGCTCCTCATGCTCAGAAAATGAATCCTTTAACCCTGAAAGAGTGACTGTGGACTCTGTTTTCCTTGGTGGACACCTCTTTTTGAAGACAAGCGATGGTTCTGGCCAGATTTTGATAAAAAAAGTGCAACAAAGCATGAGGAACACCAAAGTGCACCTCTGGTAACCTGGAGATAGCGACTAGTGATCCTTCTGCTTTCTCCTGCAGTAGGATATGGGACCTTAACATGGACTGACCAGTCCACCCATGCAAGTGGGATTTAGCCCAGAGCACCATGGCTGTCTGTGACATTTATGCAAGGCTGGCAGACGAAACAGCAGCTACGATAAACCATGGCATCTCAAATACTGTTAGACAGTATCCTCAGGCAGCTGAACCCCACTCCAAGCATCTTATGGTGCTTCTGATATGGAGAAAGGGATTTCTCTCTTTCCTTCAAGGCCCAGCAGAGAACTCTCCCACAGAGAGATTAATGACTCCCCATCACTGATCTCACTTTGGAGGTGAGACTCAGACTCCAAGCAAGTCAGTCAGAGTTCATTGTGGAGTTCAAAGGGGAGAGATTTCACCCCAATGTATTTGGCCGCTGCTGTGTTTACAGAGGGATCCATGGTGTACAAATTGTAGTGCCACCTGTATTGCTCTTTGCTGACCTTTAGATATATAAGTATATGGGTAGTGTTTCCTGCATGGACAAAGGACCAGTCTGGGATCACTTAAAAGTACCGAGGGTCAGTTTTTAAAGTTATTTTCTCTCCTTTTTTTTTTTTTCCTCAAGATTTTGCCTCTTCCTCTATTCTGACCTCTCCTCCCATGTTCAGTGACAGGAGACCCCTCAGGGTTCTTTCTCATTCAGGAAATACAATAAGCATCCAAATCATTGCATCTTTCTGGCCAAGCCAGATGTGGCTGATCAGCAGTAAAGATCTGAAAGTTCGTTCAGGACAGGGTTTTTGGTAAGGTTCTCTCTATCCTCAAAGGTGAAACGCACACCTACACAGAAACCCATAAAATTACAGCTTACACCTTCAGCCCCACTGCAGGTATAATCTCAGATGATCTAGCCTGCATGATCTCTCCAAAGATTAAAACCAGAACTGCAGAAACCAAGCACTCATTACTAGTGATTTTTTTTCCCCATCCTATCTTTCTTCTCTTCTCCCTTTCTTCTGCTTTGCATCAGCTACTTCTTCTCTCTTGCTATGCAGGGACAACTTCCAGCAACACAGTGGAAGGCACATCTTCTTTGTCCAACACCAGAGAGGCCAAAAAAAAAAAAAAAAAAAATTTCTTTTCCTTGTTTCCTTAGTTGTTGTAAAACCTTTGGGATCATCTTTGACAAGGGCATTGGCTTCTCATAAAGCGCAATGAATGAATTTTCATGGCAGATTCCCCACTGAATCCTAAATCACATTGGGTTGATAAGGGTTGATACATTTGGGGGATTTCTTAAGATTCAGCAGTTTGCCTTTAGATCCCTTTCCTGGTTTTGGTCCTTGGTTGTTCTTGGTTTCCCACTGAGTATGAGAGTGCAGGGACCACGATGTGTGCTGAGTTTGGAGGTCCTGGCACTACTTCTGTTGCATCCAGATTTAATAGCCAGTCCTCAAGCACATATAACCAGACCATCAAACACCACCTGCAGAACCTTAGATCAAATAATAAAATAAAATTGCCTTGAATGATAACAAAAAAGAACTAGATATGTGATGTTACACTACAAGGTGTCCGAGTGGTCAACCCTGCATGCCTGATCCTGGTGCCAGTGTTATTAGTTGACTTTGCTATAGCCTTATACATACCTTAAAGTATATGTATATGCTTTATAGATATCTAATAAATACTTTAAGGACAGCTCATGCTGTGCTGTTATGAAAGGCAGTTTCATTAGGCTGCTTAACAATTTTATATTAATACTAGGTCATTAGGGTGACTAGTCCTTCTCCCCCTCCTTTCAAGACCTCACACTCTTGGGACCCCCGTTTCTTGAAGTCAGTTTTACATATATTTCTAATATCTATATAATCACAATGGTGTTATTAGTATGGGTTAGAATTTCATTTGTTTTGGTTTACAACAGCTGGAATGATGTTTTCTCCTTTTATATGTGGTAAATTTGATTTCACGTGGTGCTTTATGCAGGACAGGACAGCTGCAGAGTTGAGACCTACCTAAAGCCCATCCATTCACTCAGCTCCTGGCCTTCTGCAAGTCTGTGTCTGAAACCCCCAGTACGTTATGATAAAACGGTGCCTACTGACAGAGAGAATCACAGAATGATAGAATCATAGAATTGTCTAAGTTGGAAGGGACCTTTAAGATCATCTAGTCCAACCATCAACCTAACTCTGATAAAAAAAAAAACAAAAAACAAAAAAAAAAACGAAAACCATACATAAGAACCCCCCCATTACTAAACTATGCCTCTGAGCACTATGTTGACCCGCCTTTTAAATACCTCCAGGGATGGTGCCTCAACCACTTCCCTGGGCAGCCCATTCCAATGTTTAATAACCCTTTCAGTGTAAAAATTTTTCCTAATATTCAATCTGAACCTCCCCTGGTGCAACTTGAGGCCATTTCCTCTTGTCCTATCACCTGTGACTTGGGAGAAGAGACCAATCCCTGCCTCTCTACAACCTCCTTTCAGATGGTAGAACCTGGACATCAGGAATGCTTAGGGCATCATAGCAAATTATATTCTCCAGCCCCATCACATTGGTTTAGTAGCCTGGATCTAGATGTAGCCTCTCAGTTAGCCCAGCTGTTAATTCCTAGTACTCAGCAGAGCTTCTTCTCCCAGGAACAGTGCTAGGCTAAGGCAGGGAAACAACGCCTGGATCTGAGATGGATGGGAGGGCTTCCTGCTTCTTTGCCCATCCTGTCTGGGGCTTGATGAGATCATGGGGCTGTCAGAGCAGCTGGACCTTCAGATTTCTCGTTGGTGGCAGTGAATGACCTCAAACCCAGAGAAACCCAGCTGATGAACAGGAAATCTCTGTTATTACCAGCTAGGGGCTTTATGAGGTTTGTGATGTGCACTTAGGAATGTTTTTCATGAGCAACTGAAACCCTCATCTGTTTTTTATTTAAATGTAATTTACATCTGTAAAGTGGGTATCCTTGGATGAAAACTCTATGTATCCCATTAACCCATGCAGCAGCTCCAGCAGTTGTATGGTCTACTGGACCACCATTGTGGTTCTCAACCAGCATCCCTCCTTGCCTGGTGCTTCTTGATGGCTTTGAGAACGTCTAATGTTTCTGCTTTGTCTGACACAAAATGATGCAAAATGAAAGGCTATTCTTTAACAAACAAAGGTTTCTAACTCCTCCTCTCTTCTCTATTTTACAGCTTCACCTGGCCAGATGTGCTGACCAGGAAACTCAAATCTGTCCTGAGGGGCACAAAGAGGACACTGACAAAAGCAACCTTTAAAGAGCTGGGGAGCATAAAGGAGGCCGGAATAACTATTGAAGAGGATGAGATTTGAGAAGAGCACAGCACAAGAACTAGTAAGATCAGGATGTATACCTTGAAGCCAACCCAGCAGAGGAGCTCACACTCTCCATTTAATTCCATTCCAGCCAAAACCAGTATAATTGATGAAGCCTCTTAGCTCTTGCAGAGGGTGAACTGGAGCAGGCAGGTGAATCCTGAACATCACCTCTTGTGAAACTGGGTACCAGCTCAGGGTTGTATGTGTGCATTTTTGGCAGGGATCCACTGGGGAGGAAAGCGATGGGAATGGTGATGGTAGTGCCAGCTCTCCATCAGCATCTGTCACAAGGATGAGCCCAGAAAACATTTTAGCTAGGTCTGCACGGCAGTACAACCATGTCCAGCTGCACTTGGGCCTGTATTTGAACAATAGTGCCAAGTGCTAAAATGGTTTAACTGTTTTGCATTAAATAGGTTTTTTTTGTTGTTGTTGTAGGAAACTATGATTTCATGAAAATCAGTGCAATTGAGAAGAAAATGATTTTGACAACAACAAAAAATATTTTTTACTCCCCCACAAGGCGAAATTTTGAATCAAAATGTTTTGTTCCTGTGTGTCAATTTAACCTGAAACATTTTCTTTTAAATTGACATTTCAGCTGCAAATGCCATTTTAATGCTATTTTCAAACTGAAATGACAGTTTTGAAATGAAACAGTTTAGTATGAATCAATATTTGTTTCCAAATGCCAAAATGTGATTCTGCTCAAAATGTCAAAATATGTCATCTTCACAATTCCAGATCTAAACTGGAAGAACATTTTGTTTTGCTTTATACACACACACATATAGCATATCTAAAATGTTTTACGCTTTTCATCCCAAAGCAGGATGAAAATGGAATGCCAAGATATTGGAAAACTGAGATGCAGAGGATGACATTCTGCAGTTCCTTTAGCTGAGTAATACTCATAAGATATGAATTTTCTTTCCTGCAAAAGTGGAGCTGAGGGAATGAAAAGTACATCACTTAAGCAGTGCAAAGCCTAGAACACATTAATCTTTTTCCTTCCCAATCTCCAAGTGGTCTCAAAGGCACTTGTCTTCAAAGTAAGCCTCCCAGCGGGTAAGAATACCTTTCTGCAAAGGGCCAGCATTTGGCTTGTAGGCACTTCTCACAGAGCACACTTCATCAAGGTCAAATGATTTTCTCCTTCTTGGCCACTTCTCCTTCCAGGCTTCTTACTCCTGTTCAACATCTGGCTTCTAACAAACTTCTGGGAATTATTATTTTCTCTTCTGCAAGGCTGAAGAGAACAGCAGATAGGGTAATTTAATCAATATGACCACCGGAAGGTGCTCATTGAAAACACAGAGACCTTTCTCAAGCTCAGTTTCAACTCTTCTCATCAGAGCAACCAGAGCAGACTTTTATCAATCAGATGACAAATAATAGTCAGCAACCACTCACCAAACCTTCTTTGGTTATTGCAAATATTTTTATGAAACAAGGCAAGCCAGACTCCACAAAGTTAAAGAAGATACTACTTTTGCAACTAATTCATTATAGCAAGTATAAAACGTGTACTCTCAAAAGTAAGAGTGGTTTGGAATATGAACACCTGAAAAGTGAAAATGGGAGGGAAAATAGAATCATAGAATGTTCTTAAATCATTAATGTTCTTAAATAACAAGGTTTTACTCTGTCGCACCTGGTTTTGTGAAAGAAGCTTTTGCCTATTTAGTGATGAGTGTTGATATTCCAGGTGGGAGAAGTTGGCCCTATGATACCTGAGCTGTCAAACAGGGCTTAGGAAAGATTTCACCTTCTCCTCTGTGGTCACCCTCTACAAATTCATTCAGGAATAAAGTCCTATGGAAGAGATATGGGCCAGGCAGTCCTAAAACAACACACCTCAATATACAGTTCCAGAGAGGGACGTCATCTGGATTGGTCCGTGCAAACGTGAGTTCAAAATCAAGCAACTTCTGTATAGTTCATGTATTTCCCATTATTTTCCCCTGTCAAAAACATTGATCAGTGCTGTTCTATTACGCAGTGGTGTGGGTTCAATCAAACTGACCTCATGTCTTGGCTAAAGAGAATTGCAAGTTGTGGCAGGCAGAAAGCACGTCCTCTCTATGGGGGACAGATGGTCTCTCCCTCTGCTCTTGGTGCAGCATTTCCATGCAAGTGAGAGTTGCATCAATGGGTTTTGCTTGGAAAGGCCAGTGTGTAGTCAAGACTGGCCTCCATATGAAGAGAAATACGATGATGTGCAAAAGGAGAATCATCTGGCTAAACGTAGACCTGTAAGGTGCAGCCTGAGACAGTCACCCAGACAGGTTCCCCTAACAGTCAGAGAAGGGAAACAGGCACTTCCCAGGAGTGATTCTTAGTCCCCTACAGGTGGATAACTGTGTGATGGGTGTCTCAGTCCCATTGTAGCTAATGGATATCAAGTCAAAAAGTCCAAGGAGCCTAATCATAGAATCATTTAAGTTGGAAGGGACCTTTAAGATCATGGAGTCCAACCATTAACCTAATACTACCAAGTCCATCATTAACCCATGTCCCTCAGCACCATGTCTGCCTGGCTTTTAAATACCTCCAGGGATGGTGATTCCACCACTTCCCTGGGCAGCCTGTTCCAAAGCTCAATAACCCTTGCAGTGAAGAGATTTTTCCTTATATCAAATCTAAACCTCCCCTGGCACAACTCAACTAAGCCTAAAATCTGTGCCTAGAACTGGCTAGCACAGTCATCCCTAAACTTCACTGACCATTAGCAAGGTCTCCATTCAAGCAATGGAAGCCTGGTGCATGCAGAGATACCCAAATGGATATATCTGTGATACAATTCAGTTGCTTAGTGCCATTCAGGATGCCCTAGAGTACCTACAACATCCAGACAGAGATGATAAATAAGACATAGGACCAGATACTTTTGCAATGGTGGCCGGAGGCCAGCCAGCAGACCCTAAGATCTGAAATAGTACTAGACAGGTAAGTTTAATGAGATAAATAAAGTTGAGGTGTCTTAACCCGGAAATGGATGCCATCCCAGATATCTGCATTAAGATGGTTGAACCATGTCCTAAAAGTGTTTGCCATGAACTCTAACAGAAGCTGCACTGATAAGCTCAGGTGGAGAAACCTACATCACAGATGACTACAGTCAAGTTGGATGAACCTCACTCCCACATCACTGTTTCAGAGGAGGTGCTGGACTCCCTGACCTTTTCCCTGGGTCTGGAAACTCTGCCAGTTGGCTTGTTTAGATGTCCCAGGCCTCTGCAAAACACTTGTTCTTCCCAGCATACAGGCAAAATGGATATAAAGGAAGGTACATATGAGCAGAAAACAGAAAGTCTGTGAAGTGACTTCCCCCAATATTGATCCATTGAGCTGGTAATGTGACAGTGAGCAGGAGGGACAACGACCTTCTATGTCTGCTATACATCAAATTAAACATTTGTAAATGCATGAGGGGAGAAAAACCCAACACACCTCTTCAGTCTACCACTATGCATATATTCTCCCTTTCATATCAACACATATGTAAATATACACATATATTTGAGTTTGGGGATATTCAGTTTTTTTATTTCATGATGACCCACTAAGAAATAATCTTTTGAGTGTGCATTTTTGTTAATGCAAGAAGAGACAATTTTAAGAAAATGTTGGGTAGCCAAAACCTGAATTTTCCAGTTGAAGATGATTTAAACAAGGGGATTTCAATCTGCCCTTCTGCACACAGTTTTTGGATTCTTTCTTCAGCCTGTAGTCTTCTAAAATAAACAACATTCTTTGAATTTATTTAAAAAAATAAAATAGTAAATCTGTGGGAAAGGGTAGCAGAGAAGCAAAGTTCTGATCACTGATGACTTTAGTAATCCCAGGGTAATTCTTAATTCTCTTTGAAGCCAGTGGCATTTTTTCCTCTTAATTTCAACAGGAAGAGGCCAAGGACTCATCCCTGAGTGTGATAACCTCTGCTGTTAGGGAGACATAAAATATATTTATATTTTCCTGGCATTGTTCTGTTTAGACAGGTTTAGGTTTACTCATGAGATTTCTTCCCATGCTAACTGTGATTACTGTATCAGGCTCTTTTCTTGTTATTTTGCTGCTAAAACTAGTCTGTGGATGTTGTAATGAGGAAGATGGGGGCTGGAAGCAACAAATGTGATTTTTGTAGCTCCGCAGCAGACTTCTCAGGCCGTTGTGGACAAGTCACTTGGTGGATTTCTTGGATAGTGAAGCACACACTGTAGAAACCACTATCAGCAAGAACCTACCATGGGGTTGCCAGAGGTTTTACCACTAACATTATAGGGTGAATTTTAGTGTAATTGTGCAAACCTGCTGAGAGCTGTAGAAGATGTATCTATGCACATTATGCACTGTCTGAATAGAGTTCATATTTCATACAGTATTTTTAACAGTGAATTAAAACCAAATGCCAATAAAGATCCTTGGAGACCTATCCCTCCACCTGAAAGTCTTTGTTCTTTATATATTTACCTTCATCGCAGCTTACTTCCCAGCTCTTGGTGCAGATAAGGAGACCTCCGTGGAGATTCCTGTTCACGTATTCACTCCATTATTCAGTAATTTAGAGGTAGATCCCCCAAAGATCTCCAAATACACAAACAAGCAGCAGGACAGTCAAGCACAGGAGGTATGAGGAGATGTACAAGAACCCAAGGATGGTATGGAGTAGCCACAGCTTGGATGGGTGTCAAAACAGCTGCAAGGAAAGTTTCACATGAGAGGGGATACTAAAGCAGAGAGGTGGCAGTACCACTCCCCACAGCACATTTCTCATTGGAAAACATCAAGGTACTTCTTGGGGGGTTGGGACTGCAGCCGGGTGAGGGCAGGAACAGGGCTGATGGTAAGTCTTCCACAGCATTACCCCTCTTTGAACTCATGAAACTATGTTGTCTTTGTCCTGACATCCTCATGCAAAAACATCAGCATGTCCTCCTTCCTTGACACTGGTTATTTACCTTGGCATTGTAGAGACATGTCCTTCAGTAGTGAGGTCAGGGACAGCTCCACGGTCACTTCGTGGTCAACTGTCTGTCCTCACATCAGCAATGGCTTTGTCCCTTTGTTGAATGCATGGGAGACATCAGGGCAATCTGCTCCCTTCTGTCCATGCAACTGACAACATGGTTTAGCAAGGTGGTCAGGGAAACCCTTACTCCTCCTTCACCCACCTACTCACATGCTGTCGCAGTGGTCATCACCTGGATGCAAGTCCATGGACATCTCTGGTGAAAGTGGGCTCAGGATTTTCTACTGTTGTAGCCACACGTCCTTGAATTTCTCTTCAATCGTACCACAAAGTCCTACTGTGACTTCCATCACAGACCTCATTTGTATTAAAAATAACTGTTTGAATAAAAGAATGGAAACATAGAATCATCTAGGTTGGGAGGGACCTTTCAGATCATCAAGTCCAACCACCAACCTAACACTGCCAAAACCTCCACTAAACCGTGTCCCTCAGCACCATATCTACCTGGCTTCTAAATACCTCCAGGGATGGTGACTCCACCACTTCCCTGGGCAGCCTGTTCCAAGGCTTGACAACCCTTTTGGTGAAGACATTTTTCCTGATATCCATCCTAAACCTCCCCTGCTGCAACCTGAGGCCATTACGTTTTGTCCTATGACTTGTTACTTGGGAGAAGAGACTGATCCCCACCTCTCTTCAACTTCCTTTAGATATTTGTATAGATGGGGGAAGGCAGAGGAAATAGAACTCTCCACACTCCTGCTGAAGCCCTGTGAAATGGTGGCCTTAGATAAAGCTCTTGCAGGCAAAACTCAGCCTGGTGAAGAGCTATGGGATTGCCGTGTTAGCTTTTTGGGGCAGCACTGACAGAGAGCTGATGTAAGGGGAGATCGGGTTAGCACAGAGTTCCAAAAGCCATTTCATTCAGGATGATTTCCAGAACCTGGGTCATTGCAATCTTCTCCTCCAGCATCCTGCGGCTGGTGGTGGGCAGCAGCACGCAGGTCTCCTGGGCCAGTGACACAGACAGGCAGGCAGGTGAAGGTTTTCAGTGTTTGTCCCACACCACGGTACTCCCCCAGTCTTCTTCCAGTGACCACAGGGAGGGTTCCTGAGCTGATGAAACCAGCTCCATGTTCTGTGTGTTGTAAGCACCTAACGCTTTTCCTCTGGTGCTTGTGACTTTACAGCTGTTGGTATTAAATTTCATTCACCATCTTTTTCCTCATTCACTAGAGTTCCTCACAGTCCTCCCCAAGCCTGACTTCATGATACCTACAGATGTCACTCTCCCTTGGTTCTCCTTCCTTCCTTGACCAATGTCTTTGAGCATCTCTCAATTCTGCTAAACAGCGCAGGACCAAGCAGGGGACTGTGAGGACCACCCAGAAAAGTTGTTGCACAATGAATCCTAATCATGCAATTCTCTTTGCTTCCTGCCTTCACACCAGTCTCAATCCATGAGCTTTGCCCTTCACTTTTTCATAACTTGGTGCAATACAGTCTCGTGTATTGTACAGACTTGTTTAGGATCTCCTGAAAGTCAAGAAAAAAATTATCAGCTGGTTCTCTTTTATGGCCTGTTCATTGACACATTAACATTATTTTATTCAGAGGAATTAAACGTCCCTTTTGCCACTATCTCTTTGCAACTTGGGGCTGTCCAGGAGCCAAACTAGATAGTACAGACTGCAGGCACAGTTAAAAAAAGAAAATGTACAACAGCCTGAAAAGAAATGCACTAATTTTCACAAAGCTAAATGTCTGGAACATTTTTCATTAGCATATGCAGAGAAGCTCGGGGAAAGTCAATACAGGGCCAACGACCAAAGCTGAAGCGTGTTGTATCTACATAGGCCTGATGTCCAAATGAAAACCACAATACGATGCATGAGATTCCAGTTGGTCTCGAGCAGAAGGCATTTATTAGCGCTGGAGCTTTTTTTTGCTATTGTTGTCGAGGTTTGCCAAGTTGCAAACGTTCTGCAGTTTTCTGATGGAAAACGGTCTGGTTTTCTAGCAGTTCTTTTGCCAGAGAGCTCAGCTGCCCGTTTGCTGGGCTATCTCCTCCGTTCCCCTTTCCAGCCTCTCGCTGCAAAGCAACCCCGGAGGCAGATGTCTCCGATCCAACCTCCACACACATCCAGTTCCCTTCTTTATTTATTTTCTCGCTCAGAAGCTGGAGCCGAAATAACATTTCAAAATATTGAAATCCTGCAGGAAACCAACTGACCTTTCTCCGCGCTAGTCAGAAAACTGTGGGCAGGAAGAGAAGGCAGAAAAAACAGACTAAAATGTGGCTGATGGTCTTCAGGTCTTTGCTCACCAGGGGCTGTGCACCATCCAAACGCTGTGTAGCACGGAATAATATCTGATGGCAGATATACTGCAATTAACTGCTTTAATAACCATGGCTTATTGAATGTTTCTTCTGTTGTAGGACCAGAGGGGTTTAACTATGTATGAGAGTCTGGGGGTGTAGAAACTCCTTACACCTCTCTGCGTGGTACATTGTTGCTTTAAAGAACAAAGCTGAAAATTGTTAATCTGAACACTTCTGATTTTAAGGGAAGTTCAGGCTTGGCTCTGAACATGCGTTTTCTGACTCAGGGCTGTTTGCAAAAAAGAAAGCATCGCAGGAGCAGAGCATTCCTCGCCAATCCTTGTTTTGAGCCGTCTGCGAAATCTTGGCACGGGGTCCTGAGAATGCAGTGTGGAAATAAAGCTTTTGTTTAACCTACTTGTGTGGGCTCCCTGCGGAGGTGATTGTCTGCCCGGCCAAATCTGTAACTCTAGCTCCCCAAACATCATCGTCGCGTAGAAAGCACCGGAGGGAGTAATCACAGGTTGTTATCCAAATAAGGTGCCAAAGTTTATTCATGGAGCGACGTCATCGAGGTTGCTCTGGTTGATGGCACCTAACAGGACTGCAACACGGTCAGGCCAAGAGGGAAATATGACCCAATACTCATGGTGGGTCCAGGCCTCGGGTCCAATCTGCAGGGTGACCCAGTGAACGCTGCTTCTTGGGCTATGGAGAGGAGGGATCAGCCTGGAAACCTTTTCCTCTCTACCCCTATTGCTGTAGCTTTGTCCTGGTGGCTCAGCGTTGGGAAGGGTGCAGACTGTCCAACACTTGTGTGTGTGGAACGGGACAGGAGATACAAGACCAGGTAAGGTTAGAATACAAAGGTCTTTGTTTAGGTGAGATGAACCTGCCTTGGCTGTACGTTCAGGCACTGATTATCCACGTGTACCCAGCCAGCAGAAGATGGGCAGGTGTAAAGGAACAAAGTGAAGAACCTCCCCAGCTGGGGAGTCCTCTGGCTGTGGCAAGACAGTAGGTTTCACATCCTGAGAAGGCTCCAGCAAATCATTCCCCCATATTTGGAACATCAGGAAGCCCTGAGCATTGAGAGCAAACCACCTTGCTTGAGACTGCTGTGGCATTAGAAATGGAAAAGCACAAAGGGATGCTCCTCAGAAAGCAATGGTGCCACCTGTGTGACTAAATGACACCCTTCCCTGGCACTGGAGCCAGCTAATAAACTACCTTCCCCTCCCAAACACCCAAGCTACACGGTTGGAATATCTTTGGTCCCAGATATGCCCCAAGATTTTTTAAGGTGGTGCTTGTTGGCCAAGGGACCCGTGGTGGTAGCAATTTAACAGTCGAATCCAGCACCCAGCAACTGGTCACTGGTTCAGATGGAACTGCTGTGAGACAGAAAGGAAGATGAGTACTGCCACAGTCATTGGACAATGTGCTATAAATGCTGGGTTTGGACACTATGGGCACCACCTCCATGTTGCCTTAGGCTTCCGGGGACATGGTATGCTAATCCCTTTGCGTGGCTTTGAAACACAATGCAAGGCAAATATGAAATTGGGATATTAATCTACAGAAGGGCTTGCAAATCTCAAGGTCTCCAAGGGCTGAAGGTTCTTTTCCTAAAGGGGAAAGGCGGTAGATTCACTTGAAAATATTGAGTGGTGAATGAAAATGTTGAAACAAGAATTTTCCCTGGTTCACCTCCCTCTAGACATAGACAAATCCCATCAACAAAAACAGAGCCCAAGAACACACCTTTGATGCCCTTCTCACTGTAATAGGTCACCCCTAAGAGAAAAGGCTAGGAACACCAAGTTTAGGCAACATTTCATATATTTATATGAGTGCTGATAACTGCATTGTTGAACAGACCTATCTTCACTGTCTCGTGCCCAGGTGCTGGACACATTTGTAGGAGATGTAGAGAGCTGCACGGCCAATCCCTTTACTCTTAGCAGCTACAAGGGGAAATGAGTAGAAACATGATGTTGAGCACTTGGTGAACAGAAAATAAACCCCGTTGAGAGGCTGAAGGAATATATCTCCTCCAAGCTTTCAGTCCAGGTCCACCTTTGTCTCCATGTCCTCCTGCTAAGCCAGCCCAGCATTGTGTAGGGGAAAACACATCCACGCTGCGGCAGTTATTTTTATGCTGCCCTGCATTTGCTGTAAGAACTGGTCCTGGAAAAACATTTTGCTCTTGATTTTGTACAGCTCACCCAGTTTCGCCAGAGTTTATTTATAGAGAGGAAAAGGACACATGAAGAGCTCACTGGTCTCTCCAAGCTGGAACAAATGTTTAACTATACTTCTATTATTTTCATGCTGAATCGTTTTAACTGAACTAAATGTTAACACAATCACAGCAAGGTGGAAAATGTTCAGCGTTAAAAAAGACCAGCTCCAGCCAGTGACAATAATTAACTGTCACTCACATCTGCATCATTCAGGTTTGAGGTATAATTCAGGTGAAAGCATTTTTGGCCCATATATATGTCAATGCATATGCACATACATATATACATGTACATGTGTATATGCGTAAACGTATATATATAAATAGATAGGTATACATACAATTAATCAGCAGCCCTTTCACCACCAGAGGGCAGGCAAAGTATATGTAAATCAGTTGTCCAACGCATTCCCTGCGCGTGTCAATGAGAGAATTTTTCAGCAGCCAGAAAGGAATTGCCAATGTTTTCTTTGACCATCTCCAGTGACTTTCATACCCTGAATGTCGAGCCTTAAGACAAACTCATGTTGCACAATGCGCTGCATTTTTTTGGGTGTTTTGGGCTTTTTTTTTCGTTTCTTTGTTTAGAAATTCTCTGCATTTTTCCGGGATGAAATGGGCTGAGCTGGGAGCAGGCCACCATGGGGTAACCACAGGGAGTGTCAGATGTGAAAGGTGAGAAGCTTCCTCAGTGCTGCAGCTGAAAAAGGAATGGATGTTGGCAGGTGTGTGTCTAAAGAAAGGGGAAGGTCAGCAGGAGCTGTGTGCCTCCACTTTTCAGTGGGCATAAGCAATTAATCAGTGGATATTCACAAATGTACAGTAAAAAGCCTAGTCCCATCTGGGGTGTGTTACACATTTATCAAGACTGTATTACCGAACAGCTGAAAACAACTGAGATCCAAATCTAGTGATGTTGATGTGAACCAATAAGCAATGTGGCCACTCTCATGGTCCTGAGTCCTAGGAACAGCTTATTTCATTAAGATATGAGGTGTGCTAGCAGGAACATGGAGCCTCTGTACAGACTAGTTATCAGACAAGATATAAAGAAGAAATTTTTTAAAATGAGGGTGGTGAGACACTGGCCCAGGTTGCCCAGAGATGCCCAATCCCCAGAAACATTCAAGGTCAGGTTGGACAGGGCTCTGAGCAACCTGATCTAGTTGAAGATGTCCCTGCTTATGGCAGGGGGTTGGACTAGATGACCTTCAAAGGTCCTTTCCAACCCAAACCATTCTGTGATTATATGATAGGTACGATAAGCAAAGAAGAGCTTATTTTCTTTTCACTCATACTATGGAGAGGACAAAAATACAGGAATCTTGACATCAGAATGTAAATCCTAAGGCACATGCTCCTCCAACCAGGAGATGCTTATGATATGACACAGGCAGACCTTCTAGATATGTTGGTTCATGAGATCTATAAAGATCATTGTTTAAAACCCAGTGTCTTTGACCTGAGTAGAAAAAGGGATGTACAGTCTAACCCCAGAAGCTACATCCCAACTTGATCACAAAGATCTTTGCATTTTTGAATAAGGAGATGCTTTATAGGGGTACAGACACTCCTCAGGGCAGTAATCCTGCTCAGTGCTTCAGCTCAGCAGGGTGACAGATGCCAGACCTTCAGAGCAACAACAGAATGGGAGAATCACTTGTAATGTTTGTAACACACCCGGCAATACCACCCCCGAGTGGCTTCTTCCAAGGAAATCTGGAAAGTATTTAAAGTGATTGATATGTCCAACCTGGTCAGGAAAGCTGTGATTTATACCAGCAGGAGGTGTACCCACAACCAGCAAAAAATCCGATTCTGTTTCCGGACTGCGAGAGGGACTCATTTCCTTTAATTTTGAATCTGTGTCTGCATTAGTCACTCACCACTCCCTCCGTGTTCACAGGAGAAAGTAGGAGCTCCTTGTGTGTGACTCATCGGCTGGAGAATGAGATGAATCATGAGCACGAAGAGCTTCCATTTCCCTCCATGAGCCACCGAAGGATATCAAGATCAGTGGTTTATTTGATAGATGCCGACCTTGCAGATGTCTACATTTGATCAGAGATAGCTCATCTTTTTTCACCCATGACATAATTCTGGGGTTACAAATTTGTATAAGAAAAAGGAGACCAGGAATTTACTCAGATCTTCGATGCTGCTGCTGTAGCTTCTTCTGCTTGTTCTCAACAAGGGGCTGATGGTCCGTGTTTGAGCATAGCGATCTGTGCTTCTGTATTCTCCATATTTCACCATTCCTGTGCACTAAACTTCCCAGTGGAAATGCAGCCTGTGCAATGGATCCAAAGCTTTTGCTGAGTGCATCCCACCTCCAAGATCTAGAAGGAGGTGTTCGGCATCAAATGAAATTTCCAGTATTTTGAACAATCTGAAAGACCAATGAGCAGGACTAAAAATACATTTTTTTCATGCTGTTGCCCTGTGTCTGTTTTCTCTCTCCGCTGAAATACCTCTAATGTTAATTCCCCCCCCGTCACCAAATTATTTGGTGGGAGGGCATTGTTAGATGGTGCAGGTACCTTCCTCCTCCAGGAGTATGTTCCACCTGAATCACTGTGCACAGGGACTGCCATGACGTACTGTGTCAACAAAGCAAGGATGAAGCTAGAGCTTAAATATTTTCCCCTTCATGCAAAAAATACCCAAAATACATCATTGGGGGTGGGAGTTAGATTATTCAAGAAAAGCCAACACACTGGGCAGGAAGCAAAGACATTTTGGAAATAACCCAGAATCCAGCTGTGGGCTATAAAAAAAAATAATGCTTTCAATAAGCAATGACGTAGTGATGGATCAAGGGGCTATGGGAAGGATCAAAGGGTTTAAGGAACATGACAAAAATAGAGCATTTCTAAGTCATTTCTTCTCTCCCTAGGACACGATTGCAACTTTCTTTTTTTCAGGGTTTGCCTGAAAAACCAGCATAGAAGGAGCTAAAGACAGGGCAGATCACACTCTCAACCAACTGTGGTGAAACCCTTTTCCACAAGAGCTGAAAATTACCTGTTTCGTGATGAGCTTCAAGGCCTCGCAGATATAATGCCAGTAAGGCCTTCATTATAGCTTCCCCACAGTAAGACACCACCTACCCAAAGTAAACACGATGAAGAGGTGGAAAGAGAAGGGACAACAAAAAAGGGAAAATTGGTAATTTCAGCGGTGGTTGATTTTCACAAGGTCTGAGTCAACAGCAGGGACTAAAAAAGCCAGGTGAGAAACCAGCTTTCCTCTTCATTCTCCACTCTAAAGAAAATGAAAGGAAGGAAGAAGAATGGGTGATATTTCACATTTTGAATGGAGTAAAGGATCTAAAGAGAAAAACATGATCTTTAACCCCATTTACAGAGACGGCAGAGCAAACTGTTCTGCAGCTTGTTTGGCACCACCTGATTCACAGATCCTCCTGCTGTTGCAGTGTCAGGCAGAGATAGGGGAAGTATTTGCAAGAGAAACCACATCAGTCTCGTCTGGTTTGCCATTTCAAGATAAACCAGATTTCTCACATAGAGCACAATTTCCTGAACCTGTTGATAAAACTTGGGATGTTTCAAGCACAGGCTAGAAGACGTTCCTGGAGATGGTGGGGAGGGGGGTGGGCAGACGAAGCCCAGAGACACTTGATGAATCTGTGTTGGATGCAGGCTGTCTCTGCCCACCAGAGCTAGCAGTGCAAGTGCAAGGCAGAAGGTCTTTGCCCTTATTTTTGTCTTCTCAAGATGTTCACCTGGCAACTTTGCCTGCAAGCCACACCTCAAAGTCTCACGGGGCAATGGTGTAAGTCTGAAGCCCACAGCCAACAGAAAATAAAACCAGAGGACCCTGGAAGCAGTTTTGTCCCTCCACAATTGAAACACAGATTCCATTTGCCCTGTCTTCCCACCCTCCAAAAATGATGGGACTCTCCGCAGCTCCTGCACTATGTTTTTTCTTGCCTGGGAGTTCTGCCCACGTTTTCCCTGTTCTTTTTCTCTTACTGTTCAGGCACCAATACAGGTTAGGCATGGATCTGCTGGAGACAAGTTCTGAAGAGAAAGATCTGGGCGTCCTGGTAGACAGCAAAATGACAATGAGCAAGCAGTGTGCTCTTGTGGCCAGGAAGGCCAACGGAATCCTGGGCTGCATAGGGAAGAGCGTGGC
>JAHREE010000330.1:984371-1021084 GCA_033628505.1 Tringa tobata | reverse complement strand
CATAGAATGGTTTGGGTTGGAAGGGACCTTTACAGGTAATCTAGTCCAATCCCTTGCCATGAGCAGGGACACATCCCTCTAGACCAGGTTGCTTGAAGCCCTGTCCAACCTGGCCTTGAACACCTCCAGGGATGGGGCATCCAAAACTTCTCTGAGCAACCTGGGTCAGTGTCTCATCACCAGCGAAAAATTTCTTCATGATATCTAATCAAAATCTCCCCTCTTTCAGTTTGAAGCCATTAACCCTTGTCCTGTCACAACACATCCTGCTAAAAAGCCTGCCCCATCTTTCTTATAGGCCACCTTTAAGTACTGAAAGGCTGCAATAAGGTCTTCCCGGAGCCTTCTCTTCTCCAGGCTGAACCCCCCCAACTCTCTCAGCCTGTCCTCCCAGCAGAGGGGCTCCAGCCCTCCCAGCATCTCCGTGGCCTCCTCTTGCCCCACTCCAACAGGTCCATGTCTCTTCTGTGCTGAGGCCCCAGAGCTGGAGGCAGCACTGGGTGGGGGGGTGTCTCCCCAGAGCAGAGCAGAGGGGCAGAATCCCCCCCTGGCCCTGCTGGCCACGCTGCTGGGGATGCAGCCCAGGATGCAGTTGGCTTTCTCGGCTGCCAGCGCACGTTGCCAGTTCATGTCTAGCTTTTCACCCACCCGTACACCCAAATCCTTCTCAGCAGGGCTGCTCTCAATCCCTTCCTCCCCCAGCCTGTGTGGAGACTGGGGGTTGCCCTGACCCAGCTGCAGAACCCTGCACTTGGCTTTGTTGAACCTCATGAGGTTGCCATGGGCACAGTTCTCAAGCTTGTCCACATCACTTTGGGTGGCATCCTGTCCCTCAGGCGTGTCAGCTCTACCGCTCAGCTTAGTGCCATCTGCAAACTTGCTGAGGATGCTCTTGATCCCACTATGACATTGATGAAAGATATTAAACGGTGCTGGTTCCAATAAGGATCCCTGAGGGACACCACTTGTCACCAGTCTCCATGTGGATATCGAGCCATTGACCACTACCCTCTGGATGTGACCATCCAACCAATTCCTCATCCACTGAACAGCCCAGCCACCAAACCCGTAGGTCTCCCAAATAGAGAGAAGGATGCTGTGGGGGATCATGTCAAAAGCCTTATAGAAGTCCAGATAGATGACATCTATCTTCTGTAGACTCTCACTCTGCAGAGTAGTCACCTGGTCACCAAAGTCATCTCATCTTAATCCTGTGGTGGTACCTGCTTAGGCTGAGAGTTTCAACAGTATTTCCCACTCCAGGTGATGTACAACATCCCTCAAGCTCTCCACAAATGTCTCGAGCACCATTATGTGCTTATTCAATTTTCTAGCACTGCCTACCTGGGCATCAAGCTGCTGGGAATGGGCAGTCACCCAAGTGACAAGAAGAGCCAAGAGTATGCCCATCCTTCAAATCACTACATCACAGCGTGAGCACAGCTGATCCTTTTGTAGCTAGTCATATCTGGGTGGGTGAGTGTGGAGTGTAGTGTCCCAGGAGATCCAGACATGCGTTTATTACCCTACTTTTTAGATTAATTTCACTGCCACTTTGGTCACTGGTAGATGGTTTGGAGCTAGCTAAGGTGTGCCTGCTTTGGAGTTGTAAGTGGAGCTGTCTGCATCTTGCATTGGCAATGTCTTCATGGCCCAAGGCCAGGCGGCCTGAGGAAGGCTATGGTGGGTACCAGAGGGAACTAAGCCAGGCCTGGTCCAGAGAGAGAGATATCAAGAGCAGCATCTTCCTCCAGGATGACTAAAGACACAGTGTCTGAGAGATGTAGCACCACATGATGAGTCTAAGATGGGACAGGAACCAGAGCTAACCTGGTGACCAGGAGGATGCCCCTCTATCCCGCTCAACACCAACATCAGCACAAAGTCAAGCCAAAATCCCAGCATGTAAAGCATCGTCACGCTCCTGGTGGCAAACTTCCCTGAACAACAGCAGGAACAGAAAAAAAGTGGCCAGGGCAAAGTTCTTGGCCCTCTTCTTCCTCATGTATTTTTTTTTAAAAGCAACAGACTATAATCGGAGCCGGAGGAAATGAAGCATAAATATCAAACTTTGTTTAGTCTGAGGAAATATCATTTGTAATTAGAGATGGGCATCCTGTTGACATGACATAACCTATTTTAAGTGTGAGGTGAGCACGTGTTCAATCTCTAATCTTTTGCAAGTCATTAAAAACTGCCAGTTCCTCTCTGCCGGGCTGGTTTCTTTTCTTTTCTTTTGGTTTAATTTCTGAAAAGCAACTGGGTTAACGACAGCCCAAGATAATGATGCTTATCCTGGCAGTGATGTCTTGGAGCATCTCAGTAGCTGGGAGTTTTACTTTCTGTTTATGCACTTCTGCTTTTCTCCATGCCAGTCCCATCAGCCAAGCCTGCTCACCTCTCCTATGGAAGGGTAGGAATCCCATGAGACTTGGAAGGGTCGAGCCTACAGCAGGACACGGCCCAGGGTTGATCTTGTGTGACCAGCACTGACATGTGGCCCTTTTTTTTTTTTTGAAGTGGGATTTGCCAGTTACCACATCCTGCTGCCCCAGTGTGGAGGCGTGCAGGATTTCTGTGTGGCAGATACCAGCAGAGATCATTGCAGAATTGGTGCTCGTAAGCAATTTTGGAGGCATGATGCTACAAGTCTTCGGGGTGTGGCGTCCCTCCTGGTGTCCTCAGGTTCTTTCATGGGGTTTGCATGGGTACATCAACATTGACAGATAATCTGGCTCCCCACAGTCAACCACATTGTGGGTTAGCTCTCTCATGGGCGCCCTTCCCCACCAAACCAGCTTGTTTCTTCCAAGCTGGGTGTAGTTCTGGGGTTTCCTTCAGGGCCTACATCAGGTTTGGCTTCTTCTGCTCCACATGGAGCTCCTGCAGTATCCCAGTGGGCTTTGCATACTGTCTCTACATTATTCAAGGCACTATGAAAGACACATAACAGTGAAACAATGACGTTCAGGGCTGTGGGAACACCATACAGAGCTACACATCTGAGTGCTGCACACCTGGACGTGGACAACTTGCTCTAGAGCGGGGCCAGGTCTGTACTGGTTAGGCCAGGGATCACTTCCTCGGAGACACATCTTCATTGGGAGAGATGTAACTGGAGAAGCATCGGCACTCAGGTGTCACTGGGAATCAGCCATAGGTTGACCCAAGTCATCTGTGGCCCACACACCAGAGATGGAAGTCTAACAACAGCAGGATCTGTGAGAATAATTACTTCTACTTGCATATGAGTCTGAAATTTATTGTCAGGAGACTTCTTACTCTTCCTAAGTATTTGTTGGAAAATATAATTGGACTCCTGTCTCTAAGCGGCATGTCCACAGTTGTCCACCAAGCTTGGCTGCTGTGTCAAGTTGGCCATCAGGTTGGCCTGCCGTGGTCGCAGGCAGGGTTAGAATATGCCCTTGTGCCTCAGTGAAGTCTCTTTGTGGGTCAGCCTGAGCCAAATAAGCTAGGAGGGAGCAACAGGTGAGTTTTGGCTGGTGTGGGAGGTGTGAGCATCAACACATCAATATCGAGCCCACGCCAAACCCAACAGTGCGGCCGTATTCACTAGGCATGGTGCCACAAGGTAAAGCAAGAGTGGACAGTCAGTTTAGGAGTTGCATGGAGGAGGCAAACGCAACTTTGAGATCTTAAGCTCACCCCTTGGTACTGCCCAATGTACCTTGAAAGCACCCATCTGAGGACATCGAACAGGTTTGGGGACTGCTGCACACACGCAAGCTTCTCCATAGGATCCACCACTGTTGCCAAGACAAGTCAATAAGAGATCATTTACTTCCTAATCTTCAAGCCATTTGGCCTTTAATAAATACATATATACTGCTCGACATGCACACGGGCAACAGCCATTGAAGTAATGAAATCATTATTGTTTACTTCTTGATCATTACGTACACGTTACTATTAAATTTATTGCCCTTGTTACATACTTATTGCAACAACATGTGCCAAGTATATTTCCCGCAACATTTAACGAACCACATCTTTCACATCTGTGGATGTTTTCGTCTTGAGCCTCCCAGCATGCTGCAGCATCTGAAGCTGCTCCGACTCACAGGAGCTGGTGTGCTACAGAAAATGAGCAGTAACCTGTTGCAAAGAAGCAAAAGCTGGGAGGCAGCATATGTTTAGCAGAATCCACAAATCTGCTTGGCACATGGTGTAAAAGGACATGGCTTTTATCTGATTTTAATAAGAAGATCCAGGAAAGTGAGGCAGAGTTTATGCTTTCCAGGAGAAGGGAGACAGCACCTTGGGGTTTTTTTTGGTGAAAATCCTTGCCCATCATTGCACATCATGGTGCAAAAGGGGGAAACCACCTGATGCTGAAGCCAAACATCTCCTCCAACGGGGAGGTCACTCAGTGGAGGTGTTCCTCATGGACCATGGGGAGAAGGTGGGAGGTTTGCAGTGGTCTCGATTGGGGGTCCCTGGTGGGGTGGCCCAGGGGAAGTCAGGTCCTGGCTGGTGGAGCCAAGACTCAGTTTGGACCCAAGACTCAGTTTGGACCGAAGACACCTGGTCAGGAGCTGGCAAAACCCTATCAGAGGTTTGTGCTCCTGCAAACTAACACGTGGAGCCAGCTGACACCTGCCCAGGCACTTCTTCTGAGCAGAAGAAGTGGACAGTGTGCAAGTGTCCCACTGATTTAACCAAGAGCATTGCTTCTGAAGTAAGAGGGAGTTTCACACCCGAGGAAAAGAAATAAAGGTCTGTCACCTTGCCCTTTTTGGAAGGTACTTATGTTATTACCCGTTCAAGCATTAAATTGAATTTATCCTTTCCCCAGAGGGTACATTTGGCCATCCCACCGCTCTGCTGCAGAGACACACCTGAGCTGTTGGGACACCAGAGGCGATGTGTTTGCCTTAGTACAGGACTTCCCTCTGATATACTTTTTTTTTTTTCCTCCACACCCCATCCTGCAGGGACGTGGAGTTTAGGGTTTGCAGGCAGTGATTTACCCCAGCCCTGGCGAGACCTGTCCCCGAGCACCTGCAGCTGAAAGCCACACGCTCGCATCCGTGGGACAGGCAGGGCGAACTTCAGAGAGACAAGCACGTGTCCCCCAAAGCCCGCGGAGGGGATTTTTTGTGGTATTCACAGGCTTGTTTCATGTGTCAATGCGAGAGGAGCGTAATTACCAGCTGAGAAACTGCAGGAAATAAGCCAAGGTTGAATGAACGAAATGGAAAATAAAGAGAAGCGCAGAGGACACACACATTTTAAAACTATTACGGAGGTATGTATTCACGTGCTCGTGGGAGCCTGGGAATATATAAGAGCTCATGACTGCGAAGGAATGAATTCAAGGACCAGTCTATGGGGAGTATTCTTTTTTTTTTTTTTTTTTTTTTTTCTCTCTGTGACTTCAAACTTCTCTCGGAGCTCGCAGAGTTTTAGTCAGCTGGCATGCAACAGAGGTACGACTTCCCCAAGGAAACTCTTCCTCGGCTTGAGCTGGGAAGGCTGCTGGGAGAGTCCGGGAGGCAGAAGGCTGCAAGCAGAGGCGAATCCTCCTCCTCCTCCTCCTCTTCCTCCTCCTCCTCCTCCTCCAGCCACAGAGCAGGTACGTGGAGACGCGTGTGAAAACCGGGAGCCTGCTGGAAAGTTGAGCTTTCACCGGCAGGAGAGACGGGGGCTCCGGTGACTTAGAGCTGCAGCCTTTTAAAAATAACACAGTTGAGGAAGGTACTGTATAAATAAAATATACTGTGTTTATGAATAGGCTGAGGAAGGGACTAAACACACTGTGTGGAGGGCTCTAATGCACACAGCTGTATATTTGATCCATCAGGGACTTGCACTGCAGCGAGTGAGATCCTTTACATTAAGGAGGCACTGGTTAGTTTATAACAATACAGCTGTCATATGCCGGCTTTGTTATTATTCTCTGTGTTTACAGTAGTGGAAGAAGGGGAGATGTGGTGGTGGTTTGGTTTTTTTTTGGTGTTTTTTTTTTTTCTCCTTTCTTCACAGGACTTTAGTCTATTTATGGTGTTACTGCATTATAGCGTTCTGAACCAGGAGTGCTGCAGAGCTCAGCATCGTGCGCTGATTAAACGCTGCTCCCCCCAGCTCTCTCCGACACCGAATCCTAACACAGCCTTGGGCAAATCACACAGTCTCCCCGAGGGGGGCAAAAATGCTCTTTGGCTCCTGGGCTCCTCTTGCTCTCCATGCTGTCATTGAACTCTCCCTGCCGGAGCAGGAGGTGTGAGACGCCAGGGTTATTTCCCTGCTCCTAAGATCCTGGAAGCTTGAATGTCACCTTGGGTGAGCGGTGACTTACTGGTGGTGTTCTGCTGCATCTGGGCTGTTAGGACGAGGAATCAATGTTTAGGCAATACTTGGAAAGAGTAAAGTTTCAGAAAATCCTCGTCTATGTAAAAGTCAAGATAATTTTTCTAAAGCCAGACCCTGCTGTATTTTTGATAAAAGTACAAACATGTTTCCCTTAAATAGAAGCCAAAGTTTGGCTTTCCACAACAGTGGAAATTTGTGTGTTTTGTTTTTTTCTTTACTAAGATGTCATCATTTCAACCTTAGGATTATCTTATTGTTCTAAAATGCTTGAAATCTTTTAGTTTTCAGTAACAAAAATTCACTACCAGGCACCTCTTGTAAAAGCAGATGGTTACAGCTTAGCGACCGTATCAGTGCTTGGCCTTTTTCTGATACAGTGATGAGTGGATTCGAGGGGGTGGGTATCAGTATCATACAAGTCAAATCTATTAGAAATAATTTTCCTCACTTCATTTCATCTCTTGTTGGATCACACAAATTGAGTGTTCCTTTTCTCAAACACTGACTCCACTGCTGAATAACAAACCAACTTCTCTCTTTCTCAGTTACACTTAGATTAAAGCTGGTGAGAAAAAGGTCCTCGTTTGGTTCCTGGATTTGATTTTCTCCAGGAATTTGGTTCTCCAGGGAGAGCATTTCATGTTCAAATAGCTTAATCTTCGAATGCCACTTTACGTCAGTTTTTGTTGACGGAAGTGTTTTCATTTTCCCATCTACTGCTGTCCCTTCACCCAGCCCCTTGCTCACAAAGTCTCCAGGCTGGTGGGCTTCATGCAATTCTCATTTGTTTTCATTTTCTCTCCTGGAGAAAGGAGTAGGGGAAAAAAGATTAATAATGTAGGGGAACTGGCTAAACCCTGTGTGTCCAATTAATTAGAAAGGTTAATTTTTGGTGGGGAAATGCTGTTGGCTGCACACCTGATAGAGGTGCATGTGGAGAGAGGACAGAAAGAAGGCAGGTAGACAGCAGCCTTGAGAAAAGCCACGCTGGGATTATAGGAGATGTAGGAGACCTTATTTTGGTATGTGGACTTGACACTGAAGAGGCAGGAGGCTGCATCTGCCCATGAGAGACCAAGCACAGTGCAGATGGCAGGAGCAAACCAAAGCAGGAGAAGCAGCTCCTGGAGATGTTGTAGGGTCCCAGGAGCTGGAGCTTGTACCTCCTTCTCAGAGGCTGTGGCTGAAGGTGGCATGGACTATTTATTTTTTAATAGGATTAATATTAATGTTGTCTCCAGCTCCCTGGTGGGATGAATCACCGGGGAGCTATTCCAGTCCAAAGGGAGCAAGACTTGTCCCACTCCTGCCCTTGCAGTTCAGACCCACTTTCTAAGGCGGGAGCTTGTTTAGTTTACTTCTCTGGAGAGTTTGATTCATGCAGCTCGAAGCAGGACTCAACCCAAAAGCAGTGCCTTAGAAAGCAGCAGCCTTATGGATGGACGGGGTCCAAAAGGTCTGGAGGTTCAAGACGCGTAATCGTCAAGACATATTCTTGTTTTTTCTGAAACCCTTGGGAACCTGCAGCAGATTACGGACAGGCTGGCGAGAGCCAGCGGCTGGGATTTGCTTTTCCCTCTTGCTCTGGGCCAGGCTGAGAAGAGGGTTTTGGAGGAGAGGAGAGGTCTGATGAGGTGTCCACCAACCCTTGTCCCCACACTGCCCCCAGCCTTGTGTGATATGGGGCGAAATCTGGCTGAAGTTGAGAGAAACTGAGCAGGCAGCAATCACTGAGGAGACCACAGGAAAATTAGGAAGGGCCTGATTTCACCCAGTCACGGGTGCAACCCCTTTGGCATCACTGGCATGGGACAGCCCTTGCTATTTTGTGCTGGTGGGCAAAAGAGCTTGATTCTCCAATCTGACGATGGAGAAGATTCAACCTCTCCCACGGAGAGGACCCAATCTCTCCGATGGAAAGGACCCTTGCTCTGCAGACGTGGCTACCAAGCACCCGCCATGCTAAGGTTTCAACACCACTTTAAGGGAATAAACTGCAGGACAGCCCATAGCATGAAAATATTGAAAAAGGGGAAGTCAGCCAAATGCTTCAGGGTCTTTGAAACTGTTCACTATCAGATCCCCTTAGGAAAGGGCAAAGGTGGTCATGACACTGCTGATCTTTCCCCGTGTGCCTCTAAGGCGGTGGTTTTAATGAAGCAAAGTCCTGAGCAGCAGAATCAGTGCGTGCTGTTCCCGCCTGCTTTGGCATTTGTTTCTGTCCAGGCTTTTCTTCACAGTTGGGCTGGCACAGCTGCTTGGCCACTCGGTAAAACAGCTTGAGGAGCAGATATGGCTTTTTAAAAAGCACAACCAACAAAAGCCTTGCTATTTTTACCCCTGCGAGTCCAAACTTCCCACAGTGTCCTGAACATCCAGGTGTCGGAAAATGTGAAGATGAAATCATCCAGGGCACTCACTACTCTTCATTACTGGCATGATATTTGAATTCCATCTCTAAATCAAACCAACATAGCCTATTTAAAATAAAAAAAAAAAAAAAAAGTATTTTTCTTCTCTTGAAGACCTCAAATACTTGAGGTTTTCCTTGCGAAAGTGGCTGTGTGTCCCAAGTTCTGTTGCATGCTGCTGACGAGGTGAACTCTAAACCCAGAGCATCCAAAAGACATTTAAACCTCTGGACGCTGCAGTGGTCCTCAGGTTCAACGTGAGTTTTCTGCTTACCCCAAGGGGATTGCTCGAGGTAGCACACCAAAGGGACCAAGGTGCAGCCAGCTCCGACCAAGGGAAGCTCAAGACACTACGTGCTTAGGGGAAGGTGATGAAAACCAGCCCCGTCGAGGTGAACCTGTCCAGGGTTGTGACAATCTCACTGTCAGCCTGTTCTCTTGAGAGCTAAACGTGGGTCTTTCAACCCGTTGCACCTAATTGTGCCCTTCTCTTGCCCACATGCATACTGCTGCCTCTTAGTTCCATTTATGCTTCTTATTTCAGGGCATTTTGCAAAGCAAACGCGATGATAAGAGCTCTTTGGCTTAGTATTTCAGCCATGGGAAAAACGCATTGCAACAATTCGGGCTCATGAGGTTGGGAGACAGCAACCGGGGAAATCTATGTAAAGGCGGGGTTTCCCAAGGCAGGTATTAATTAGCAAGAGGAAGTGAGGAAACCAGCAATTAAACAGCTGCTCCAGCCCTAGAGGGCAGCACAAAATAATAAATAAAAAGCTGAACTCGCAGGCAATCCGAAATCGTCTTCCGCATGAGAAAAGCATCCCTTCTGCACTGGGAATTTTTCCTGGGTAGATTCAGCACTATGTACTCGCTGCCAAAAATTCAGCAGCAGCTTAACCAGATGTTTGGACCTCCCCCCTCCCTCTATCCCTAATTTTTGCCTCGTGCCATGAAAAACCCATCAATCAGGTGCGTTGGGGCTGTCACTGTTACCCCCGTCCTGCCCGCAGACTGCTATCACACTTTGATTAGTGGGACCACTGCAAAGAGTTATCTCTTCCAGGGCAGGTTTCCAGACTCTGGGGCTTTTGTATTTATCAGCCGTGAATGTGACACCTTTGATCCCCAAGCACCGCTTTCCTGACGATGCAGAGAGTGATTTAGGTGGAGGGGTAGGAGGGCTCCAACCCTCCGGGGGGAACGTAACTGCCGGACACACAACCCTCAAGTAAACACGCCGCCTTGCACCACACGCCCAGCTAAACAATGGCACCGGCAACGATAAGTCACTTATTCCCCGTGAGCAAAACCCTGGCTCGATCCTGACAGTTTCTCTGGGGAAAAAAAAAAAAAAAAAAAAAAAGAAAAAAAAGTCCCCCTCCTTTCTCAACGCCTGCCCCGAGCAAGGGCTTCAGGATGTCACACAGTAGCTGACTCCGTCCGGAGCACAGCGGTGGCTAGGACCCAGCAAGAGCCCGGAGAAGACCCCGGAGGAAGGCAAGCAACATTAATTTAAAGCAGACACTGTCCCAAATAAGGTTACTTCCCTGAAAATGCCTTCCTTACAAAGTTAGGAGCGAGCCTCTTGGCGTCCCGAATGGGTGAACGTGAAGCTGAAGAACAATTTCATCGGTGCCGGGACTGAGCCGGTTTCGAGGAGCTGGATATGCTTTTTAAAGAGATGATAAGCAGTGTCTGGGGATGCGGGAAACCCTTGGAAGAAGGTAAATGTGAAATACTCACTCTTTTTAACCCTGAAGGCTCTAATTTAGCAGCAAGGAGTCTTGTGTGAAAAAGGATCAGACCCCGGGGATTTTGGTTTGTGTTTTGTGTGTTCTCGCGTGTTTAACCTCTCTGGCACAGGAAAACGACTCTGTTAATTGTCTAAGGAGTAACAAAAATTACCTTGGGGGGAAATTTGGAAGGCGTTGCTGTTGCTAGTTACAAGCAACGTGTGGTTTCAGGATTAATATTGTAACGGAGACAGAGGCAAATAATGTTTTGGAGGGGGAGCTGGGCAAACTGGGATAAAACCCCGATTCTTCCGTGGTTTCAAATGTGTCTTGGGGCAAATCAGTGCTCTTCTCTGCCTTTGCCCTCCCATCTGTTAAGTGGATATGCTGACGTGGTTCGGGTACCATGCCTTTTCTAGATGCTAAGTTATTTGACCCACTTAAGAAGATTCCTTGGGGGTGCTACTCACTGAAATCACCTGCATTTTTCAGCTGTGGATGGGGCTGGGTAATTTGGAAGTACCGTGATGGAAAGCTGTGACACTGAACGTGGTTCAGAGCTCAGTCCTGCTCTGAGATATGCTGGGATTTTTATCCCAGCTGCCAGCGGGAGCAAACTGGCACCGAGTATGAAACTGCTTTGACTCTGGGAAAGCCTCAGAGCAATAAAAGATCCTTTAGGTCAAGTTGCTGCTACTGCTGCTCTGGAACTGTTTTTTTGAGCTGTTAGAGACATCAGTACCAGCGCCAACAGGCAGGGTTCAGTGGTGATGCTCTGTGACACCAGGGTAATGGGGAACCTGTGAGCCCCAAGCTCTGCACTGGGAGAGGGTGGTGGGCACCTGAGACCTGTCCAGAGGGCAGACAGGAGGGGGTTCACAGAGTGGTTTGGCTTGGAAGGGACATCAAAGGTCATCCAGCTCCAACCCCCCTGCCCTGGGCAGGGACACCTCCCACCAGACCAGGTTGCTCAAAGCCCCATCCAGCCTGGCCTTGAACCCCTCCAGGGATGGGGCAGCCACAGTTTCTCTGGGCAGCCTGGGCCAGGGTCTCACCACCCTCACAGAAAAGACTTTCTTCCTAAGATCTAATCTAAATCTCCCCTCTTTCAGTTTAAAACTGTTATCTCTCATCCTATGGCTCCCCTCCCTGATCAAGAGTCCCTCCTCATGTCTCCTGTAGACCCCCTTCATGTACTGGAAGGCTGCTATAAGGTCTCCCCAGAGCCTTCTTTTCTCCAGGCTGAACAACTGCAACTCTCTCAGCCTGTCTTCATAGGAGAGTTCCTCCAGCGCTCTGATCATCCTCTGTGGATGCAGTGCTGTGTCACACTAAGTGTTGCTGAGGAGGGTCTAAAGGCTGTCCAGAGAAAAGCCAGTCAGAGAAAAGCTCCTCATCTGGATAGTTAAACTGAAAACCACCTTGGGAAGGGAATGTCCATAAACAAGGAGGTCATACTGTACCATGAGGAGTGGCTTACCCTCCTCTGGACAGAGTCCATGTGGTCTCCTACAGAAGAGATCATCACATCCTACTGCTTCAGATGACAGCCTCCTTAGAAGCACCTTGAGGGACAGCGTCCTTGCTTACTACAGATCTGTCTTACACAGCAAGCTGTTTGTGTTCGTATACATCAATTTCCCAGTTGCTTTATGAACTTACAATTTAGGAAGTTTCAAAGTGGTGGGTGCTGAGGAAGAGGAACGCGTGTGAACCTCATGGGATTCAACCAGTCCAAGTGCAAGGTCCTGCACCTGTGCAATCCCAGGCACAAATACAGGTTGGGCAGAGGATGGACTGAGAGGACCCCCTGAGGAGAAGGACCTCGGGGTATCGGTAGACAAGAAGCTCAACATGAGTCAGCAATTTGTGCTGGCAGCCCAGAAAGCCAATCACATCCTGGGCTGCATCAAAAGCCAGCACGTCAAGGGAGGTGATTCTACCCCTCTACTCTGAGCTCGTGAGACCCCACCTGCAGTACTGCATCCAGCTTTGGAGGCCTCAGCACAGGAAGGACATGGGGCTGTTGGAACAGGTCCAGCAGAGGGCCACAAAAATGATCAGAGGGCTGGAGCACCTCTCCTATGAAGACAGGCTGAGAGAGTCGGGATTGTTCATCCTGGAGAAGAGAAAGCTCCTGCGAGACCTTATAGCAGCCTTCCAATACCTAAAGGGGGCCTACAGGAGACATGGGGAGGGACTCTTTATCAGGTAGTGGAGCTATAGGAAAAGGAGTATTGGTTTTAAACTGAAAGAGGGGATATTTAGATTAGATCTTAGGAAGAAAGTATTTTCTGTGAGGGTGGTGAGACCCTGGCCCAGGTTGCCCAGAGAAGCTGTGGCTGCCCCATCCCTGGAGGGGTTCAAGACCAGGCTGGATGGGGCTTTGAGCAACCTGGTCTGGTGGGAGGTGTCTCTGCCCAGGGCAGGGGGCTTGGAACTAGATTATCTTTAAGGTCCCTTCCAACTCTAACCATTCCATGATCCTATGATAGTGAACCTGTTGGCTTTGCTGTTCAGCAATTGCCATTCATGCAGGGAAGCGTGGCCATCAGCTGCGTCCCTCAAACAGCGACTAAGCTGAGGGATCTCCACCAGATGGGAATGATCCCATCTCTTTTGCTTCCAGCCTCCTGGTGCGGGTGGAAGCCGCTGAGTAATGGTACGTTGATGCTGGGTTTTGGCGGCACATACGCGCGGGATCGACGTGCGTTTGGAGTTTGCCAGATGCAGGCTTGCTCCTGGAAAGACTTAAGAGCAGTTCTAGCTAAGCACTGCTGCATGGCTTCCAGTGGGGCTCTGGATGTGGGCAGGACCAGCTCAGACCTGCCTGCAAGAAGCCACACAAATACGGACAGATTCGGCATGTTTACAACAGGGGCTGTCCTAAAGAAGCGGTATCTGGAGCTCACGTCCGTGGAGACCACAGCCAGAGACCTCGTTAGTGTCCACCTAGAAACAAGCCGTTTGAAGGACAAATGCTCATTTTTCTCCCATTGCCCAATGACAGGCCTCATGGTGTTTGGCTCCTTTTGCAGTTGTTCTATGCTTTTTTTTCTGGAGTGCTTTCCAAACAGTTAAACTCTGATGGATCCTTTGTTTCACACAAATCCATACTGTTTGTATCTGTCTGTCTCTTTTTAAGGCATCTGCTCTCAAATCTATTTAAAAGCCTGCCCATACCTGGGATGTATAAAACGGAAAACTGACATTTGGAAAAAGTTCTCAGTCCATTCTTTAAGCTGTTTATGTTTCACGATGAGCCTGTAAAAGCTCTGACACTCTGGGATGAGAGGAGTGGGAAACGTGGATGGAAATGGAAACTGATCCCAGTGTTTGGTGTTTCTGAGTGGCGCCCATTCACTTTGGTCAAGACTTGTCACACCAAAAGCAAAACTCCAGCCCAGCTGGGCTGAGTCTGAACTCCTTCTATGGACAGAGTGAGGTGGCTCTGGAAGGTCACTCACTCTCCGGTAGTTGTTTTTCTCAGTGATATCAGACACAGTGCCCAGCTTGAGCATCTGGAGTTCATTGGGTGGCCTAGGTGTCATCCAGGTAGCAGCTGAAATCACACTGGATCTCTCTTTCAAATCCTCATAAAAATTTCTTTTTCCCATCAGCCTCAAAGGCATGCAAAGGGAATAGCAAGCCCAAAGTGCTGTAGGCTCAGAGATGGGTTAATTTATTCCACTGCATGTGTGCTTTTCCACATTAGACAATGATCTGGTGCCAACTTTCACATGCGTTGACCACTGTGCCACATTTTGAAATCTAACCATGATTAAATTTTTTCCTGCAGAACCATGAAACTGTACATTGTCTTCTTCCTGGCAGCGGTGAACAGAGGAACCTCTAACAATCAGCCCACGGAGGGGAAGTCCTGTGAAATGGTAAGGCTGTCTCCCTGCTCAGGCCCCTTGAGATTCTGGATGAGGTGGGGACCCATTAGTTCCAGGCACTGCACAAATAGCTGTGGTCTCTGAGAAAGGAAGCTGCCCAGGACCAGGCTCTCCATGACAACAGAGATGGGCTTTGCTGGGTTGGTGGATGTTCTCCAGGCTGTTCTTGGGCTATGTCCTCACTGCACATAAAAGGGGAGAAAAAAGAGAAGTCATTATCTCCATTTTTCAATAAGGCAAAGCAGGTTGAAAGAGGTTTGACCTGATTTCCCCAAGACTACAGGCATTCTGTGGCCGAGACAGTGAAAGAACTTAGACCTAAAATCGACTCCTTTATATCAGGCCTCAGTTCTTTGTGCTTTAAACAAAGCACCTTCTGTAAAATACTTCTCCACCGGCCCTTTTGTACTAACAGGGAGTCTGACCTCCTCTGCCCTGACACAGCATTGTGGCCAGGGAAGTTGTGCCTGACTTCTGCTGGAGGTAGAAAAAGTGACAAAACCTCTTGTTCCTGTATAAAGTTTGCTCCTTGATTTTTTGCAAGCACCTGGTGCGATATCGTAAATGTTATTCATTGCTGAACTTGCTCCTTTCCCTATCCAAGTGCTTGCTGACTGTAACAGGCCATTTAAAAATACTTATGGTGGTTTGTTGTTGTTTTTTTTGAACGTTGAAGCTGTTCAGCACAAATCCTCGAGAACTTCCAAAATAGGGAAAAAAAATAATTTGCTAGCTGTACACATCTCCCTTATGGGACTCATTCCATTCCGGCCCACCCTGCCGTATTGCTGCACTTCCTGAATTCCAGAGAAATTAAGACCTAGTATATATAAAAAGATCTTGGGAAGGTGACCAGATAGCTCGGCTCATTGGCTGGAGAGAGAAGACTGATGAAGCCACTGTAAACACGACAGCTCGGGTCCCATGTATCATAGTCATATGAAGGCTGGGTGAAACACACAATAATCCAAGCAGATTCACCCCGTCCCGTTTCTTGACGGGTCACAGACCAGGCCGATGGCTGAGAAGTAAACACATGCTTGTTTCCACCACTCCACTGTAAACTGCTTTCATCAAGTCAACAACCCACGTCTCTACGCAACGAGGCTGGGATAAATTCGGCCCTGACAGAAAACACGCTGCAGTCCGGGTCTGGGATGCTCATCTGGTATAAATTAACAGCTCAGCATCACTAATGTCAATGTTGATTTTCTTCCTCTGCTGGGCGTTTGG
Organism: Tringa tobata; assembly: GCA_033628505.1. Taxonomy (NCBI): domain Eukaryota; kingdom Metazoa; phylum Chordata; class Aves; order Charadriiformes; family Scolopacidae; genus Tringa; species Tringa tobata. The sequence goes on along the minus strand of JAHREE010000330.1, from coordinate 1,005,472 downwards.
TCCAATGGAAGGAGAAGGGGGTAAATCCAAACACAGCTTAAAGATGGAGCTACTGGATTAGCTGGTGTGTCCATTGAGAGTCCTGCTTGCTTCACATGCTTACTCTTCATCACAGCCTGGCTGTTGTACGTGGTGCTTTCCCTGTGGCAATACCTTCAGAATAGCAAAGGCTGAGAAATGGAACCTTTCATCCCAGATCCCATAGAAGAGGGATCAGAAACCCGTGCCCCTCTCTGAGTCACCCCTGGTGCTCCTGCCGTTGAACCAAAGTCTTTTAAAAAAGAGCGTTTAGGAAGTAAACAGTCACTACCAGACCCCTGATATGGGAGTGAGCTGCACTGATTATACAAGTTACTGCACATCTACCTGTTTGTGAGACATCAAGGCACGGCTTAAAAGCCAGGAGATACTTCCTGATTCATGTTGCCTTCCAGGGAGAAGGGCTTCAACTAGTTCATGTTTTACCTTCCAAACAAAAATGTTTCTGCTAATTCATGTTGACTGGCAAAGCAGGATCTTTCAAATAATTTATAGAAGGGAGGGGTTTTTTAATGTCTTACCTTGCACTGAGGTGATGCAAGAACATGTGCATAACCAGTTACCATAGATCAGCTGATATGTGGTACCCGGGCAAATTGCTAAGGTTTGGTTGTGTAGCTGAGCCTCCACCTGGGCAACTCTTCTAGAGAATGGGCATAGACATCGTTCAAGTCAGTGCCAAGTGGCTCCAGCCCAAATTCTTTGGTTTCAAGCGCGCATGAGTTGATACAGGAGAATGTGAGTGGAGGCTTGGATCCAGCTGCTTTGTTTGTAGGCCTCTGACTAAGCTGGGCGACAACTTCCACCCAGTGCTGAGCAGTGAAGAACGGGAGTCAGCATCCAAATGATGCTCAGCTTTTGAGCTGTTGGGTCATTTTTTCACCAGCACCTGAATGGGACCAGACACCAAAGGGATCAAGTAGTTTTTGCCAATGGACTTCAAACAAACTGGTGGCAGCACTGGCAGAGATGATGAAGTCCGAACATGAGACTGGCAAAAATCTCTTTTCCAGCCTCAGGCTGCCAACCCTTTGGGCTATGGGGTGGGAGGAAGGGAGATACACGCAAACAGATGCTGTTTGCTCCATCCCACTGAGACGTGCATCACCTTTTCTTCCTAGCGCTGATGAGAATGAAATTCATGCAGTTTGAGCCTCGGGGAAGAAAAAGATGGTGCAGAACGGACTAGATAAGAAATTCAGCGAGGATCAAAATAGTCAGTGAAAAGGAATGAATGTTTAAAAAAAAAGATGGGAGGGGAAAAGTTATAGGAACAAATGGCAGACAGTGGGAGGTATAGATTTTATCAGTGCCTTTTATTGCTGGGAGGGTTCCATGGATGCAGATTAAAGGCCCAATCCTGCAAGATACGTGGTGAACTGGGACTGACCTCTCCCCCCTCGACTTCAGTGAAAATCAGCTGGCTGGCGTCGACAGGAGTTGGATCAGGGCTTTGCTAAGATGCTGGGTGCCCAGAGGGAGCGGAGGGTGCTTCAACCCTTGTTGAGATCTGGCTCAAAGTGTGGGAAGAAACCTGGCATCTGCCTTAGGCTGCGAAGGGGCTGCTGCTTTTTCACTCTGGATTTTTGCATCCTTCTGGCTTCTCCCTCTTCCACAAAAGGAAGAAGAAACTTCCTGCTCTGTTATTTGGGCCCCGGAGCTAAAATCAACTCGGTGCACATTCTAGCTGAAAATAAGCAATTCTACTGTGGCTTTGCAGGAAAGAAATAATGTCAGGAAGAAGCTAGAAAACTCCCTCCCCTTCTTTTATTTAGCTGGGGTTTGAGTGAGTGAGTTGGAGGGGAAAAAAGTAGGGGTTTCAGGTTTTAATAGGCCATTTACTTGGGATCTTTGAGGAAAGATGTATCATGGGAAGGACTGCAGAGCAGCCTGTGTGTATCTAGAGTTTGGATGAGCACTTGCGCTTCTCTGGCACATTTTTGTGCGGTCTCCAAAACTCACATGATGCAAAAGACATTTACAAAATGCTGACTATTGCCCCACTTCTCCTAAACAGACCTGCCACTTCATTCACCTAAAAGTTCACATTAAACAGATCTTTGTTAACATTTTTTTTTTCACTTTTAATGTTTCTTTCATGTCTGAAAAGCTTTGCGTCATGGAATCTGGATTCTGCTTCTCCACAGAAGTTAAGATTGAACAGATTTTTTTCTTTCTTTTCTTTCTGATCTTTCAACAAACAGTCCATGACCCAGTCACCCAAATACATTCATAACAAGAGTTTTCCTCCAGTAAATTAAATGCTGCCTAAGCCTTTCACATTCCACTTCCTCCTGCTGCTCTATGTTCTCCGTAATAACAAAATACAGCTTGACATTTATGCAAGGATGAGCATGTTCATGTTTCTAATGTTCCTTATGAGCGCACACTCCAAATTTTGCTCTGGACACAGATTCAGTGCTAGCTGCAATTAAACAGCCACGCATCTAGAAGATGAATTTGACTTTGACACTTGGGTTTTTTCTCTACCCTGCTGCTGAGAATTGGACTGAGAAGACGTCACCCTCACTGTATATCACAGCTTTTTTTCCACTCAAAAATTAGCTTTACATCATTTTTCTTTTCCATGTTGTGTCACGGGTGTCTTGTGTGGGTGATTTCATGAGGCTTGCTCCACACACAAGAAGAAGGGATCTGTTGTTGCTTTAGGAGGAGGATAAACATGGATAGTAAAAGGAGGAGTTTAGAGGTTTCCACCAGAAATGTTTCAGTAGCTTAATGACACATTTGGTTAAAGATGCATGGTTTAACTAAGCCATGGCTAAAGGAAGACATGATTAAATACCCAAGGGGCATGATTTAGAAGGAGAGAGATGGGTTTTGTGCCATAGGATCCCCATACATTTCTCCACCTCCTTGCTTTGGGAGCTATGCAACCAACAAAGTGGAGCTCTTGTAAGTACTACTTACTATTGTGAGTAGAGTTTGCAAGATCTAACACACCGGTGAAGCTGAGAAAATTAAACACCAAAACAAAAGTGAGGAAACAGTGCTTGATTGCAATGGAAAAAGGGCAAAACCCCTTCATTTAGAACTATTAAAATGAGCCTGGGAGAAAGCTACAAAAAGGAGAACATTTAGTAGGTATCCCATGCAGATAAAACTCCATTGTTGCAAGTCAGAAATGTCTTTAAAATGAAATGAGTGCTGTTAACTGCAAAAAGCATACAGGTTGTTGTTCTTGCTGTCTGAACGCTGAGAGAAAATAGTATGATCGGTGTTTCAGAAGGAGGATCTGCCTGGATGCTGAATGCTATTTTCTTTATATTTGATGCAAGGATGTTTCTCATTTGTCACGTGACAACCCCTTTTCTCTCTTTTTCTGGCAGGCAAACTCACAGGCATTGTGCCACAACAAAGACCTTCACCAAATCCCTCGTGGGCTCCATCCGAATGTAAACAAAATAGATCTGTCTGGAAATCTGATTCAAAGCATCCCTGAAATGCCGTTATCATTTTACACTTCCCTCCAGTGCCTGGATTTAAGCTCTAACCAGATAAGCTTCATCACGCCTGGCGTCTTTGCACACATGACAAACTTGCTGGAAATAAATTTAGCCAACAATCACTTATATGAGCTTGCTCAGAATGGGACAGAGGGGATTGGACTTTTACCCAAGGTGGAAATATTGGACTTGTCCCACAACAGTCTGTACAATGGGATGGCTGAGTATTTCATTAAACAAGCTCCAGCACTGCGGTATCTTTCCTTGTCAGACAATAGTATTATAATGATATCTCACAAGATGTTTCAGGGATCTCCCAATCTTGTGGAGATAGATCTTCAGAGCAATATCATCATGGAAATTGAAGAAGGTGCTTTTGAGACTCTGGTGAACCTTTCCAAGCTCAATCTCTCCATGAATTCAATTACTTGCATCTCTGATTTCAACCTCAGGCAGCTGGAGATACTTGACCTTAGCAGGAATAGCATTGAGACCTTCCACACCGCAAAGTCAGATGACGAATATAGCTTAAGATGTTTGGATCTGAGTGAAAACAAACTGCTTCACTTCCCAGTCTTCCCCCAGGTAAATAAACTGGTAACTCTGAATTTGTCAAAGAATTTAATCCGTCTCACTGCTGAATCCCCTCATAATAACATGGACTACATGGAAAACGAATGGCTGGATGCCTCTTTTCGTCTTCTTGATCAGAAGCAAAGTAGAAACAAAAGCTCTCTTTATTTATCCCACCTTGTATATTTAGACTTAAGTTATAATGAAATCAAATCCATTCCCGATGAGTTCTTTGAATCGATGCTGTCCCTTCACACCCTTAATCTCAGTAAAAACTGTCTTCAGGCATTTGCAGTAAAATATGACAGCACATTGAGCTCCCTAACTGTCCTGGACTTGAGCTACAATGCTTTGCAGAACCTGGTCCTGGATGCTGGCATGTTGTCAAATTTGAAGGAGCTCTATGTTCAAAACAACCATCTCCAGACCCTGCAATTTGATATCTTCTCGAGTCTTCCAAGCCTCAGACTGCTTAATCTACAGAGCAATAATATCAGCCTTTGCAGCATGTACTCAGGATTAGCCAAGCAAAGACTTGCTGGAGAGGAAAGTGGTTGTGTATCTTTTGTTGATTCTCCTACTCTTCAGTACTTGTATCTCGCCGACAACATGCTGAGCGTCCTACCAGCATACACTTTCTACAAGACTTCTCTGATTTTCTTGGATCTCTCCATGAACCCCGGACTGAAAATAGAAGTTAAAGCATTATCAGGACTGGAAAAGTCTCTGGAATATTTGTATTTACATGGCAATAGCCTGGTAGATTTAAATATTGACTTGCCTTGTTTTAGTCACCTTAAACATTTAAACCTCTCTGAAAACCAGCTGAACTGGCTGCCTAAGTGGGGTAGTGACTCTCCACTGGAAGTTCTGGACCTACGGAACAATAGGTTTAGTACGTTACAGAACAGCAATATTTTAGCATTAGAAAATTCCCTTAAAAACTTGTATCTCACTGGGAACCCACTCAACTGCTGTGGAAACACCTGGCTCTCATCAATGATCCAGAACAAAAATGTCCAGATCCCCAACGTGGAGCACTTAACGTGCCACTACACTCAGAACTTTGGGTACCAGGAAGAAATACACATCGGGAACCTTAGACCAGAAGACTGTGAAAAAGAGGATCTGAAGAAAACCAACTTCCTAATTATATTAACGTTTGTGTTGGTTTTATCTGTGATCATCATTGGCGTGGGTTCATTTTTTTGCTTCCGCAGGCAAAGCTTTAGCCATCAGTTTAAAGCATAGGAACACAAAATGCCTTGAAAACCGAAGAAATCAGGTGCTACACTGCCGGTGTGTAGAAATGAAGGGTAAAATTCTCATCTTTGATTTTTAACTGTGGATTTTAAGACGGTTTCAAAGTGCCCCTCAGCTGCACCACTACAGTGCTCTGGGCTGCAGGGACTGAAGGAAAATTTGCCATGTTTTGCACTTGCTTCATTCACAAGCAGATCTACTTAAAAAGCTTATACAGTGGCGGAAGAGGCCACTGTAAAGCTCTACTGTTGATTTGAGGGATGGGTAATTTAAACCACACCAAAAGAAAAAGCCCTCTAAAGTCTTGAGACACATCACAAAGTTCAGAGATACTTTGTGATGTCACCTTCACAGAAACACTTTATGAAAATTGAGTATTGTAACTGCATTACCTTTTTAGGACAGTCATAAACGACACCAATTGAGTAGGAAAGCCCTCCTCAAAGTTATGTGCCTCCATGACATGCTTTGATTTGGTCTGAACTTTGCTTTTCCTAAGTGATCAGCTCCTTCTTAAACTGAAATCATACAAACCTACTCCAGGGCAGGCCAAGATACAATCTTTCACTCCTTGGAGTTGGTTGCAAATCCCCCATGAGTTCCAAAACAACGAGAATTGAGCTAAAAAAGGAAATTACTGTTGTGGTTGTGGCTGCCATTTAGAAAACCCACAGCCGACCATGGGAACCAAGAACCTTGGAGGTAGGAACCTCTTTGGATACCTCTCTTTGTTTGTAGTATGTTGCTCCAGCCACTGGGGCCAGACAGGAGAGGCAGATGAGGTCAATTAGTCTTGGAACTTAATACCCCTGAGGGATGTAGGTGAAATCTCAGGTGTGAAACAGCTGCACTATACGTTACCCAGACCTGCTCAGGTCGTCACAGGTCCACAGTTCAACTCAAAGAGGAGAAATATGCCCCTCACGTGCAATACATATTTAACTGGGTTTAATGTGAAGAAATTCATCTCTGGGGTGAATGCTTTTTTACAAGAAAAAAATCTTGGAGAATGAATTTCAATCAGCTAACATTGGACTGAAATGTTTATATTTCTAAAGAAAACTGTTGGGAACTCACTGCATACAGTTACATTTCAATGCAAAAGAGTAATATATCCATTTTTAAAGGCCATAAGTTAGACAGGAAAAAGATGTTTTAAAGATAAAAGTGGGAAAAAATACAGGGAACCCAGTCCTGGGCCAGATGTCCACCATCTCTCCCTAAAAAAAGATATTATGGACTAGAGGACTGGCTGCAAGAAAAGTTATGTAGATCCTCATTCTGTGATGGGTTTAACACGGCCAACCTGTTGTGTTGCTAAAAACTGGCACTGACATATGTTATGTCCCATACTCTGACAGTAGACTGATCCTTTTGAAGTGAGAAGAAGGTCATCAACAGTAGGAGCCTGACCTACTAACAGCCTCAAAAGGAGCTGTATCAGGTTTTCTGTTAATGCCAAGAACTGTGGGTTAAGGAACGTAAGTAAGAGAAATAGAGGTCAAACCAAAACCTGTCCAGGTAAATAACTCAGAGTCTAATTGCTGCTCCACTTCTGTTTCTTCCAGCTAGTGAATGTCAAAATTAAAACACTACAAAGAGGTGTATAATTCTATTTTTAAAGTGGTTATGTAAGAAACTGGCTGGTAGTTTTCATTGTGGAATTTTGTACAATAAAAACACCTTTGAATTTTGTAAAAAGCACAGGGTTGTGAATATATTAAAGCACCAGCTTGGAATGCTCCACAGACGAACAGCTATGTCTTCCTATTTTTCTATGGTGTTCAGACTCCACTTTGGACCTTTATCTTCCTGTCCTTAAGCAGGGGGAGCTGCTCAATATCTTTGAGTGCAACCAATGGAGAACAAGGAGATCTACTGAAGATGTAGGCAAGCGTGTGCACAGTCAGTAGCAATAGGGCCTGATCTAACATCTGCAGAAGTCATTGGATCAAGCTCTTGTTCTTGTAGGACAAAATATGCACAAGCAGCAAACCCAGGGATTAGATGGAAGCCCGATGCTGAAGTCAGTGATCTTTTCCTTTGGTGTGCAAGCTGAGCTGTGTGCCCAGACGTGGGCTAATTTACCAGCAGAATGAGCATGGTAAGATTATATCTCCTTCTGAGAGCCCGTATTAGCTTGGCTGCCATGACTGGAATTAGTTAATAACCTGATGACAGAGCCAAACCCATTTAATTAACGGTTTTAACACTGCTTTTGTTTGGCTCTACCAAAAGGAAGTGCTTGTTATTACTAAACATCTGGGACTAATTAGACTTCCATTGACTTCCCTGGGAGCAGAAACAGCTTTCTCGAGGAATAAGCCTCTAGAGTAAAGTGTAGCATGGCTCATTTGGACTTCTCTGTTAACAACATAGGCAACTGAGAAGTGACATGAGCCCACTCTGGCTAATTCTGTTATTCTGGATGGGATGAGGAGTGTGAGGGAAAGAAAACATGAATAAAAGAGCAAAGAGAGAGAAAACAGGGAGAAATGTGAGCTCTCCACGATATTATTCCTCAAAATCCCAGGCTGCATGCCCAGCAGCGTGGCCAGCAGGGACGGGGGGGGATTCTGCCCCTCTGCTCTGCTCTGGGGAGACACCCCCCACCCAGTGCTGCCTCCAGCTCTGGGGCCTCAGCACAGGAGAGACATGGACCTGTTGGAGCGGGGCCAGAGGAGGCCACGGAGATGCTGGGAGGGCTGGAGCCCCTCTGCCGTGAGGACAGGCTGAGAGAGTTGGGGGGGTTCAGCCTGGAGAAGAGAAGGCTCCGGGGAGACCTTATTGTGGCCTTTCAGTACTTAAAGGGGGCTCATAAGAAAGATGGGGACAAACTTTTAGCAGGACCTGTTGTGACAGGACAAGGGTCAATGGCTTCAAACTGAAAGAGGGGAGATTTTGATCAGGTATTAGGAAGAAATTTTTCACAATGNTGTGGCCTTTCAGTACTTAAAGGGGGCTCATAAGAAAGATGGGGACAAACTTTTAGCAGGACCTGTTGTGACAGGACAAGGGTCAATGGCTTCAAACTGAAAGAGGGGAGATTTTGATCAGGTATTAGGAAGAAATTTTTCACAATGAGGGTGGTGAGACCCTGGCCCAGGTTGCCCCGAGAAGCTGTGGCTGCTCCATCCCTGAAGGTGTTCAAGTCCAGGCTGGATGGGGCTTTGAGCAACCTGGTCTGGTGGGAGGTGTCCTTGCCCAGGGCAGGAGGGTTGAATGAAATGATCTTTAAGGTGCCTTCCAACCCAAACCATTCTGTGATTCTATGAAAATACAGGTACACAGACGACAGGCCTAACTCTTGCCTCTCCTGGCTGCTTCTATGCCTGCAAGAAGTCCCAGTGCCAAAGTACCTGATCCTGGATCAAACGTAGCCATTACTCACACATTGCACATCTTCCTGCCAGCAAGCTCCTCATAGGCTGGCATGATATAGGCTATTTTGACTGTGATTTTGGAACCAAAAATTACACCCTCATTTGCTGCTTTGTCATAAAGTCCTTTCAACAGCCTCTGTTGATGCAAAGAGAGCTCATGACGCTTATCTAGGCAATATACTTCTGGGATTCTACAATGTCCTTCTGGGATTCTAGGATATGTGGTAGAGCCTGTGGGATCTATGGAGCCAATGCAAACTTTCTCTTTTTTTTTTTTTTTTTTGTTTTAAATTGTCACATGCAACTAGTGGCTTCCTCTTTGCAAATGTGTGCCTGGGGCAGGGCAATACATCTCTTTCAAATATTTCCTACCACAGTTTGCTGTGGTTTGTTCCCTAAAATGATCTTCTGCAGTAGGGTCAGGTAGATGTAAGTACTGGAAGCACTAGAAACACTCCCAGAGAGAGTCCCTAAAAGTTCAGCAAGCCGTGACTCACGTCGGCCGTCCACGGAAAGTCAAGTCTCAGTTTCCAAAGGCGTTGGCTTTTCCTGCAAACCCAAGATCAAACAATACCCCAGCAGAGTACCAGAGCCTCTGGTTACAGACCTCTCTGCAAGGACCATGCCCAGCCATGGTGGATTAGTATCAAACACAGTAAGTGCCTTCTAATATTTTGGGAGCCCAGAGCATCTGCTTTCCTGTTCCCGTGCATTCCCCATGTACTCTTTTACTTTCCTGGGAAGGAAAAAAGCAAAACCACAGCCTGAATCCCCTGTATCTCCACATGAGAGAAAAACATGTCTTACCTGGCATGATGAGGTATCCTCTGGCCATATCTTTTATTTTCCATAAACAATTGCCTGTTCTGTTTGCTCACACATGTGCAAAGGCACAGCCGCAAGCAGGCCAGTGTAAGAAAGACATCACTCCAGGATTAGCTTTGTTTAACCTAAATTGGAACAGCCTGTACTAAATGATCTTCTATAATAACAACCAGCCCGTGGTGCCGGTGCCTGTGGATTCCGATTTCATGCCTGTCTGTGTGAAGCAATTTGATCGAGATTTTCAAAAGCGATCAGTGATTCACTTCAGATGCCTAAATTTGCAGCCTGCATCCTGCCAAACCTGAAATAAGTCTGATTTTCCAGAAAACTGGGTCCATCTTCTCTCACCAAGACTCTTAGTATGTCTCGTACAAGCCCTAGAAAAAAAAAATGATATTGTCCAGACATACCTATAATTCTTTCACTTATTGTACTCTAATGATAGTTGCCTACTCTGTCAGAGCTGTGTTGAGCATCTGAAGAGCTGAAATACAGCAAAGCTACTCACCAACCCCTCTTCTGCTCCAAGAAGGACCAAGTTAAATATCTCCTCACTCTCAGAGCAATCTTTTTCCTGCTGTTGTGGCTTAATTTGAGTGAAAGAGGAAAATTACCCATCAGAAAAAAAAAACAACTAGATTAAGTATAGGGTCTGCAGCTTTCTGACAATGCTGAGACAAAGCAATAAGAGCAGATTTTGGTCTCAAGGGTCATGGATTGGTGAGGATCCAAACAGATTTTGCCAAGAAGTAAGAGAAAAGGGGGATGAGAGGAGTTTAGAGCCATCAGAGAGCTCAGGGTGAGCGATGAGAAAAGGAGAAAACAAAGTGTTGGTGTCATTCCCTCCAAGCAGTGGAGAGCTGAAAATACTCCAGAGGAACAGGCAGTAATAGGTACCTACCCACCTCTCCCCAGCCCAAGAGGCTAGAGGAGATCTGTGAAGCTTCAGCCCATCTCCTGTAGTGGAAAGGTGAGAAGAGAGCCTAGGAGACAGATAACAGAGGAGCAGAAATGAGGGATGATAAAAGTGAAAGATGGAAGGGATATGAAGTACAGAAGAGGGTTTTAGTACAGTTCAGTGCTTCTTGATGGGTAACGAAGAAGTGTAACTGGAAACTGAAGAGCATCCTTACAAGGAGAGGATGAGCGACTTGGGTCTTTTTAGTCTAGAGAAGAGAAGACTGAGGGGGGATCTGATCAATGCTCATAAATACTTAAAGAGTGGGTGTCAAGAGGATGGGGCCAGTCTTTTTTCAGTGGTGCCCAGGGACAGGACAAGAGGAAACAGGCACAAACTTGAACATAGGAAGTTCCACCTAAACATGTGGAGGAACTTCTTCACTTTGAGGGTGGCAGGGCCCTGGAAGAGGCTGCTCAGGGGGGTGGTGGAGTCTCCTTCTCTGGAGACATTCAAAACCCACCTGGACAAGTTCCTGTGCAATCTGCTCTGGGTGGACCTGCTTTGGCAGGGGATTGGACTAGATGATCTTCGAAGGTCCCTTCCAACCCCACATCATTCTGTGATTCTGTGATCCAGGTGGGATCCAGGTGGGAAAAGATTTGCAAAGAGGCAGCTAGAGCTGAGCTATGTGGAGCAGGGGGAGACACGGGCACCTTGGCTGGCCGACACGCTAGCTGCCTGCATATATGTGGTCCATGTAGACAGAGAAGAACTCACAAGGGGTGACAAACAGAAGTACATAGTAACCAGGGAAACGGGGTGAAACTGAAACAGGAGGGAAAAAAAGACTGAATAAGCACAGAAGAACTTTCCGAGGAGGGCCTGTTGGGCTGTGCAACATTCTTTCACAAGCAAAGACATTTGGCGGCTGATGCAACATGATACTAAACAAAATTTTGGCAAATATAAGGGAACAGTCCTGCAACACTGGGAGAGTCACTTTTCTCCCAAGCTATTGATCCTGGCTGTTCTGTCACGTCGCAGAGCCAAGTTAGTTCCACAGATTTCCTCCTCCTGTCCATTTCTAGCAGTCATTGCATCAAAGACATGCATTTTCGAGTATTCTTCATGCAGCAACGTTCAAGAAGGTGACAACAGAAGAGATTCCTCTACTTTTTCTGACTTTCCCAGAAAAAAAAAGTGGAAAGGGGAGTCCAGGGTTCCAGAGACAAGACCATAGAAGGAGAGAAACCCATTTTCAGGCAGGAAACCCATCAAGGAGAAGTAGGTTTGGAACAGGCAACTGGGCAGGAGGCATGGGGTGGGGAGAACAGAAGGGAAATAAGCACAGCTAAACCAGGACTTTGGAAAGCAAACGGGGAAGGAATGGGAATGATGAAATCAGAAGAAGGTGCAGACAGTGAGCACCACAAGCACTACTAAAGGAAAGGAACGCTGCACATCCCTTTTAGTGGATGGGACGGCCTTTACTGTGTTTGTGGAAGACACCAAACAGAGCAGTCTCTGATAGGTTGGGGGCAGGGCTGCCACTTAGAAAGACCTTCCACATGAGAGCAATGGTCCGACAGATGTTCAGCAGAGACCTGCACCTTGGACAGAACAAGCTTGTACAATGCTCCAGCCTAGGGACAAGATGACTGGAAAGCAGCTTTGCAGAAGAGGACCTGAGGGTCTGGGTGGACAAGTTGTCCATGAATCAACATCATGCCCTAGTGACAAAAAAATCCAGCTGCGTACTGAGCTGTACTTGCAAAAGCTTAGTTAGAAACTCAAGAGATGTTACTTCTCGCCTCTATTTGGCACATCTAACACCACATCTGGATGCTGTGTCCAGCTGTGGGCCTCCCAGTGCAAGAGAGAGACTAAGAAACTGGAGTGAGTCCAGCAGAGGCCACCAAGATGGTCAGCATATGGACCATATGGTGTCTGAGAAAGAGATGGAGGGAACTAGGCTTGTTCAGCCTGGAGAAGAGAAAGTCTTGAGGGGAAAATCTTTTATCAATACTGGAAGGGCAGTTACAAAGAAGACAGCATCAGCTCCTCCCAGTAGTATTCAGTTAAAGGACAAGATGCAACTGCTGAGAGTTGCAACTGGGAAAGTTCAGATTGAACATGAAGGAAAAATTCTTCATAATGAGAGAGGTCAAACTCTGGAAAATCCTTGGAGATTTTCAAAACTTGTCAGGGCAAGGCCCTGAGCAACCACTTCTGACATTGAAGTTGGCCCTGCTTTGATCAGGGCGCTGGGCTGGAGCTCTCTGGAGGCCTCTTCCAGCCTGAATTATTCTCTGAGCCTTTGCAAAACAAGAAGAATGGGTCATGCACGAGGGTGAGGAGTACAGTAGCAAAGAAACTTCTGAGCAAAGGTCTGTTAGTGGTATCTACTCCCTGCATGGAAGCTGTGGAAGGGATTGGGCAGTAGAAGTGTCCAGAGAGGTGGCAAAAGTGGCTGATGATGTCAGGTGTGGGTGAGTTAGAGCATGGAATTCTGAGTTCACATAAAATATTTCTTTTTCTTTTTCTTTTTTCCATTTTTATTGCTCAAATTTAAAATTAATGTTTTCAAAATTTTCCATGAGAATTCAGAAAAAAGGTGAAATTGGGAAACGTTTGCTTTGTAAGGCCAGAGCTTCAGTTTTAATTCATTTTTTTCCTACTGCAGCAAGCACATTCTCATATAATAATAAAAATAATAATAACATCCAGTTTGCTTTTATTGTCTTTGTTCTAGAGAAGATGAGGAAATGTTTCAATTGCCTCATGCTAAATAACAACCCCCCAATTATCACTACAACAAAACAAAAAAACACATAAAAATAAAATGTTAAGCTATTGAAACTATGTAAATCTTTTCACATTTTAATACATCAAGTAGTGCTGGGGGGCACAGAAAGAATATAAAATAAAATAATGGCAGTAACCTGGCATGAATGGCATGAAATGGCAGAAATTCCAGAAGAGACCCATGAGGTAAGATTTTCATTCAAAAAAATTTTTCATTGTAAAATTTCCTTCCATCATGAGTACTCCTGTGATAATTGGTGCTTTTTTATAATAATTACAAGTTTTGTGGCTCCGCTGCCTTTCACTTTAAAATGCTGTAACAAAAAATTCTGGCAAGAGTTGTAGATTGAAGAGTTTCAAAACCTCAACTTCATTAATTGTTGCTTATTCTCAGAAAAAAAACTCTTTGTAACAGACCCTAGCATATGTTTCTTGCTTTACATATGTGATTCAGGACCGTGTGTTTCCTCTAATCTGTCCCTCATGTTTTGCTACAGACATCGGGTAAGTTATTGCATTGCTGAACTGGACCTATCACCCCAAAACTGAGCTGCTTTCCTGTTTGGCAAGAATGATGCCCAGTGAGGTGAAGGGCAAGAAAAGGATTCGGGTGCTTTAATTGCCACTTTAGGTACTCAAGTCCAAAATCTAAATCTTTGCAGTCTTCATTCAGCTGCTGATTCTTCCATCTGGTGCCTGAAGTTCTTCGAGGACTACGTTTGATGTTGAAATTCCCTGCGCGTTCCACAGTCTGTTCCTTGGCATATTCGGAAATGCCACAGATGGCACGTAGCCACTCATGTCTGTGTGAGCCCCAACAGGTCCCTCATGTCGAGCATCCCTCTGCCAAGTCTTCTAAGCGAGTAGATATTGCTGAAGCATCACTGCTACATAAAGCTCTGTACAATGTGTCTCTGGAAACAGAGCTGCTATCATAACTCCTAGACCCCCAGCTCAATTCTCTTCCCTACCCAGATGGGTATTTTCTACTCTTCAAGTGATGCTCTCCTTGCTAGTTCAAGGGGAGTGCTAGGTGGACCTTATCAATTTACCCTCAATTTTGTCTCAATTTATAGAATGTTATGCCCCTTAAGGAGCACTTGGAGGGAGGGGAGGAGGGAACTGTGCCCTTAACACAACAAATTGGTCACTAAGGCTGCAGAAGGCAGAGGCAAAGAGCCTGAACGAGACACTTGGGAAGTACCGTGCTCTCATATTGCCTGAGGTACTGATTAAAGCAACCCCCTTCCTGCAGAGGATAAAATAGAGTCATGGCATGCCATAGTCTACATGGTACTTTAAACACTGTGCTATAGGGAAAAGAGAAAGAAAAGCTACCACATCCTCCATTTGCTGTGTTTCATGAGGAAGGTATAGGGATGTGACCCACCAGTAGTCAATGCTGTCTCCCTCTATAGCCCAGGTTAAGGCATTTAAGTCACAAAAGGAGGCTAAAAGGCAGGATTACAACATTTGAGTCTCCTGACAGATATCTAAAGTCCCCTGGGGCATCTACACCTACAGGGGCTGGAGGCTGTGGCTCAGGTCTCCTGGGAGACCCACAGTCCTGCTACATAGTGAGCTGAACCTGTTTTCACCTTCCATTAACTGTATTGACTAGATCTCCACTAGTTGCAAAAGGAGCATCGACAACCAGCTCACCTGGTGATGTCTACATCTAGAGACTTAAATTTAAGTCTCTTAGAGTCATAGATTCATTTAGATTGGAAAAGACCCTTAAGATCTTCAAGCCCAACCATTAACCTAACACTGCCATCTCGACCACGAAACCATGTCCCTCAGGGCCACAC
The DNA here is from genome assembly GCA_033628505.1 of Tringa tobata. NCBI lineage: Eukaryota > Metazoa > Chordata > Aves > Charadriiformes > Scolopacidae > Tringa > Tringa tobata. The sequence goes on along the minus strand of JAHREE010000330.1, from coordinate 990,405 downwards.
CTATACATCTTCTAAATACCTCCAGGGATGGTGACTCCACCACTTCCCGGGGCAGCCTGGTCCAATGCTTGATAACCCTTTCAGTGAGGAAATATTTCATAATCTAAACCTCCCCTAGTACAAATGAGGCTGTTTCCTCTTGTCCTATCACCTGTTCCTGGGGAGAAGAGACCAACCCCCCCGGCGGCTACACCCTCCTTTCAGGGAGTTGGAGAGAGCGAGAAGGTCTTCCCTCAGCCTCTTTTTCTACAGGCTCAACACCCCTAGCTCCCTCAGCCTCTCCTCACAAGCCTTGTTCTCCAGACCCCTCACCAGCTCCATTGCCCTCCTCTGGACCCGCTCCAGCACCTCAATATCTTACTTGTAGTGAGGGGCTCAAAACTGGACACAGCACTTGAGGTGGGGCCTCACCACTGTCCAGTACAGGGGGATGATCATTACCTCAGTCCTTCTAGACACACTCTTGCTGATGTAAGCCAGAGCTTAATCTTAACCCAGAACTAAAGACTTGAGTCATTTGCCTAAACATAGGCTGGTAGTTCAGTCTACGGCGAGAAACTAGTGCCATTTGGGATGTTCCTCGGCTTTGGGCTACATCAATATAGAGTTTGCAGGTATGATACAGGATAGAAAGGAAACCAGGCTATTCTTGAGCACCAGCTGGAGGCCAGGCAGCATATCCCAGCATATCTCAAAGGCAACTGAACATCAGTTTGTGGGCATCCAATCAAACCCACTGCTGAAAACAGAATTAGTCTGAAAAACAGGCGCTCTGAGGCTTTTGCTTTAACTGGTTGATATGTTAGATCTGCTCTCTGAAGTCTAATGTCAGTTCGCCCTCTTAAACAGTAATCAAAACCAGAAATCAAGACCAGCTTTCAGCCAGGAAGACTTTGCACAACTCTCTGCCTGTGCACATCCAATGTCATGTTATCTGTTTTTCTTCTTTTCCCACGGTGTAATTGCTTTTCCAACCTCCTGCTTCCTTGGACTGCTCCCGCGGAGGCTTTTGAGTAAGTGCAATAACAGTGCAGTGACATCACGTGTCTGTGCACCACAGAGTGTGTCACCTCATTCGGTTTGCATCGTGCACTTCCTACTGCTCTTTGGGAGACCTCTGGGCTCACCCACACGAAGTATTCTCAGGTGTCTCCTAGCAGAGTACCTGAGTGCTGCAGAGTTAAACAAACCACTTAGTGCCGTCTGGGAAGCAATGTTTTCAGGATCTCATGGCTCAAATGTTGTATTGGGTGGCTTGTGTTTGGTTTTTTTTCTCACCACTTCTTATTTCACAACTCGCCTGTTGGGATTTTGGTCTTGTGCAAGAGTTGTTATGGGAATAAACTCTTATCTCAACGAAAGATCTTGTGGTATTTTGATCAAATAAGATGAGTAGCTTTCCCTAACTTTCCTCCTTCAATACTAATAGAAAAGCTTTATTTGAGCCACTGTCCCTGGAGGTATTTATTTAAAAAATGTGTAGATGTAGTACTTCAGGGCATGTTCTAGTGACCGAGATTGTGGGGGTCTTTTGTGTGTGTATGCTTGGACTCGGTGATCTCAGAGGTCCTTTCCAACCATGAAGATTCTGTGATTCTGTCATTCTGTAACTAATAAAGGCCTATAAACCATAGCTAAGACATAGATAAGTTTTGCATACAACCATCCAAATCTTCCTTGCTTTTCCACCCCACTGCTTCAGATACCCCCTACAAATTAGAAATAAAGACACAACATACTCCCTGCATTGGGAAGGAACGGCAACCATTCTTTGGGTTAAGTCAGAGCAGGTTTTGAAGTTCTCTGAGCCATAAGTGAACGAGCTCAAGTTACAATCTGTTCACCAGCCAAGCCCTCGCAACTCCCCGTACCTCTCCCTCTTTGTGAAGTAGTTGAAAACCTTCTTCACGTTTTACTTGACAAATGGGACCGGCTGAGACTATGTCCAGTATCATTTACATCCTGACCAGGGGTAATTTATTAGGTCACAAGACTCAGCTCCACGGCAGCTGCTCCTCTCCCCTTTCTGCTGCCTTGCTTTGCAAGAGCTCCCAGATGTGCTCCTCAGGATCCCGGGTACTCTCTCTTAAGAATGAGGTTACGAAACCTGGCAAAGTTTTCCAGCCAGACACCGTGAGAGAGTTCAGAGGGGATGCAGCAGCAACTGGGAAAGGTGTGAAAAATGGGACCTCTGCAGAAAGGTTATGAGAATTGGTTCACAGTGGAAGGGGGAGAATTAAAGCATATAAACAGAAAGGGATGTTTTAAATATTCTGAATCAGCAGGGAAGAAGGAAGAAACATATAGAAAATGTAAGTCAAATGTTGGGTGGATTTTTACAATCTCGGTGGTCGTGTAGATGTAAATGTATGTTGGGATCAACCCTGAACCCGGGAAACCCAGCAGAGACGAACTCCTGGAAGAGGCTTCATGCATGGGGAAGGGAGAGGACGCTTACCCATCTTTTTGGACTTACAGATGTTGGAATGCGAATTATTCAGGACTTCTGAGACAACTCTAATTATCCTGAAGGGTTTTCAGATCAGCCTGAGTGCCTGAATTCTTCTTATTCTGCAAATGGAAAATCTGCTTGTTTCTCCAAGGACAATTCAACTGGCGTATCCAAGCTCCTGCTTGGGAGCTGCCCGTAGGTGGGACAGTTTCATTCACACCAATGACGATGCCGCTGCTGTTGGCATTCACTTTTTGCTTTACAAATGGTACCAACAACCCATGTGGGACTGGTAATGACATCAGGTGATGCTCAGCAGGTTTGATGCATCCCGCAATTTTTTGGACTGTGCTCAGAAGACAACCTGGGTGAAAACCAGTAACACCTACAAAAGTGAGGCTTTGTGCAGAGTATTCGCTCTTTTTATGCATTTCTTGCTTTTTCATCCCCAGCTGTGCTGTTTAGTCCATCGTGACTGCTGCCACCTTCTCCCTCCGTTCTTCACTGGATTCTTATCTGTTTTAAGCTGTCTGTCCCAAACAGGACATGAACCCAACAAAGTTTGATCCTAAGCTGAACTTTTGAACTGTATTATTTTTGAGTGGACTGGACATTAGGTCAAGGGAATTTATGCATCCGTATTTCATCAAGAGATGAGGCCTCTCTTCCTTGTTTATTATTCCTAAAACATGTAAATTTTTAGAAATAATATTATTGATTAGAAAAAAAAAATCTGCTCTACTTGGCACAGTCATTTCAATGCAACAAAATATTATAATATCAGCCAAGTCTGTGCTCTAAAGGATGCAGGCAAGCATGAATTATGGGCTGGCACTGTGTCAAAAATGTAGCTATTGTTCTCAAAAACAGGATGGAGACCAAGGGGAAATGGTGTCTAGTCTTGACTGTTCATAGTATAGGCATAAAAAAAACCCCAAAGTCCAGCTGAAAAGCTAGAAGGTTGAATTTTCATGGGAGAAATTTATGTTTTTTTTAATTTTCCTGTATCTGTTGATTTCCACCATGTCAGAGTCTGGATCACCAAGCATAGATAAAAGTATTTGTTTCATCCATCCGCTCGTGGAGTGTGTTATCCACAGCACACACACAGAGAAGAGGCTTCAAAGCAGCAACTGACATCCTATAAACCTGGAAAAATCCTTTTAAGTCAGGTGGTGTGTTTTTTTTTCTGAACCTAAATAAAATTAATTTTTAAATCAATGCACTCTTTGGACCTACTTGGAGAAAAAAACATTTTCTGCATTCCCCAGGTGGGCACTTGGTCACATTACAGTCACACTAAGGGTCCTGCAGGGACCAGGACAGCCTGTGCTAGGTGTGTTTGAAAAGCTGCCTGAAGAGCTTCCAGTCCAACACAATCAAAAATAGGTGGAGAGAAGCACAACGTGGCTCCTTCCATAGATGGGGAGGGACCTGCATAACTCCCTCCAAGCACACAGAGAAACTATGCAAGGTGACTCCATTTGGAGTATCCTCATGCATCCTCATCCTTGCACATAGCTCCCACCCTGCAGTGTGTGGTGGCACCTCATAACCTGTTTTTGCAACAAAATGCATTTTGCACTGGCGAAGGGTGAAAATGTGCACAAGGCGAGGGTTCTGCACTAACCCCAAGGCATCTTTGCTGAATTTCCTTGCAATGACCATTCCCCGTCTCTCCAGATCCCATGGGGTTGGAGCTAAACTTGAAGCTTCCAGTTTGCCAACCAGACTAATTGTCTCTTTGTCCAAAGCTGGGCTGAATGGGGTTTCCTTGTCCTGTTCTGCTGGCCGGATGGCTGCCCTACTCCCTCCCTTCAGTCAAGAAAACCCGTCTGTGGTTCCCAAAAGGGACCTTGACCCCTAGGACATTATGAGAGAGAGCACCTTTCTCTGGTTTAGCAATACTTGCGTAACTTCTAAGAGCCGCTCTTCCTTGCAATGGAGGGGAGGAGAGACGGATAAAACCAGTGAAACCAACCCCAGGGGGCTTGGCAGCAGCCTTGCTGCCTCTCCAGGATGTTCTTGGATACAGGGGTAGGGAATAAATCATGCTTTCCCCAGGCCTGGGCTACTTGGTGCTACCGTTTTCCTCTCATGCGGTAGCATGTGTCACAAATCATGTCTTTATAACTCAACCCTGTATCGGGCTCTGAGTACATTCCTCCGTTAAGGAAACAGGCCCCCAGAGGAGGGTTGCTCCAGACAAGTCTTGTGCCAGGGAAAATGCTTCTGGGGAAAGGCCTTGGGCAACCCTCCCCAGCAGCTCCGTCTTTCTCTTTGACCTCCCCAAGGGTACATCTCCACGGACGGGTGCAGACAGACGTAAGTTTGCTCCAACCCCAGCACCGAGCCGGTCGGCCACAAGCCAGCTTCTGGTTGGGATCTGCATGGCTTCATGTGCCTGAGATCACAGCTTCCACCAAGGAGCTTTTGTGGGCACACAGCCCCCAGACGGGGTTGTCTCATGCCCCGCCAGTGTCTCACTACGCTGACAAGCCCCAAGTGAAGTCAAAGTCTGAAGAGCCAGGAGGTGACGCAGCTGTCCCTACAGTGCTCCTCGTTATTTAATTAGGAAAACGCCTAATAAAACTGGAACCGGCCAATCCCTGGGTCCACTTGGGCTGGCAGCAATGACTCAGTAACCAGACAGATAGCTCTGGTGTTTAGTGACGCTTTTATCCAACATGAAGAAAGCCCAGAAAGGGCAGCACAACGTGCTAGCAGGGCTCACCATGTCGATTTGGGAAATGGTCCAAAGATTGTTGCTAGCACCTCAAACCTAGAAGATCTAAGCCCAAGACACCTGCCCTGCACCATGCCTGGGGAAGAAAAGGCTCCTATTCAGCCACAGTGGGTTGAATCATGCTCTGGCCATGCCTCGTGCTTATAGGGAAGCTCCAGCAAGTTGGAGAGGGGTGTATCTTCGTCTCTGTGTCTGCGTTAATCTTTGGCTTTGGCCCATGTTATGCTCACAAGCTGGTCCAACAGGCAGCTGGGATGTGAGGGATGAGTCATAGAATCATAGAATCATAGAATGGTTTGGGTTGGAAGGGACAGATCACAGAGTTCCAACCCCCCTGCCATGGGCAGGGACACTTCCCACTAGACCATGTTGCTCAAAGCCCCATCCAGCCTGGCCTTGAACCCCTCCAGGGATGGGGCATCCGCAGCTTCTCTGGGTAACCTGCTCTGGCATCTCACCACCCTCACAGGAAAGAATTTCTTCCTAGTATCTAACCTAGATCTCCCCTTTCAGTTCAAAACCATTACTACTTCTCCTGTGGCTACACTGCCTCATAAAGAGTTCCTCTCCAACTCTTCTGTAGGACCTCTTCAGGTACTGGAAAGCTTCTATAAGGCCTCTCCGGACCCTTCCCTTCTCTAGGCTGAACAACCCCAACTCTCTCATCTGTCCTCATAGAAGAGGTGCTCCAGTCCTCTGAACATCTTTGTGGCCCTCTGCTGGACTTGTTCCAATAGGTCCATGTCCTTCCTGTGCGGAGGACTCCAAAGCTGGACACAGTACTCCAGGTGGGGTGTCACCAGAGCAGAGTAGAGGGACAGAATCACCTCCCTGGA
>JAHREE010000330.1:960464-979379 GCA_033628505.1 Tringa tobata | reverse complement strand
CAGACTGCTGTGCTACCAGGAACTCCAGAAAGGAGAAGGAACCTCCTTCTGGAGAGCTCTCTGAAGGAGAAACAGGCTTCTTTGACCCATTAATTTACTAAAAAATTAAAGCAAATCTTGGAGCTGTACTCACATCCCAGAGCCACCAACACTATGAACCTCTTAACCATGGTTACCTGATAGGGAAAAAGTTGTGGTGTTGCCCGAGTCCTCCACCCACATCAGCAGTCAATGACACTTTCCACTGTGGGCATCCCCAGACCTTTGGAGTGGGTGTCCCTTCATTAGAAGAGACTTGAAGGGATTTGAATCCTTGATCTCTATTCTAGGGGTATTCTGAAAGAAGAACCTGAAGGGAGGGTGTAGTGAGGGGGCAATCAGTCTCTTCTCACAGGTAACAGGCAACAGAACAAGAGGAAAAAGCCTCAAGTTGTTCCAGGAGAGGTTTAGGATGGATACCAGGAAAAAATTCTTCAGAGGAAGGGTTATCAAGCATTGGAACAGGCTGCCCAGGGGAATGATGGAGTCACCACCTTCGGACATATTTAAAAGACATGTAGATGTGGTGCTGAGGGACATGGTTTAATGGTAACTTGGCTGTGTGAGGTTGACAGTCGGACTGTATGACCTTAAAGGCCTCTTCCAATCAAATTGATTCTATGATGGTCTGAATCCTTTTCCCTGGGACTGACATTGAGCTGTTTCTGCTCTTCCATTTCGTGAATGGCACATAAACCTAAACTTAGGTTTCCACTGATTTTTGGTCCAAATACGTCAAATCATACAGTTCCAACCTACTGGTTTAGTTTCTTGCTTAGTAACTGAACCAGCAATATGTGTGATGGGTTTAATCTTCATTAACTAAAGCTCCACCAGTTAAATTCTACAGAGAGATAGTCACCCCCCAGAGTAGCACACGCAGCCTTAGCTGGGCCCAGGAACTGTTGGTTTGTTAATAAGCTCCCACTTATGTCTTTCATTTTCTGAAAAAAAAAAAAAAAAAAAAAAAAAGTCACTGTAAAATTTACAGCTGAAAGCAGTTTTGCAGTAGTCCTGATGAAATACAAAGCAGATGCCTTCAAGAAGCAGAAACAGAGCAGAGCTGACTGACGCCTCCATGGCACAGACAACTTTGATCCACATTTCAAAGACTGAACTGAGGTTGGATCTGCGCTTCCAAACTTGGTTTGTGCGTCTTTCTTAAAGGAGTTATCCAAAACATTGTATTTGGTCAGGTTTTTGTTTGGTTGGGTTTTTTTCTCATAAACGATCTAAAAAAATCTACTCATTTTTCCTTATAATCTCTTCCTTGTATTCGACCTATTGTCTGTGTTTAGAAATGTTTGTTCCCAGTTCTGACTCCTAGCAGATATGTCTTCGATATTTTGCTGAACGACTTCAGATTTATTAAGTTCTAGTTCTGGGATTCCACCCTCAAGATGTGCCATTTTACACTTGAAAGATTTCCTTCACTTCTACTGCATTACTTGAGATTGGAAGGAGATGTGGGGACCCATGTAAATCCAGGTAAAGCTTAAGTACAACTGGTTGAGCACATCAAAAGCACAAAGAGTCAGCCTTAAAAGGATCCAGTATAAATCATTGCATCATTGCTATTGGAAAATGTACAGTTCAGCTCTCAGAGTTTCCAGAACATGTAGACAGCATTCTGACACCAAGAGATATTACAAACATGTGTTCAGGCTTCGACAGAAAATGGGAAAATATCAGAAAAAAAGTTATTGGAAAAATTAGTTTGATTCTCAAAATTATACTTCCCATTACAGCAAAGCATTGCCTGTTTCATGATGTGTTGAGCTGGGAAAAACATCAAAAAGGAAAAAAAAACTTCATAGATCTTTAATGAGTGCAATAACAGCAAAAGTAACGATGCACTGACACTGGTAATTAGAAACATCACCAAGAGTAATAAAATGGACTGTCATCAAAGGAATCTTACATTAGAAAAATATGCAGATTACAAAGGGAGACTGTTAATGATATATTGAAATTGCATAATAACGTAATGATTAACAAACAGTCATCTGAAATCCCGTCTTAGACACTTAAGTAATTCCTTTATTTATGTAATTGTTGTTCTCTTACTCCTTTCCACAATATTTGCTTTCCTACTTTCCTATGCACTTTGCAAAGTTAGTGACATTAACTTTGAGGGTTTGGACTGTATGTTCACCTCTATTATTGAAAAATCCTGTAAAAAAAGAAGTGTGTCTTGACCTGGGAGCTCTGAAAGAATCAGAATGAGGAATTTACAGCACTGAGACTGAGAAAAGAAGTACAACAATTCCTAGGAAGAGCCTTTCATTTCACTATATTGAAAAATGTTTTTTGTTGTTTTTCCAGAACTCAAAATGTTTTTCAAATGTAGTGAATTCCACTTACCCAAGTAGTCCCTTTAAATGCCCATTAAAGGTAGTAACATGACAATAGCAGCACTTATAGTCTTAAGCACCTAGAAAACATCCTGGTGTCAACTGCAAATGACAGAAACACTTTCCTTATCGCCATCAGAGAGGAGTGCTGAATTGTTAAGATGTACTTTATCCATCAGGCCCAGATGGAAGGAAAATAACAGCATGTGGGAGAGAAGACTTGATGGTCTTCTGGTCATTTAGCTCTTCCCATCTAGTTTCAGCCTTGTAATAATTTTCATGTCACCTTTAAATTAATTTAAATTGTCACCTCCACTTAAGGAGGTCGGATTGTCACTGGCAGATATTTTTGTTATGTATACCTAATCTCTTCCACCTAAACTCTACAGGCTCACATTTTTCAGAAACACATTTTAAAGGCCTATTAAGTCTTCATTTTGGTAGAGGGGTAGGGGCCACTTTATCTTTTTTTCATCTTTTTTCTTTTTTTTTTAAACCAGGCACCAGTTTGGTCTGGAATCTGAACACCTTCAAGGTCATCTTACGAACATCTTTTTTTCAGATCAGGGCTCTGAGTCCTGGCCTGATGATGGTCAGGTTCATCCCATCTCACTCCACCACACTTAAAACCGGGCAGAAAATTCGAGGTATTCGTCCATCGCCAACAGAGAGACAGAGACACCTCCAGAAGAGTCAAGTCACCAAGGAGTGATGTTACATATTTTGGGGCAGGAAGGATGCTTTTTAGAGATTCTTTTCTTTCTCCACAGCCAATAGTGGAAGAGCAATTTAAAGCAGGTACATAACTTTTCAGAAGCTGAAATACAAGGTGTCAGATCCAACCATTAACACTTCATCAATTAGCTAAGCCATCTGTGTGTGTCTTTTCTACTGAAGCCAACACGGTACCTGGTCTTTGCCTTTTATTAGAAACAGCTCAGAAAAACAGTTGCTAAGAAAGGCCCAGAAGTGCTTGATCCACCCCAGAAGACTGAGTGGGGACACAGGTGACCTCTTCAGGACCTTTCCAGCCTGTATCTCCACAAGATTGTATGGAGTCAAGATCGGTTGCCGGGTCAGACTCTTCTAGCCTCTTTCTCTCCACAGGCAAAAAAAGGGAGTTCAGATACAAACATCTACATCACATGTGTCTATATTTAATCTGGCAAATCCCACCGATATGGTTCAAATAGAAAGCCCATCTTGTGCAATTTAGTCTCAAATATTTGCAGTTCTGATAGTGCAGCTGGGTATCTCCTGCTTACTAGCAAAGGAGAGAGCTCTCCAAAGCCATTGCAATGCATATGATGTTTATTAGAAGTAAAGTGTCTCTGATATCTGCTATTGAGTGATAATGTGCGAGGTTGAAGAGCAACCTCACACTTTATAATTCAGTACACTTTCTGGTTGTCTAAAGACCAGATGTTTCAGCAAGAAGACGAGGAGTAGGGGGAAGGTTTGAGGAATGAGATGAAAATTGCACATTCTCCAGAATCTTATGCGACTATAAATCATGGTGAGCTGTTTCAAACTGCATCAGGAGCCAAATGCCACGTACGTCCTCCATCAAAATGTAAATTTGTAACAGTGAGAATAGTTCTGGTCTGGCTTTGAATGAGCAGGAGTTAATCAACTAGTGGGATGAAATCAAATGTATTTGCATTTCGAGGTAGCTTGAATTAAAAAAAAAGACTGAAGATCACCTTCTACCATGTTGGTACAGGGAAGCTGAATGGATATGTGGGTGCAGCAAATAATAGTTGATGCAATTCATAGAATTAGTCTTCAGAGAAGGCAAAGATTTCTTCCTGAGTGTATGGAAAAGGAATTAAAACCCTAACTATGCATTCATCAAAATGCCAAGTCAGGGATTAAATCCAGAGATCCTCTTCTCTCTCTGTCCTCCACAATGTTGTGCTAAAGGGGCCTCTCCAACAGGAGCAGGGATGGGATAGATAAGTCTCATCAGAAAATGGGTGACCATTTGCACAGTTTGAGGTGAATAGTTCCTCTTGGGCCACAAATCCCAATCATTTCTGGGAATATCACCCTACACTGCAGTGTCATTCAACAGAAACATAGCCCCTATTCCACCTCATTTCTAACCCTGATGCCATGCTAATTTTATAGTAGAGGTTGGCAACTTGGCATTTATTTTTTCTAACAAGCTCAAAGCCAAATGCCAGTGGTAAAATTCTGGCAACAGTAATAGCAAGGGTTTTGATTTGAATGTGGCAAAAATTACCCCCAGTGTCCAAACTCTGGACATTTCTCCTTCACTCTGGACATTTTTGATTCGTATTTAAAGGTTGTAGAAGGAACTTTACATAGGACTGGCTGGCTCAAGCCCTCAGACAAAGTCCTCTAGCAGTACTTGTGTCCCACAGCAGCAGTAATATTGTTGGCCAATCGCAAAATGATGTGACAAGATGAGTTTTCCATGGAGACTGGATTTACAGACCATAGATTATTTTCCTTCAGTGATACGGAAGATATAAACAGGATCAAAGCTTCCTTCTTGCAAACACTTACATATGCGCTACGCTTCATTTATCAGAGGCTAATTGACATCAGGCACTTGTAAACATAAAGTTAAATATGTGTGTAAGTACTACCAGCACGGGGGGGTCAAAAAGCAAAAGAAAGCCCTTAGGCAAACAGTTATGTATAATCAAGTGGGTGGTTAAGAAGTTACGGCTTGTCAGGTCAGCGCTGGTACTTGGCTTGTGCACGTCTTTAATCCGCAAGAGCACAACTCTGCTGAGACAGGAGGAGAGATTTAAACTCAAGGATTTCGCTGCAGAGCTGAGGAAGGCTGAGAGCAGGACGAGGCACAGCGACGGCAGCTCAGCAGCGAGCAGTGATTTCGGTAAAGGTCAGCAGAGATGAGCTGCCAAACCTCCCACCCACCCCTTCTTCAAACCCACCTTCCTGAAGTGATAGGAGGGGTCATGCAGGGGGTGAGGAGCGTCGTTCCATCTCAGCTCGAGGGGGCTGCACAAATCTTGCTGTAAGTCTGGGGAAAGGTCCCGTAACCCCCTTGAAGAATAAATCTTTACTTTATCTCAACACTGTGTCTTTTGAGGAGCAACACTCTACGGATTGGCACATCTGAAGTGATTACTGACATTGCTCGGAAGCATTTACCCCCAAAACAGTGATTCTTGTCTAGCAGAAAAATCTCAAAAAGACTTTTTAAGAACTTTTCCTCTTTAAATCACTTTTCTGTTGCCTATCAGCAGTCCCAAAATTGAGAAATGGCCTGCAAACTGAGCGTAGGACATGTTACCAAAATGCATCGGTTTGCCTGGGTCTACTTCACCTGTGCGGGTAAAACCAGCTACCTTCAGAAATGTGAGCGAGCCACGTGAGATTTTACACGACAAGCCACCACGCAGGGGAAGGAGGGCTGCGTTACTCAGGGGTTTGTTGATACGAGAGGTGTACGTGGTGAAATAGCGGCTTTCTGTGATTTCCTATAAAAGGCCTGCCAGAGCGTAAAAGCAATAAACAAGTCTGACAGGGCTCCAGGTCTGACAGCGCGCTGAATAAACCTGAGTCATGGGAACCAGAATAGCTCGCTCGTCAGAAACACAGGAGTGCGCTGGGAGAAAGGAAACGAGGAGCACTTTACAGTTCTTGGCACCGCCGGGGAGTGCACACCAGCCCGTGTCAGGATCAGTCTCCTAACACATCTGTTAAAGGGCATTGCAAAGGACAGGAGATTTAAAAAGAAATATTGCTCCAAAACACTCATCGTGGTTCTTGGGAAGGACTCACTTTGGTCTGAATTGCACAAGAGGATGTGATGCTCTAAGCACTACATCTAACTGAACAAGAGGATGTGATGCCCAGAGAAGCTGTGGCTGCCCCATCCCTGGAGGGGTTCAAAGCCAGGTTGGAGAGAGCTTTGAGTAACTGGTGGGAGGTGTCCCTGCCGATGGCAGGGGGTTTGGAACTGGATGATCTTTAAGGTCCCTTCCAACTCTAAACCATTCTATGATTCATTCTATGGTGCTCTGAGCTTGGATAGAATCATGGAATCAATAGAGTTGGAAGGGACCTGGTTTAGATTTTTTGAACAGGTTGCCCAGAGAAGTTGTGGCTGCCCCATCCCTGGAGGGGTTCAAGGCCAGGCTGGATAGGACTTTGAGCAACATGGTCTAGTGGGAAGTGTCCCTTCCCATGGCAGGGGAGTTGGAACTCTGTGATCTTTGACGTCCCTTCCAACCCAAACCATTCTATGATTCTATGATTTCCACTCAAACTTGCCAAGATCAGTTCTCTGATCTGTCTTCCTTCCTCAAAACTGCAAAATCATGAGTGGCTGAGCACCTTCAAAAGCCCACAAAATAGAGCTCAGCACCCCAACTGCAGTTAGCTGCAGTGGAATTGGGACATAGCATAGATCCCACAGGGTTCAGCCCCAAAACAACATTGTAACAAATTGCCTAATATAAGTGAGAACCTGCACTTTCTCATTGATCCTTCTTATAAAAACCCTTGCTTTGAGATTGGAAGGGTTCTGGTGAGGAGGGAAAAAGCACCTGTCAAGAATGAGTTTGTCAAAGTGTGTAACTTCCAGGAAGAGGTTGGTACTTTGCCGTTGAATTGAAGGGAACAGGATTTCCTGTTCTTGAGCAGTTTCAAAATGATAAAGCTCAAAAGTTTTTTGATTCTAATCCTGATTTCTGCTCCTCTTATTGAACAATTCATTCTTCCATATGTTCTCCCAAAAACAAGGTGCAATTTCAGAGAAAGTCTTATTGTGTGCATGAATAACGTCTGGAGGCAAATGATGATTTTCTTATAGAAATAGTAAACCAGTGCTCAACCTTGGGTGTAGCTTCTGTTTATCAAAGCGTTGAGGGTTGGGGTGTTCAGCAAGAAGTTGCAGATTAAACCCTGTGCCTTGAACTGCAAACGCTGCCAATGATGCTCACTGTCTATCTGTTTTTACTGTTGGCCACCAAAACAGGAAGCTCATATCTAAAATAAGAATCCGTATTTATTTCAAATTCAGGCTTGTTAGCTCTTGTGCCCTGGTTTGGATAAATTATAAAGCCTCCATAACAGAAAGCTGAGGTTTTATCAACCAAAATAATCCAGCAGTTATTGTTTACAGGCTGGGATGAACAAACAGGGATTGTATTCCTTTGTCTGTGACTTTGGATCAGTTAATTGTGGTGGGACCTAAAAAGACTCTTAAAAACCCAACTCCCTATCATTTCAGAGGACCGAGCCACCTGACTCTTTCTGTGCATGTGGTCCTCTTCTCTTTACATGTAAAATAACCACTGTCTCCTTAGTTCAGTGGTCTATTGGACTGTTATATGGACTGATCATAGAATCATTTAGGTTGGAAAAGACCCTTGGTATCATCGAGTCCAACCATAACGATGGTAATGTTTTTCTCAACACTATAGTAAAGATTGGCTGTATATTTACAAAACTTTGCCCCTCTCTTTTTCCAGTGTTTTCTGAATTGAATATAGTGTATAGTATATATATAGTGTAAATATATATACGCTATGGTGTGTATATGTAAGTACTATATATAGTATAGTTTTTTTCTTGCAGAAGAAACGAGCAGCAAGGCTGATAGTGCATGTTTCACTAAACATCGCTGTAAATCAATGCCATTTTTTATTAAAAAATAAAATAATAAAAGCTGTTGTCCCGGATAAATATTTTTTTCCCTTAAAAATAATTTTGATTAGTCACAGCTTGGATAGATGAGAGTGAGATAGTTATCTTTGGCCGATCGCAAGTGATATTATGAGCTATCTCAATACTTGAAAAGTGACTCAGAAGCCCTGACGCTCATCTTTGAACTTTTGACACAGTTCAGAGGGCCAACGCTATCCCCTCGGCAAGCATCGCTGGGCGGTACGTCGCTCCTTTTCTGTGAAAGAAAGGCTGCGGATGAGCAGAGGAGCAACACGAGTCCTCTAAATCAGCAATGGGTTTTCTTTCCACAGGGCCCAAAGCACCACAGCAAGTTACATCAGACATGGAAGCATGCAAGGCCTCTCCTGTGCACAGTAGTTTCCTACAGCTCAGTGTCACAACCCCACTCCTTAAGGGTTCAGTGGCGCTGGCAAAAGACCATCCACAGCTCCAGGACTGGGAACATCTCAATCTTCTGGCACCACAACACTTTCTAACAGAAGAGGGACAAAATACAGAGTGTTCTCAGGGGCCAGGATGGGACAAGCTCCCACAGGAACGACGAACCCCCACAAACATTGCAACTCTCCATTCCAACTACAACACACATTTCTGACCTCCCTCCTCTAAAATAAGTACGGTACACTAAAAACTCTCGATAATCCTTCCAAAACAAAACAGCCCACTCCATCTCCTTCTCCCCCAGAGACAATGAGAGAACAAACACATGATACATTAGTCATAGGCTGTAAGATCAGAGGAGACCATGGTGATCGTCTTGTCTGACTTCTTGCGTAAGAGGCCATTAGACTTCTGGCAGTTAATTCATGCTTGAAATGGAGAAAAATGTACTGTGGTGATTTGGAGAACTGCTAGCAATGGAAATTCAACCACATTCCCTGTTCCAAGCTGTTCCAACAACTTGTTGCATGCCTTTATTTTAAATCTCACTTTGTCTAGATCCAAACTCCAGCCTTTAGGTCTCATTCTACTTTTGTGTCTAAAACTTCAAATTGTCCTAAATCAGCTTGTGAATTAAGTATTGTAAGAATCTGATCCAGATATGTTTTTCCTCTAGCTTTGACAGCTACACAGTCTGACCACCTTGTGACTTTCCCTACAAGTCAAATTTTTCAGCACCTTAGTTATTCTTGGTTCAATTGCCTGAATGTTTCCAAGCTTGGTTGTTTCATTTGTTGTTTTTTAAATAGACACTGAAAATTAGTACCTCATTCTGGAGACAGTCATTGTTGAACAGAAACAGAACAAAGCTCACAGTTCCCCCACTTGCGCGCTGTGAAATGCCATCACTTGATTATGTTCATCTGGGCAGCAAGCTCCCAAGTCCCTTCCAGCCTTGCTGCTTTCCATAATCTTCCTCATCTTGTAAGTGTGGATTTCAATTGTGAACCTGTATACATATGATTTTATGTTTTCTTATGTTATGAATTTTCACCTTTATCCTTTGCCTTTTTCCCAGTGTTTGTGTCCTCTGTAAAGAACTGATGATGACTTTTGGTGACACCAAGGCTTTGGCAGGATTAGTAAACTGCGTGTGGTCAAGAACATCTCTCCCCAAGACCTGGTGCTCACTAATGAAATGAGTACAAAATGAGAACAGAAGTAGCAGAATATGGAAAGCTTCCTTCCGTTAACCTTGCTTATTTCTGAATGTTATCTCTGGAAACTGATGTTATTCTTCAAATGCAGACAGAGGTTCCCTGCTTGTGTTACGTGGAACATAAGTTTCCATCAAGAGTACCTTATTTCAATCTTGAATATGTCACTACTTGAAACATGACATGTTTCCTTCTCTGGGCAAAAGCCCAATGTTTTTTTCACAGTCCCCTCTTTGCACAGGGATTGTTCCCAGACCTGTGGTTTCTCTTACACGTGGAGAATGGACTCTGTTCAATTCTTCTGCTGGCTGTGGGGTGGTGTTGGAGACAATACAGTGCTGCCCTTTCATTCCATGCTGATTGTGGATCTCTCCTCAGCTGGACAGGAGTTTATGAGCTGAGGCTGCCCAAACCAGACGTCATCTGGAAAGATGAAGAGGCTATTCACCGAGGGGGGTGTTCCCAGGGGCACAGGCATCATGAGATGCTACTGCAAAGTCCCGAGCAAAGGCCACAGACCCCGTAGCCCCACTGATAACCTTGGTCCACACAGCTCCAGGTGGGGACACAACCTTAGCACCCCACCAGCAGCAGGAGAAAACAGCTTTTTTTGATGTATAACCCCCTTCTCTGGGATCTTGGCCACTTCGTAACAGAAGCCAGGCCTTCTCCAGGTCCCTGAAGCATTTAGGTGATTATGAAGGTCCCAGAACCACCTCACTGTTCTTTCAACCATCAACCACGCCAGAAGCTGTTAGCTCCACCCAAGGCAAAACAGAGGCCTCTCCTTCTACTATGGGACCTGACTCAGCTATTCCAGACACACAGCTTTATTATCCCTCAGCCTACTTTAATGAGTTTATCAAGTTCAGCTGGCACAAAGCAAGCCATTAACACTTACAGCATTGATTAGAAGCAAGCGGAGTATGTCAAATACAGGATCATCATACTCCTCACAAGCTCATTTCCAGCAAATGTTGCCCACAGATTGTTCTCCAAGTTATTACAAACAACAACATTTTCTTTGATCCCAAACCAATAGAGATTTTGATCTGAGTCGGCTTACCACACAGCCCTCTTGCACACACATAGCTTTGACCTCAAAACCAACCCACTGGTTTGGTCATTGAAGAGACAACTAACGTCCACCCCTTCAAGCAGACAATCACGTGGGAAAGTCCTAAAATAGACTTTCATGGTCTGAGTCTGGGGTCTGACCCAGCAATGAAGCAGAGCAGAACCCAAATTACCAGCCTCCCTGAAATACACTAAAATAATAATAAATTAAAAAGCAGCTCAATTTGAGAGCAATGTCACAGCTTTCAGAAAAGGACAAACTCTTTTTGTTTAACAAAAATTCAGCTTCAAGTGCAAATAGTGGCACACTGCTCTTTGCAATTCTCAGTGGGTTTACATTAGCTAACCGAGGATCTGGTATGCATGTGTATGCATATAAATAACACGGGCAGATAGCTGAGTTCTCATAAAAACTTAAAGGCAGTTCCCAGCTGAAAAAAAAAAAAAAAAAAAATTGCAGGGAGCTTAAATGGTGGCCCTGAGGGTCTAGTATGTGAACTGCTTCTGTGCGCCAAAGTGGAGGCAGTGTTTCTGCATTTGGAAACCAGACTGTTGCAGAACTTGATTCTGAACATTTAATTATTCTTGGCTTTAATTCTTGATTTTCCTCATTACTAGGAGAGACATCTAAGAAACATGCAGGTCAAATTTTACTCTCATTTATACTAATTTGACCCCAAGAGGTGAGCAGGACCCTCCAAGAAGCTTCTCCATGGAC
This sequence comes from Tringa tobata, assembly GCA_033628505.1. Taxonomy (NCBI): domain Eukaryota; kingdom Metazoa; phylum Chordata; class Aves; order Charadriiformes; family Scolopacidae; genus Tringa; species Tringa tobata. The sequence goes on along the minus strand of JAHREE010000330.1, from coordinate 967,902 downwards.
TTTACAGGAATGGGGGTGTTGAGTGTAACTGACCCTTACAGCCCAGACCCACCTGACTCATCTGCCTCTTCAGTTCTTTGAAATCCCAGATGCTGTGCCTAACACCAGGTGGAAGCCCACTGTGTAGTCCTCTTCCTCAGATCTACTTCTCTTTGCTGTCACAGCTTAATCTCCCCTGTTCCTTACAGGACGGTGCACTCCTGTGGAAGTTATATTTAGAAAACACCCACCATTAGTCCACAGACTTCACTGGCAATGCCAGGAATTGGGGTTTCTAGAGAATTTCAGCTTTGAATCATTTTCCTATTTTTTGTGAATGTTTTATTAGTGATGTTAAGTAACAGTTGAAAGCAACTGGGCTAAGTCTATTTGCTTGGAAGAGCATGTCTCTGCCTACTCATCCAAGAGGACTACTCTAATAGGCTGCAGAAAAGGACAGGTGTCTGCTTATGGTCTGGTGATGCTTACTGTCCAGATATGGCTTCTTTCTCAGTCAGACTAGTAAAATCAAATCTGATTCACAGGTTATGAGATCGGAGTGGATCATTTTGATTTTTCAGCCTGATCGTCGGTATAATGCAGGGAAAGGGCTCCTTTGGGCAAGTTTCTATTTGCACAAGAGTATTTGTAAGAAAAACATTCAATTTTGACTTAAACATAGCCCTGATTAAACATATTACACTAGATATGTTTTTTCCTGTTTTTTCCTGCATGCTGTTAATGTACTTTAATTAGTGCTACCATGGATAAAAAAATGGGTTAATAAGGAATGTTCAGATCTAAGATTACAACTTACAGTTTATTCCTTCTGGGGGAAAATATGCTTATAGCTCACGATCTGGGCCAAAATGTTTATCCTGTTTGAAACAATAGGGGATTCAAGAATTTCAGAAGGAAGGACACACTGGTCCATCTCATCCTTGAGCTTGTGGTGACCTTTCTCCAGGACCAGGAGCTAGGATCAGAACGGGTTCACAGTCCCCCTTTCCTGATTTACGAAAGTAATCCCCTGCAGAAGATGCTTGGCTTGCATCTTAGCAGCTATTCACGGAAATATCGCATATCCCATACATTTGTCTGTCCCAGCAGTCATTCCTAGGTCAATATAAGCCAACTGGTATATTTTGAAGTCAGCAGGATAGAGGAATTGGGAGGGGTTTGTGATGCTTTCATTAGCTTCAAACATTTCCTTAGGACTTTAAATCATTCCTTTCATCTGGAGTCAAATACACTATAATTCTAACTGCCATGAAAGGGTAAAAAAATTAATAAATCTGCCGCAATGAAGTTTACAGAGCAGGGGGAGGATATTCCCTTCAAAGGCTGGAGCTCCCAGGGACAGCACTGGCAAAAAAAAAAGCTGCTGTGTCAGAAGAGCCTGAGGGCGTCTGATGCCCTTTGTCAAAGCAGAGATTGAATCTCCATTCTCACATCCAGACCAAACCTCTGGACAGTACTGGGAAGGGCTGTTGGGGTAATGCCTCCTTGTGGTTCCCTTCATCCTTTGCCACAAAGCTTCCTGCTGAAAATATCTGGCAAATTCTGTAAAAATTTAGCGTAAGCTCAGGACAAACAAAATAATTTTACCTGGAGCTTAAATTTACTGATAGCATTAGTTTCCCCACTTCAGTGCTTGTGGTGCATAATCACAGAATTACAGAGTCGTCATGGTTGGGAAGGACCTCTGAGATCACCGAGTCCAACCATACACACACACAAAACACCTCTACAATCTTGGGCACTAAAGCATCTCCTGAAGTGCCACGTCTACACGTTTCTTAAATACCTGCACTGATGGTGACTCCACCACCTCCCTGGGCAGGCTGTTCCAGTGCCTGACCACTTTATCAGTAAAGTAATTCTTCCTAATATCTAATCTAAACCTCCCCTGACGCAACTTCAGACCATTTCCTCTGGTCCTGTCATTATTCCCTTGGGAGAAGAGGCCAACCCCCACCTCTCTACAACCTCCTTTCAGGTAGTTGTAGAGGGCAATGAGGTCTCCCCTCATCCTCCTCTTCTCCAAACTAATAATAAGCACTCCACCCATGGCTTGCCAGCAGGACCCAAGCTCAGGACTCAGAGTCTGGTTTCCAGTGTTAGGTCTAAGGTATGGGTTTCATACAGACCACCAAGAGACACATTTAACCTTGGATGGCCTTTCAGCTGGCGGTACAACACCCTCTAATATCTTTGCTGATCATCTTGTCTCTCCTCACTCCATAACATACTTATTTATCCACCTCATTGGTCCGTTATATCAACTGTAATCTTGTTGAGAGCAAGATTGTCACTGCTTACATCTCTCTATGGCACCCAGAGTAGCAAGATCCAATTTCAGTACATTTCTACGCAATGCGGTGGCCAAAACTATTGCAGCTCTGCCAGCAGGTTACACACATACACACGCATGCACACATCGAAGGGAACGTGAACTTCTGTCCTCTCTGCCATTTAAGGACTGCAAAAAATCAGGAACAACATGTACGGGGGAGAAATTCAGAGCAAGGAGACTGCACGCGAGGAGTTTACATTAAAGGCCACAAATATTGTTTAAAAGAAAAACCATAGTTTGGGGAGTTTTTATCTCTGCGTTTGAACTGCAGAGCCAGTGGTATTTCCCCTTCACGTTCCATATTCTCTGGGGATTATTGGGATTTTCTGCCAGACTTGAGACTATCTCAGCTTCACTTCCCAAAGAGCAAAGATTTTATGTGAATTGTGGTTAGCCAACAATGTTACTCTGAAAGATCCCTTGGAAGAAAAAATAAAGGAGTTGTCTCGTCACCAGACGAGTTCCTGGTCTTATCTGTTGCAGATCATTAGCTTGGAAACACTTCACCTGCTCGGTCTTTGCCAGGGAACCTCCCAGCAGGCATTTTGAAGGCAAAGTTCCCAGCAGAGGACTATTGCTGTGAGAGGGAAAAAAAAAGCACTGGTGTATTTATTGCTACTATCACATCTTGCTCTTGTTTCATTTTTGATTTGTTTCTAAATTTTCTCAGTTCAGTGGGAATTTTCTTTTAACATGCTGAATGTTAACACCCTGTTAATGAAAAGGAAGCTCATTACTCTGTTAGGTCTCAAGAAATTGGAAGAAGCAGCTTTTGAAGTTTAAATGTGAAGTTTCACCAAAACACTAAGCTTCTAGATGTTACTTCTGGCACCAGCATAATGCCAAAATCCTTAAATTAGCTGCTTGTGAACCTTAAAGATCCCTAAAATCCCCTTTGTCTGTGTTCCCAGTAGTAGCACTCCATAGCAGCCTACGATAGTCTTTTGGTGGTATGAAAAGGACTGCTTAAGTCTTGGCATCAACCTTTCAATACCCGGCTTACTCCTAAAATCCAATGGAGCTCATAAACCAGATGTTTCTCTGTCTCCTCTTCAGAGTATGGTCCGGTAAAGACATCCAGATGTTGCCCTGTCCCATAAAACAACGGGGGGGAAATGTGGTACTGGGGTGTCCTTTAGCAAGCTCTTTTTTAGCACTCTTATTTTGGGGAAGGAGCTTTTTCTTCAAGTCACCTGAGGGAGAGGAGGGACTTGGATCCAGCATGTCATGTCTTCCATGAATGTTTTGAGATCACCTTGAGTTAAAAGGGAGAGAAAGGATTCAGGTAGCACAAAGAAGAAAGCTGATGAATACCTTCCACCGGGTCAGAAACCTGAAGAGCCTGAAGATAAATCCCTGTCCTCCCATTCCATTTTCTCTTTGCTGTCCTAGGTAGTGCCCTGCTCAGGAGCATAAACCTTGTCCTTGATGCACGACATCTGATGATAAATCCAAATCCAGCACGAGCTGTCCAGGAGTGTTTAGGACCTAAAACACCACTATGCTGAGAAATCCTCCCTGTAAATCTGGCCCTGGTGAAGACTACTTACTGATGCCACTAAAATAGCACCCACAATATAGTTCCCTCAGGGTAGGTGTTGCAAAACTCAAAACAAGTCCCAAAAGACTTTTCCCAAAGCAATTACAACTTAATGAGGCAACGAGTGAAGGCAAGAAGAAGGTTTCCCAAGGCTGGCAAACAGAAGAAAAAGACAGGGAGAGGACCCTGGCTCCCAGCTGCCAGGCTGGAGCTCTCTTCCGTGTTTTATCATGACTATCCCACATGATTCAGCATCTTATCTGATAACGCACTGCTTATTTAATCCTCACTCCGGGCATCCTAAAAATGCATCCAGTTTCCCGAAAGCCAGGCTGACGTTTTCTGTTGGGCCTCATCCCACTTGTGCTATTTCCTCTCGGCGAAGCTCAGTAAATAACCCCTCGCTTCCTTTTATGTTCACAGCCTTCACATCTCAGCTGACTCCTATCCTGCGATCCTCCTCAGTCATCTCCCTGCCAAGCTTTACGTATCGACTCCTTTAATCCTTTCTCACGCGTCTCTAGCTATCCAGGAATAATGGTTCCCAGAAATGAATGACATGCTCACGTGGAGACCTACCACAGCTGAGGAGCACACCCATGTCTGCAGCCTGGGAAAAGGGTGTGAGTAAAGCTCTGCTTAAACCATCTTCATCCAGTCCCACCTTGAACCACATGAAGCATGAAGGGGACGTGAAAAGCCTCCTTCCAGCCATCTTTCAGAGGCTGGAACAGACGGAGGTCTTTTGGATGAACTTCTCTTGAAGTTTCAAGTAGGTTTTAGAGCTATTTCATAAAAGTAAAGCCATAAAGGTTGTGCCTCTGCCTTCAGGTGGGGTAGGTGTAATTCGTGATAGTGGTTGCAATTGCTTAAGACAGAATAGAATCATAGAATCATAGAATGGTTAGAGTCCCATGCCATGGGCAGGAACACCTCCCACTAGACCAGGTTCCTCAAAGCTCCATCCAGCCTGGCCTTGAACACCTCCAGGGATGGGGCAGCTACAGCTTCTCTGGGCAACCTGGGCCAGTGTCTCACCAGCCTCACAGTCAAGAATTTCTTCCTAATATCTAATCTAAGTCTCCCCCCTCTATCAGTTTAAAACTGTTCCCCCTTGTCCTGTGGCTCCCCTCCCTCATCACGAGTCCCTCCCCATCTCTCCTGGAGCCCCTTTAGGGACTGGAAGGGGCTCTAAGGTCTCCCTTCAGCCTTCTCGTCTCCAGGCTGAACAACTCCAACTCTCTCAGACTGTCTTCATAGGTCCTTTAGCTAGAGTGGACAAGGAATGGGAGGACTAATAGGGGACCACTGCATGGCCCTCAAAGAGAGGAAAGGACACCTCTTACTCCTGAATTAATGCATTTGAACTTTGCATTGAACATGGACTGAATTTTTCACAGAGGCAGAAAGGGTCAGATTGAGCTGACCCAATGCAGATACCTGAGTTATCAACCGAGCCGACGTTATCCATCTAAAGAGAAATACGCAGTGATAGGGTGAAAACCACCTCTTCCTCAAGAAGATATCTAAAACAAGGAAAATGAGTCTCTAAAGTGCCCATTTCTCTCCATTGACTATAACATGAACATGGGCAACCAGAAATCCGGGGGATGTGGGGATGCCTGTGTTAGATACACAGCAAAATTAGGGGATGTGAATCTCACCTCAAATGCTGCAGCAACATCAAAAGGCTAACCAGACAGTGGTCTGTTTCTGAAGAGCAGTGTGACAGCTGTTGGTAACCAGAGAGCAGAAAACTAACCTTAAATGAGACCTGTAAATATGTTCTTAAATTAAAACCCAGCTTTTGGTTCACCTTGACTTGCAAGTTATTGGAGGATGATGAGAGACACCTTGGGAATCCCGAAATGAACTGTAGCATTTATTCACTTTAAAATTATCACTGAAACTGCATTTTGGAGTTGTCATCCTTCTATTTAAATCGTGTGCAATCAAGGAACTTAAATACCATATGAGCTATACGTAAAAAAAAAAAAACCACAACACCCCAAAACCAAAAAAAGAAGCAGAGGCCGGTCCAGACCCAAATGAACAGTGCAAAACCAACCAAGCATCCAGCAGTAGCTCCCGGCTGAGAGGTCAATGAAGTTATGAACAAGGTTACAAGACTGGTGGAAATTCAATTATTTTTGAACTGAGGACATCAGGCTGATTAAAATAAATTTCAGAACTGAAGCCACAAGAGGAGAAATTGGGAACTTTTGCCACAGAACGAAAAGTTTTCAGTGAAACTCTTTTCTAACAAAAAAGTAATGGAGTCTCAGAAATTTCAGCTGATTCAGGAACAATATTTCAACCAACCAAGGATTTATTTGCAACAACTATATTTGATATAAGTGCACAGTTCCTATAAGAAATAGCTAAATCTGCTTTTGGCAACAGCTTGATAGAAGCCGCCATAATTTCTACAACTCTGGATGAGTTAAATTAGAGTCTTCCTAGGAGTCAGACAGTGAACATCTGGTTTGCATCACTGAGATCTAAAGTGTGTGTTTGCATGTGTGCAAAATAACTTCATTACTATCCTCCCCCTTCATCGCTTGTCTTCTGTCTCTGCTTAGAGACCAGAAGTAAAAAAAAAATGGAAAAAAAAAAATCACATGCCCTGTGATCTCAACACTTCACTGAGAACAAGACCTCAGTTTCTCACAGGTTCCCTCTGAAAAAAAAAACCATCCTAACAGAATCAGCAAGGAGGAAAAATGAGATAGTCATTAAGTTAGTCATAGCTGTACATTTTCTGTCCCCCAAAGATGTCAAGTTTGGATTGTATTTGCCAGTCGAACATTTGTTTCAGAGGGTTAAAAAAAAAATCTTATCTGAACTAAGACTGTCCCTTTCTCCCAGACTTTCCAGCTGTATCCAGCTAAGTTGGTCTCAGAGGTCCCCAGGCTGGCTGGGCTGTTTTCTAGCAGACGCCCCTTTGCTTCAGATGTTTATCTGCTTTATCAGGAGGAGAGTCTGTGAACTTAGAGCTTGGAAAAAATTCTTTCAAGTCTCAAAAAACTTTGACAAAAATGCCCAGACATGCTGACAATGAAAATGAGGAAGGGGAATCAAATCAGAAGACAGAATTGAAAATAAACACTGGCAAGGAAATGTCACTGGTGGAACACATGGCATTTATATTTATATAATGCATGTATATCACATATACTTTATATTGCTGATTCTGAATTCAATTGATAACTATAAAGTCATCTGGGCAAATCACAACTGTCCTGCAGGCAGGGTCTTCAGGCCAACCACCACCACCATCGCAATCACCCTCTTCAGGGTTGCTCTCTGTAGGTGTGATGTTTGTGTTGCACGAGTTGCTGGTGATGGCTTACCCTGCTCCCAAGCCTGCCCTGGGACTGGACCCTTTCCCCAGGCAGCTGAACTGAAAATGCTGTCTTTGTAACAGAGAGTTCAACTCAGCCAAGAGACACAGCTTCACATAGAAAGAGGAATGGGACACAAAATCCAAATGTCCTGACACCACTTATTATCCCATTTGTTACGCTCTGAGGAACTAACGGAAGAAAATGGGAGCACTTATG
>JAHREE010000330.1:893057-950824 GCA_033628505.1 Tringa tobata | reverse complement strand
TGGCTCTGATATAATATCCTTCAATATGCCCCTTAATTTTCCTGTATTCATCTGCTTGTACTTTAAGATCTAATGTCTTTTGTAGAAAAATGTTATGAGTCATGTTATGGTATGAATAATTCCAATGCATGTTTCATTTTGCATTGCACAGAGATGACTAGAAATGAAAACTCTGGAGGGATAATTTACAGACTGGCATGTAAAGGGGACATTAAGTTCAGTGGGAAAAATACAGCGCAATGTGCATTCCTCGATGTTTTGTGCATCACTGTACAAAGACAGGGCTTGAAATTGTCTTATCGTTGTCCATGAGGAATAAAGCTGATTAATTTTCCTCTAACACAGAAGACAATGCTCAAAGTCAGTAGGAGACTTCAAAGGCAGATGACTGATCCTTGATGAAAAATACCCTAAAAAAAGGAAATGAATAGTAAAGACGTAGAAGACTATTGACTACAACAGGAGCAAATGCACACTTCGTCATGAACCTCCACTTTTACATGCTTTAGGAGAGATAATGCACAAGTCAAGAAAATTAGGAACTCTTTAGCTTTTTTTCATGTGGGTGCCAATGAACCTCCACTTTTACGTACTTTAGGAGGGATAAGTCAAGAAATTTAGGCACTCTTTAATTTTTTTCATCTGGGTTCCAATACACTGTGGCAGTAGAGGAAGATTAAATGGTTTCAGTGCTGGTACCAGTGGAGTGAGGCCACCCCTGCTTATGCTGGTGAAAATGTAGAATGATTTTGATGAAATGTCAGTGGAAACACCAAAGGTTTGAGGTGTTGCAGGTGTGTATGAAGTTTGGCTCCTGATGCCCAGCCTGGATCATGGAAGGAAGACTCTCTATAGCCCAATGAGAAAGAGGGCACAAGGCAGGAGCTAGGACTAAAACAGAGGTCTGCCACCCCCAGCAGAACAGGGAAGAGATGGGAAACACTGTTTGATTCTCCCTTCCAGCAGAAGTATCTCCAGATGCTGGTTATCCCTGCTCACCTCTGAGGCTCCTGGGCAGAGGGAGCAGCATTGCCAGAGCTGAGGAAGTGCCAACTAGAGGCAGCAAGAAAGACCACAGCCCCATCTCCAAACCTTCTTTCTCCTTTCTACTGGAGAAGAGAGCTAGAAAAGTAGCTCCCCAGTTTTGGATGAGGTATAAAGACAGAGGCACAGGAAAGTTTTGGCCATCGTGCTGACGATTGCTTAGAAAGAGTCACAAGACCAGTATGTTTTGCTCCTAGAGCAGCCATACCTCTGGTATTGTACAATTTCTGGTATTGTAGAATTTCATGACTAGCCTGGTACCAGGGCATTTCTTCCCATCAACAGGCCCTTGTCTACAGAAACAGCCAAATACAGCTGTATCGACAGAAAACTTGAAAAGACCCCTCTGGGCACCTACAAAGACTCAAAGGTCACTTTCAACTGAATGTTTGCCCAAGGGTATCTAAATTATACATAACTCCCATGTTGGCTACACTGTGTCTAATAGGATCTCCTGCTGGATAAGAGAGACCATATGAATGATATTTTTCTGGGGTTTTTTCTTAAGAAGGTGGGAAGAGGGGAAAGAATCGAAGATTTTAATTCATACAAGCCTTTGGTTTTACACTGGTTTTGGATTATGAAGTTAATGAAACAAGAGAAGACCTAGCGATTGATATCACTTGAAGGGTAGGAAAAAAATTACTTGCTTTTACAGTGGAGATATAGCACCAGAGGACATCCACAAGATCTACGATACAATCTGTACCATGCAGAACACCCATAAATCATCTTAAAAAGGGAGTGAAAAGTGAGGGGACAATGCATGTAAAGGACACTCAGTTATTAGGAATCCTAAACAGGAAAGTAACTGAAAAGTTGTGGAGTGGTTGAAGGATGAAAGTCAAAGGCAGTAAATGCTACACAGTGCAGATTGACATAAACAACCCTTTTTCCTACAAAGAGAAAGTCTCTGAACCACTTTAGCCTTGTCAGGAGATGCTGGTGTCAGTGAGTTCTACAAAAATGTCAACTGAATGCTCAGTTGTGGCTAAAAAACATTTAGGAAAAGCTATTATGGGGAAGCCATTACTGGGAAGAGATAGACAACTACAGGAGGATGTCACTTAAGAAACCACAGAGTGCCCAAATCTTGAAAGCTTTTTTGCTCTCTGGGCTTTACTCCTCAAGAAGGATATAGCAGAGTTAGAAATGTTTTAAAGGGATCAGAGGTGTGAAGTGGTTTTTTTCATAAGAACTGTATAAAAGGAATAAGACTGCTCTGCCTCATAAGTTTACACAATAAATATCTCTACAAGCAGGTACACCATGGCATAGGGAATAATTGCACATTGTTCTAATAATGGCAGAATCAGGGTCATCAAATTATGTTACTGGACAGTAGGCTTAGAAAAAAACCCTCAAGATTCTGCCTTTTCACAGAGCTGGAGTTCAGTTATGGACCTCCTTGTCAGCAGGCATTATGAATGCCAAACATTTATACAGATCCCACAGGCAATCATGTAGCTAAGGGAGGTTCATCAGAAGCCCTTCAACACAAACATACAACCTGTGGCCTGGGTAGTCCCTAAGCCACAACTCTGTAGGCACTGAGGAGGTATCGGGGCAATATCAACACCCTCTGATGTTGTTTGTGTGCTCCTGTCCTAAGCTTCTACCCCAGGAGGGATGGGGAACAGTTACAGACCTGGTCTGACTCAGCACAGCCACTCTTATGCCCTTACGTGCTTATAAAACAACGTGGAAAGGTCTCCAGCAGCTCCAAACCAGCAGAATTGTCTGCTCAGTGTCCCAAATCTCTGCTTTCTTTCAGCACATTTAGCCCTTGAAAATTCAACTGTTTCCCAGGAAGGTTGGAGAGCTGAGGGAACTCAAGGCTCTCTTTCAGTAACGTTGGTGTGAAGAGCTCCTATCTCAGCAAACAAGAGAAGCCAGGGCAGATTTTCATCTCTGTTGTAGAGAAGCCAAGTCCTAGACCCATGTAAGCAGTCTGGCCAAAAGTCTTGCGAGGTGGGACAGGACAGGAAGGAGTTTGGTGCCAGTTTCCCAAGTTCTGATCCCATGCCTTGCTGTCTGCAGCTCTATGATACATCTGTGGTGCTCTGCAAGCAATTATTGCCAATTCCACACTAAACTAAAACCAGGAGTGACTGAACAATGAAGATTCAGCCAGGAAATGCCTGTTCCTTGAGCTTCCAATCCACTTGCATGTAAAACCTAGAGCAGACAGTGAAACTTAATTCTGCTTCAACCCCTCTTACTCTGTGTCATCGCTGGCCATTGTCCTCCTGCTCTAAGCTGATACTCATCTCCGCTACCCGGGAGATTTCTGGTTGTTTACATATTGAAATATTCTGCCTTTTATCCCTTGTGGTGGCTTAATGTCTCCTTCCCTCTTGGCTTCACTGCACTTCTGATTCAAACTTTCTCTACATGGGGCCATTCAAAGATGAAACAGCTCTGACCGAGGCAGCTGCTGCCTTGTCAGCTTTCGTTTCTACGGATGATGACTAACGCTTCAGATTATGATTTTGGTGGATTTTCGTGCTCTCCCCCCCCCCCCCGCGCTTGGATCACTGGTGTGGGATTTGCAGTCTACAAAGTTCTCAACGTATTGGTCCCATTAGGGCTTCATCTGCGACCGATGCCATCTCTGGAAATGGCTCCCCTCCCAACCACCCCGTTTAATTCATGTCATTGACTTCTGTTAACATGCCCTTGGTTTACCCTGAGCAAACGGCTGGGATTGGCATCACAGCCCCCGGTCTTTGTGTGGGAACAGGCTACTGTCTATCCTCTGGGGTCTCCCCCACCCCTAGCCTTTCTCCTTTTATATCCTGCAGTCACTTCTAGAGCTGCCAAATGATCATATTTTTCTGTGGTCCGGGAATGTTAGTGACGATTCCCCAGAAATACTCATCATGGTGTGTGTGAAAGTTGCTTTTAGGGGAAAAAAAAAACACTCCTCCTGCTACTGACCCTGCAGATGCTCACATATAGCAAAAGCTTCAAGGCAAGTGGAGACCCAAAATTTACATCCAGGTATCCTTTGGCCCAATATTTCTGTTCAGAGAACAGGCCAGGCTGGATGGGGCTTTGAGCAACCTGGTCTGGTGGGAGGTGTCCCTGCCCATGGCAGGGGGGTTGGAACTTGATGATCTTTGAGGTCCCTTCCAACTCTAACTATTCTATGATTCTATGTTTTCACATCCCATGACAGTAAGGATCTTCCCAGCTTGTGTCCTAGGGAGGAGTGATAGGAGCTTTGGATTCAAGTTGACTTCAAGGGTTGAAGTCAAGTCTCTTCTTTATATCCACTGGAGCAAGAATGAGATCCTGGGTCACCAGCATGAAGAAGGACCTGTGCAAGCATGCACATTGTCACCTGACTGTCTTCTGTGCAGAATGTATTCAGCTCAGGCTCAGAGCTTCTTTGTGGGGTCAGGTAGCAGAAGGCACCAACCTAAGAATTCTCCTTAGGGATTTGGCATGAAGTCTAACCAAATCACTGGCTGCAGAAGATATTAGCGTGTTGGTGCCAGCTAGCAGAAGTGTAGCACCCTCAGGTCCAGGGAGTGGTTGAGCAGCAGTTCCACCTGCCATGTCCACCACAACAGTGACAGACAATTACTAACGTATTTGTCCAGATCTGGCAAAGCATCTTAGCCAAGATCACAGAGTAGCCTGTGGCAAAGCTGGGAACATCATCTGACCCTTTGAGACTCAGTCTAGTGCTTTAACCACATGAACACATTTCTTGTGTTATCTGCTCCCTCTTTTCATGTACACTACAGTATTTTTCATAACCAATTTGTTCCTGACTATAAGGAAAAAATACTCCCTTTCAAATGTACATTGCAACATACAAAAAACAGATTCATGGTCCTCAAAGCCTTTCCTGTTTTAAGTCTCTGTGAAATATGTTCTTTGGGTGTTCATTAATTACAAAGATTGTGAGATGGGAATTTTAAGTACGGTAATAAATCTATTCAGTTAAAACATGGTAGTGGGGATTTCATTCAAGCAGGATTTTATGCCATTAGACTACAGCAAAAGTTTTCTGAGACATGGAGAAAAAGTCAATACTTCAGTGGTTTCAGCGATAAGGCCATGATTGTGCTAATCCCCGGCACAATGTGTTTCCACTGCAGAAGAAGAGGTCCAGAAAAACTGCAACCTGGGCACCAAAGGGCTACGGGATGGCTGGGGAGTTGTTGCTATCTAGGGACCAGAAAATGCCCTAAATTGAGCATGGTTGGCCATGGGGAGTTGGTAGGTAGAAAGAAGCTCAGGCAAAACAGGGAGCAGCACAGAGATCTGAAGAACCTGGCGGTTATGGCCCCCAAACTAAACATCTCTGTCTTGGTGGGGGTTCAACCCTGGAGCCTGGACTTTATACCTTCAGGTATTGCATCCTGACAAAGAGTCACAGATTTTCTTACTTGGTGTTTCATCTAAACACCTTCTGTCAGCCCTACAGGTATTAACTGAGCTTTTTGTCACTGCCCTGGTGGCTGCCATCATGTTTGCTGCTGCATTTGCTGTCCCTCTACGAGGAAGAAGCATCCTGGCAGCCTTTTCGATGAGTTCCCACCAGGCCCTCTTCAAATCCCTCCTTCCTCCAAGAGTTAAACTAACAACAGATAAAGATCAGGAACCAGCAGGGACAGCTGATATTCTTCCTATCTCCCAAGCCTTCATGTCTCAGCAGAAAGAGAGGCTTTGAGGCATGAAGGGTGTCTCGGGGACTCCCAGCCTGCACTTCTGCTTGCCCAAACCTGTTTGCTGCGGGAACCCAGGGCGCCTTTTGCCTTCTCTTGGGAGCCAACCTGCTCACAAGTGCTTTTTCAGATGCTCTCCCCTGTTCTTGCTCTCTGGCTCTTGGCATTTTCCATCTGTGCTATTTCAGCTGCTTTGCTCTGTGTCTTTCCAGCCGGGTGGGGCTAAACTATAAAAGGGATCTGACTATCTTCCCTTGTCTCTTGGCGCACAGCCTTGGGCTATACACAGCTCAGCTAAATCATTCCATGCATTCCTTTCTCTCTCCAAGGAAGAGCGTAATTCATTGCAAAGGGTTGGTTGTTTTTTTTTTTTTTCACCATGCCCTCTGCTTTGCAGCTGCCTTGACACATAGGTCTTGGGATGAGCTTATCTCAAGCATCTTGTATGCAGAAAGATTCCATGGCAGCATCAAATAATAAACAGATCTTGAAAGAGTGTGTGATGTGCAAGCAGCCAAGAAAACACTCCGTGTTCCTCGAGAGACATTTCTACCCTAATCTTCCTTTTTGCAAGACGTCTGGGTAGTCCCATATCATTCTGTGATTCCGCTACTGCTGCCATTTTCCAGTTAGATGGTTTGAAATAACTGCTCAAATGTCAGCATTTCATCAAACCTGCTGCAGTTACTGTTTGGTGGACCATGATCTGTCTGCTTTTTCCACTACTGACTGCGATGAACCCATGGTTGTTGTTATTTAGACAGCAACACGTCACAGAGACAGACATTGTCACATTACATTAAAGCCATGTCCTGCTCCTGGGATAAGGACCAGCCACATTTTTAGCTTTCATCCAGAAAAACTTGGGAAGCAAGACACAAACTCATACCAACATCATCACACCAAGAGGTTGTCTTTGAAAGTGGGTCTCAGGATCAAGAAGGGCGTTTGCCTGACCTTGGCAGGCATCAAAAGCCACAACTACTTTACTAAAAGCATGCCATGGGGCACCTTATTTCTGTATTTCCAATGCATCACTCTTGGCACATTATACATGTATTTTGTGCTTGTGTGTCTTCTCAGACAAAGTGTTTGGTTTCTCCAGCTCTGTGTTGCAGCCGCAGAATGGTGTTTTATACTGTGGTGACAAGGGCATGTGTCCACCTTCAGGTGCACATGGTGGACTGTGGGTGCAAGGTTTCCCAGGCAGTGCTGGAGGATGCTGTAAGAGCAAAGGGTACAAAGCAATAAAGTTGGCTCATTCCTAAGGATAAATTAGTTTTTCTTTAGTCTGGATGATCAGAGGTAGGACTGGGAACAATTCAGAGAGATAAATTGTACCATTATATTCGCAATCTCCCTATTTTTTTGAAGTCAGAGATAAAGGCATGGAACAAGGTAGGCTAGAGTTTTGAAAGTGTGTTGACACCTAGTTGTATCTCCTAGAAGCCTTCCATGCCAAAATCCTGTCCAAGTCCCTTATTACTGCCCATTTTCAACCCCAGACTGGACATCCAACATCCAAGAAGGCTAAAATTTCCAGAATCCAGCAGCTCCCAGCCTGGCTGTTTTGCCCAACTTGGCAAAAGAACTAAGAATATCCCAAATCTATCTGAGCATTTGGACTGAGAAACAACTTCAGCAGCTGATCTCACTGTGGACATGGGACTCTTCTGAGAGTTACACGTCTCCTTCCTGGAAGATTACCGTGTATGCTTATTCACTCACACCCCATATTTTTCTTGCGTTTAGAGTGGTAACTGAACGTGTTATGGAGCGAATGCCCATCATCTCTGTGGTCTACAGAGCCAGCTTACTGGGAATTTGGAAAGGCCAGTACAACATCATGCCTTTGTGATCCTCTGTGTTCCAAACTTCCAGCCACTGGATAAATATTTGGCTTACACTGTGGGCAGCTTCTGGAATGCGGCTGTGAGCTGTGCGAGGATATGAATACTTGGTCAGGGTGAGAGGGCACTGCCTTTCTCCAAAGGGTCTTATAACCAGAGAAATAACTTCTTGGAAGAGCCTTGCCATTCTGTATTGGATGTGACGGATTGTTCCCAGAGGATGCCTTGGAGGAAATGACTTTTCTCCAGCACAGTTAGAAATGCGACCGTGTAACCTGGGCTGTGGGTGATGCCCTCGTTCAGAAAAGGGCACTGGGATTTTCAATGAGAAGCTCAAGCCAGGAGGGAATATTTTATGTGCTTTCTGATCATCTGTTCCGGGGCTTGCAGAGCACATCCTGTTTGAAGAGCCCATTTTTAGAAAGCAAAGCGCTTAACTTCCATTTGAAGTACCTCTCTGCTTTGCTAAATCTGAAACACTGAGCACATACTCAGTGTTTCAGTGAATTCAATGAGAAAAAACTTCTGGGGGTCTGCTCAAGCAGTGACTATTTAATTACCAACACACCAGTCCAGATGTTTATTCCTGTAGTTTTGAGCCAAATGTGATTGGCATATTTCTTGCTGTTGGCTCTGTCTTCATTTCTTCTACTAATGGAATAACTGAGGTCTATGAAGTACTCAGAATAACAATTAAGATTTCAAAGTTTATTGTCTGAAGACAATAGAACACCACAGATTTATCTCATTGATACATGAAAAATTTAATACTTTGTGTCATGCAACAAACTTGCTTGCTGATGAAAAATAAATCAGAAAAAAACGTGAGCTATTAGGACACTCACCAAAGTGCTGTGTTTGAGGGAACAGGAGTTCCAGGTAGTGCAGGGTCTGTATTTCTCAGCATCATTTCTCTTGTCACATCATTTATCACCATCTCATGGTTAACACTCTGACTTTCCCAGGAGCAAATATTTAAAATGAATTAAATAAATTCATCAGTGATGGAAAAACAGACAGAAGTCTGATCACCTGACTAGGCATTGGGTGTCATGCCTTCGCACAGAAGCAGTTGCCAAATAGGAGATGTCTTATTTCGACATCCAGGAGTGAAGTGGCAGCAAAAGTGGAGGATTCGGCAACTTCTGCCTAATGGCAAAACTTTTTTCTTTGCATTAATTCTGTTAAAGGGATTGCTATGGGCATTGGAGGAAGCTTGTTACTGGAGTAAAGCTTTATACAGTAACCCTGACTTAGGGCTGGCATTTATTGTAGCAACCAGTTGGAGACCTCCTCCTCCAAGCAATATCCAGTAGATATGTTGAAGTACAACAGATGAGAGGTTTCCAGCTGGTTGCACATTTTGTGGAGCAGGTCCTGGCTCAGACTTTACTTACCAATTTCTCTTCTTGATTATGGCTTGTGCCACCACTGTTCTAAGTCGTCAAATAAGTACATTATTCAGAGAATCGGCTGTGAGAGTGAACCAAGAAATATTTGTCCCTTTAGTGAACCTGGATTAGAAAATATATTGGGAATGGCTGAGTAAGCATTAGCATGGGACACACATGTTGTTAATTTCCACATATGAGGATGCTATTTAGTTTAGTTAAGGGTCTGAGGCCCATGTAAGGCTGCTCATTGTGTGGTCTGATGCTGCTTGCTAGAGCCTGCAAGGAAGAAGGGAGATGCCTACAACCTGCTCACAGAATCACAGTCACAGAATGATATGGGGTTGGAGGGGATCTCTGGAGATCATCTAGTCCAACCCCCTGCCAAAGCAGGTCCACCCAGAGCAGGTTGCACAGGAATGTGTACAGGTGGGGTTTGAATGTCTCCAGAAATGGAGACCCCACCACCTCCCTGGGAAGCCTCTTCCAGGGCTCTGCCACCCTCACAGGAAAGAATTTCCTCCTCATGTTTAGGTGGAATTGCCTATATTCATATCTGTGCTCATTTCCGCTTGTCCTGTCCCTGGGCACCACTGAAAAAAGACTGGCCCCATCCTCCTGACACCCTCCCGTCAAGTATTTATAGGTGCTGATCAGATGCCCCCTCAGCCTTCTCTTCTCCAGACTAAAAAGACCTAAGTCCTTCAGGCTCTACTTGTAAGAGAGATGCTTCAGGCCCCTCATCATCTTTGTAGCCCTCTGCTGTACCCTCTCCAGAAGTTCCCTGTCCTTCTGGAACTGGGGAGCCCAGAACTGGACCCAGTGCTCCAGATGGGGCCTCCCCAGGGCAGAGCAGAGGGGCAGGATGACCTCCCTCGACCTGATGGTCACAGGCTTTAGGCTGTAGCCAGGAGGAGACGCAAGAAAATGCATAAACATGGAACCTGAATTTTGCATCAGCAAATCTCCAAAAACCTGGAAAAAAAAGAAAGAAGAAATTCTTACCATCCGTCCTTTACAGATGAGCAGGTCATGAACAAATGCACAGGAGGCACCCTGAGGGCACCTAGCAACACAGAGAGTGGTATCCAATGCAGGATGGTGAGCACAACCAACATGCAAACCTTGCTTTGAGGTTCTGAGAACAAATAAGCAAGATCATCCATCTGCCCACCAGCCCGGAACTGTGGCCAAAAGGCATAAAGCACTTATATTCCATTAAACGCAAAAGACATTTTTAAGGCTGTAAAAAGGATGAGGTCAGGATGACCTGAAAGCCTGGAAGATATCAGCGTCTTCCCAGAGTGTCTTCTTCAGCTTCAAACTTTCTCTGAGTTTTTCCCCTCCAGGCTATAGGTCATTACGTACATTCTTTCTATTACACATGTTCATGCTATGGCCCCTCTTAACCACCTTCACAGGTATGATGTTCTCAGCATCTTGGTGCTTCAGTTATTGCAACTTTCTTTACTCTCATTCTAACAAGTGCAAAACAAAGATTTCTTGCAGCTCATTAAATTGTTTTTAAATCATTTTAACTGCCTCTCCCAACTTCATATACCAACATGGGCTTCTCATTTATTAACTCATAATCAAAATCAAGCTAGTTTTCTTACCTCGGGCCTCTTTTCAAGTTATGCTGGCGCTATCTTTTTCTTTTTTGGGTCTAAAATTTCAGATTCCACCTACAGTTGAGGTATTTGCTCTGTCATAGATCTCAAATCATTATACATGGACCTGGAAGACATGGTTCAGTTCCTGGCTATGTCCTTCTTGTGAGATTTTGCTCTCTACTTTAGTTCCTGTACAGTATAAAGAAGAGTGATCCTTTTTGCCCACTATTTTTAACCACTTATGTCAGTTATGCCTGTTTAGTCCATGTTTGTAGAACATCTTACACAGGAAAGCCCTGAAGTTACGCCAGGAGAGGTTTACGATGGATATTAGAAAAAATTTCTTCACTGAAAGGGTTGTCAAGCCTTGGAACAGGTTGCCAAGGGAAGTGGTAGAATTACCATCCCTGGAGGTACTTAAAAGATGGGCAGACGTGGTGCTGAGGGACATGGTTTAGTGGTGGGCTTGGCAGTGTAAGGTTAATGGTTGAACTCAATGCTTTTAAAGGTGCCTTTCAATCAAGACAATTCTATGAAGTCTCGAGATGCTACCAGGAGCTAAAAAAAAATGACATTTTGGGGAAAATAAATACTAGATTATCAATGAGGACTTCCCAGTGATGCCAGTTATTTGGGTTCAGAAATGTCTTCAGAAATACTGAAAACGTGTAAGTTATGGTAGATAAAATATTGCAAATAGCAGGGGGCTGTTCTTGCTGTTGTATGGGGCTGGAGCAGGGGACATCAGACTCCTGAGGTCCTTTGCTCTAAAATTCACTGGAAGAAATCAAGATCCCTTGAGCAACAGAGAAAGGTATTGCCAATAGCAGTCTGGACACGCTGCAGATGTGTGTTCTTCATACCCTCTCCAACAGGAACAGTTAGTAATTCTAAGCCCAGGGATATTTTGGGAGTATTTGTATCTGTACTTTATTTACTTACATAATTATTTTTTTTTCCACTCATAATCTGATCATCTTCATGTTCTGGGAAAACAAAAAAAAAAGTCCTGTTGAAAATAATTATTGCCCCACACAGTCAAGATTGTTTTCATTTACTCCGTTACAACACAGATGAGTCGGAAGAGGAGTCTTAGTCATGAATCTAACACCGCATGAAGGGAAATTCCTGGGGAGTGAATGAGCACAGCAATATCTCAACATCTTTTTTTTTTTTTTTTTCTGAGCACTTTACAAGTAAACGTCTGCTAAACCTTTTTTTAATGATTTGTCATCATTTTAGTCTGAAGTCAGCACTTCACATGCAGAGATTCTCCTCTGCATGGAGCAAGCTTGTGTTGACTTTACCTTTCCAGTGTCATGATGAGGTGGATATTTGCTGGGAGAAGAAAAAAGACAAGATTTCCCCACTGCCAACACCTTACCCTGGGTTATTATTAGTAGGACACGGTTCAGAACCTCCTGATGAAGTGATTCCCTTGCATCCAGACAGGTTCCTGATTCACGTGGGGGCTGAATTTACCCTTGGTTAATCAAGCACCAATACATGTTGGGCTTGAGAACAGCTTGAGAGGGCTCCAGGAGAGATGCAGAGGGACTCAAACAGGGAGTGGAGCCATAGAACAAGGGTTAATGGTTTTAAACTAAAAGAAGGGAGATTTAGATTAGGTATTAAGAAGAAATTCTTTCCTGTGAGGGTGGTGAGAGCCTGGCCCAGGTTTCCCAGAGAAGCTGCCCCTTCTCCGGAGGTGTTCAAGGCCAGGCTGGACGGGGCTTTGAGCAACCTGGTCTGGTGGGAGGTGTCCCTGCCCATGGCAGGGGGGTTGGAACTTGATGATCTTTGAGGTCCCTTCCAACTCTAACCCTTCTATGATTCTATTAGCCTGACAGAGAAATTTGGCCAGTACAAGGAGTGTTATCAAGCCTCGACATGTCTTCCTCCATAGGAAGAAAGGCTTTAAATGATTTAAATAGATCCCAGCAAATTGCTCTGGGAAACAGTGCAGGAAATAAATTGCCAATAGTGAACTGCAGACAGTCCAGTGTCCGAACTTTGGTCTTCATTTCTATATCTGCAGCTCATGTAGTACAAGGATGGCAAAACAGGTCCTCTGGGGAAACCTTGAGGGCATGTTTA
Source organism: Tringa tobata (assembly GCA_033628505.1). Classification (NCBI taxonomy): domain Eukaryota; kingdom Metazoa; phylum Chordata; class Aves; order Charadriiformes; family Scolopacidae; genus Tringa; species Tringa tobata. The sequence goes on along the minus strand of JAHREE010000330.1, from coordinate 938,147 downwards.
TCGAAGGAAACATGAAATATGGGGCTTCCTAAATCTCTCATGGTCCCCGTTTCAAATGTTTAAGGTGGAAATCAGAGTTCAAATACCACTGGAACCTCTTAGATGTACGCTCCTATGGTTTCATATTTCATCCTTCTGACTTCTTAAGCACTACTGCAAATTAATCAATAAATAACCATATCCAACACAGTATGTACCACTTCTGAACACCCCAGGGCCTGTGAAAAACAGCAGTTGTCACTTTTAAGCCACTCCTTGATGTCAACCCACGGACCACATTGACACTGGGGAAGAAGGCAGACCCATTTTAAAGATGGGAAATAGAGGCTTAGACAAGACTGGGATCGGTCTGATCAAAACCATTCTGGGGTTGGAGCCTGGGCTCTCCTTGTAACAAGATGGGAGACACTCCAGGGCTGCGATTCACCTTCTTGGGAAATAGATGTCCAAAACAAGCCAGATGAATTGCAGCCTAGAAGTTCCTACTCCTCTCTAGTGACTGTAAAGGGAGTCACAGGTGACTCGATCATGGGTAGACGTCGGCACAGTGTGTATTTAAAGCCATGTGTGAGGACTCACATCTTTTGTGGCTTGCCAAAGACCTGACAGCCATTTAGAATCATAGAATCATAGAATGGTTTGGGTTGGAAGGGACCTTAAAGATCATCAAGTTCCAACCTATCTGCCATGGGCAGAAACACCTCCCACCAGACCAGGTTGCTCAAAGACCCATCCAGCCTGGCCTTGAACACTTCCAGGGATGGGGCAGCCACAGCTTCTCTGGGCAACCTGTTCCAGTGCCTCACCACCCTCAAGAATAAAGAATAAGAGCAAGCTCCGGGTCCAACTCCTGATCCCAAAAATCCGTTTAATATAAAGTCCTCTCACTGAGGACATCATTTAACTGTTGCAGCAAAGTCTGAAGCTCTTCTTAAATGACATTGAAATGAAATGAAATGAAATAAAATAAAATAAAATAAAATAATAATATAGGTACATATAACTGGTACTCCAGTCTGAGGTCTGACTACTTTATCTGACTCAGACCCTGTTATTTGTCATTTTTAAATCTCTGTAGCAACAGGAAGTCAATACATTGTGGACTGCAGGATATGTAGCAACTTTCTGCTGCAATAAGCTTGCCAGCCACAATGAAAACTGTGGGGGATCCTTGGGGGATCAGGCTCATGCTTTGTGTACGAGGCACACAGGCGACGCGAGTGCCTTCACATCCCACCGTATGTTGAACAAAGCATGGAAGCCTGGAACACCACGAGTGGAAAACCTGACCCAAAATATCCTGCAATTAATCCTTTGTGTTACTTTTCCTTCCCACAGTTACTGCTGCACTTTTGAGTTCAAAACAGCAGTGGGGCAGCCGGAGTGCTCCTGGCAGGAGGAACATGAATCTGACAAATCCCCATGGATTGGAGACTTGGGACAAATGGTATCACCTCCAAAGACCGAACCCAAACTACACCCAGCCCTACCAGTGCTACAAGCTGTGGGGTTTAGGAGAAATTAGGTGGGAGGAAAATGATGTTATCACCTGGAGATGGTTCATTGGCCTACATTTGGTGGTCTCAGGACATTTCAACAGTGGCCAGGAGCCTATGAGAAAAATCATCACCCCAGCTGATGCTCATCTGTGACAGTTTGCACTTGCAAAAGATGGGTAGGAACTGCCTGGACCTGTACTGGTATCCTTAGCTCAGAGACTGCTTTTTCTATGTCGTGGGGAGGCTCCAGCAGACACAGCACAGAGAGCTCTAAGAGGTGGGGGAATTGGCAATATGTCTCCATTGAAACCACCAGAAAGCTTGAAACAGCAGAGTGGGGCCTTCAGCTGAAATAAGAAGGTGGAAAAGACTCAATGAGGAGATTTTTTCCTCACCCTGCTATGAGCTCTGCTCCTTGCTGGGGTGGCCCTGGCTGGGATGGGGATATATGCTCAAGTGCTGCTTGATTTCTTATGCTATGATTCCTAAGGACTCTATACCAACCCCTACGTTATGGGCATGCAAAAGAGTCAATTAACATAAATCTCTTTTATTACTGTTGGTTACCTTTCCTGGAGGTGTCTTTGCCACAACTTTTGTGGTCAAATTCCTTGGTAAACCCACATTCCCCTGTAAGGGATCACAACTAACATTCATGTCTTTCACAAGCCCCTGAAGCATTGGGGTCTGCTTCAGTAATTCTTTACAGTCTTTAGTTTGGAGACTCAGTTTTACTGTTAAATTTTCATGCAAATGAGTCAAAACTGGACGCCTACAACCATATTTAGGCTTTCTGAGAAATGTGATCTCATTCAGAGAAGTGTTGAGAAGTTTTCTGTGTCAATGGAAAGCAGAGGTGCTCAACACCTTTGAAATATTATCAGACTTGAAGCGTCTAAATATAGGCATTAAAGGTTAATTTAAGAACATGGTTTTAAAATGTTAGTCTAGAAAATTCTGTGGTTTAAGCTTTCTTCCCCTTGCATATCTACAGAACATAAAAGGTCTAATGCAATGAAGTGTCAAATACTTGAGAATGCGATTATTTCACCTACCAACCAGCTGCATTTCAGTACAGTTGACACATCTGTTCAAATAAGGTTTAATGTCATATATATGCTCTCCCATTGCATTTAGGGAGATTCGTGTTCTAAATAATTTTTTAAAATCACTATTTTAAGTATCTGAGTAAAGTCCTATGAATTTCTTCAAGATGCAAAGCATGAAGACCTGTGGTTTTGCTTTTCTTGTGTAATAAAGCTAGAGTAAACAAATATGTACAAATATATACACATCCCTTACGCCAGTTTTCAAAAACAGAGAATGTTATTTTTGGTAAGATGTCATTTAACCAAGACATCTGATGAACTTTCACTGAATGACATGAATTTACATTCTCAATTTAGTTTAATATCCTGTCCTGTATTTTTGTTGGGAAATACTCAGAAGAGCAATGGGATCATCTGGGACAAAAAAACCCACCCAGAACCCAACAGAATCTCTCAAACTTTGCCTCTCTCCTAAACAGCAACATATCACACAAGAGAATGTTTAGCTCGAGATGTAGATGTTGAACTCCAGGCCATGCTTTTTTCTGTATTGGAGGAACAAATTGAAAGAAAGGAACTTCCTTACCAATTGCTTATTGAAATCTCATTTAAAATGTTTCAGTTGTCATTTACTTCTAGCCAATAATTCTCGTATATGGTCTCATTATCAGCAGGAAAATAGAGGGTTGGGTGAAAGACTTTTCTGAAGTGTAAATTTAATTATCTCATCTTAAGATCAACTATACATTTTAACAATCATCTTTAAAAATAACTGTGTCTTTTATTGCTGGTAAGAGTTTTCAACAGCTACCTGCAGAGTTTCTGAGCACGTATATTATCTTCAGTAAGATGACATGTTTTCCCAGGCTTAGATACTTTAAGACAAATAAGGACACGATTTACAATTTACATCACTTTTTCCATGGAAAGTCCCCAGCTGTGAAGGTTTGACAAAAAAAGTGATGAACCAGTATTTGGCAACAAACCCAACAGACCATTTTAAAAATTAAACTCAAAAGAGCCGGGCGGGGGTGGGGGGAGGAATGCGTGGTTTTAAAAAATTGACCAACTTGTATTATCGCCTCCTTGTAAGCCCATGATCTCGCTGCACAATCAGTTACATCCTGAAAAGAAACCTTACTTGGTAACAGTCATGTATACAAAAGGATCACACCACACATCACGGCCACGATGATGCATCCTGGGCCCGATCCAGAGCAGGCTGTAGGTGATGGAAAGACTGTGCTTGTCTCTAATTCATCCCAACATGCAGAGCACATTGCAGAGCACCTCCTCACTCAGAAGGGCTCCTGAAGGAGCCTGAAGATGACATCTCTGCTCTTCTCACCAACATCAAGTTGAGTGACAGTTGCTGGTCACCCTCTCCAAAGCATCTGGTGGCCTTCCCTAGTGTATCTGAAAGCCCCCTGCTCTTTGGAGGAAACCCAACCACAGCTCTGTGGTTGTCTATCAACTTGCAGACATGTGCAGCCTGATCTGCTGTGATTGAACACGTCGTTGAGCCAGATGATGTGTCTTGAGGCTGCCTCCCATCCCTTCCCCTCTAGAAGGACCTGTACCCAGGTATTAACCCAAAACACTGCTGAGAACCCTGATTCATCCAATCCTTTCACCCCTAGAAGGACCTGCATCCAGGTATTAACCCAAAACACTGCTGAGAACCCTGATTCATTGCCAAGAGGTGGGAACATATGGTGTGGCTCCAGCAGGAAGATGGAGATCAAACCAAGCATTGGGATCAAACCAAGCATTGCATCAAGTCCTGCAGATACATTTGTCTCTGCACCAATGGCCCTACAAACAACATGTACCTCCAAGGAGTTATACCAACATGAGCACAGCAAGAACAAAATCACCTGTAACCAATGAATCTGTAGTATGAAAAAAAATTCCGAAAAGCAGGCAAAAGCATAGCTGGAAGTTGTTTGAGTTTGTGCAACAGCTGTGTCTGGCCCAGATCTGAGTGATCTTTGCCCTTTTGAGGTGAAAGTGTATGTGAGTCAATGGTTTGCTTAGGTGACTTGCTCTCTTCTGGCCTTGTGGTGGGAGCGCAGTCCAGGGAAGTGTAGTAAGAAGGAACAATTTTGAGAAAGCAAAGACTTGCACAAGATTATTTCTTCTGGCAGCAATAATTTTTGAGGAAGAAACTACCAGTCACTGCGGAGACATCCCAGATATCCAGCCTCCTGTAGGTTTGGAGGGGATTAGCAGGAGACCTCTGCCTAGGGAGAAGCATCACGCTCAGGACATCACTGTGTCATTCGTTTAATCTTTTTTGATTTTAATGCTCTCTAGGTTCCTATCCGTTCAGCTCTGCTTATTACTGACCATCAGACAACTCCTAGACAGCAGCTCTGTTTCTTTATGTTCACTTCCAGCCGAATTTGGAACGGCAGCTTAGGAAACCCGACCCCCAAGCAAAGCCTGATGCGACTCCATCCCGTGCTGGAGGCTGCAGACATCCCTTAGAGGTCTCAGGGGTGAAGTTTAAGCGTCTGCTGCCTTAACAGACCTGTAACAAGCGGCTCGTTGGGTGTGATGCTGCAATATTCCCCTGTAGCCCCTTTTTTTTGTGAACAAGGACCCAGCCTCCACCAGACGCAGACGTAAGACGTCCTCAGACGGGGTTTGAAAGCGAGAGCTGCTAAAAGCAATCAAAAGGAAAGCTGCTTTGAGCGTGCAAAGGTCATTAGGTAGGAGTGAAAGCAGAGGATGGTGTCAGGCTAGAGCAGAGGAAATGAAGAAATGGAAGCAGCCTGTGTAATGGAGACCTTGCTGCTGGAGGAAACATCTTGTCATACCTCTGACTGGCATCATTGGTGTCGGAGCGGAGACACAGCAGCAGGTTTGGGGGAGGTTTTCCCCTCCAGATCTGCTGACAGGGAGGGTCATGCTGTCTGAGACCAGCTTAGTGAGACTCTCACCGAGCTCTACCCGGTGCAGGAAGGTGGCAGAGGGTTTGCAAGTACGTCTTGCCCTTCTCAGAAACAACCATCACAAGTTGGGGGAAGACAGTTAGAAATCCTGCTAAAGACTCTCAGGCTGCAAGCCTTCGTAGTTAATTACAGCCGAGACAACCCTGAAAACGTCTGGGCTATCGAAAGCCCTGGCTGTCACACAACACATGCTGGTTTTGCCTCGGAAAATGTGACCCAACACAGGACACAGACAGTTTGAGTTACAAAGAACCGCTACCTTTTTTCAATGGCATTACACAGAACTGAGTTTAGCAGCCGTCCCAATCACTAGCAAGGCAGGTGAGTAGTCTTTCTTCATCTTTAAAAGACACAAATCCACAGCGCTGATTGCTTTTGCTCATTACAGGCTCCGTCTTCCCCAAATCTCAGCTCTGCCACTCCATCCCACCTGCCAGGCTGCAGAGCAGCACTGCTCGCACACCATCCAACAGCAAAACAGTCAATTGTACTCCACTGATGTGTGAAGTGACACCTAAGAATTGCATCTTGGGGATGGTACTTGGCTTTGTTATGCTCCTGCTCCTCTATCACTGCCCAGCTCCATTGACCTGCACAAGAAGAGGATGGGATGGGTCTTGCATGAGCCATGGGCTCGGCTTCTGATGTTGGACCCATGCAGACCCCAACACGTCTGGACAGACACCTCATGATCTCAGCATGTGTGAGGTGGGGACTTCCACAGGGACTGCCTTGGAGGTTATTTTCATATGCATATTGATTCATAGAATTATCATAGAATGGTTTGAGTTGGAAGAGACCTTAAAACTCATCTCGTACCAACCCTCTGCCATGGGTAGGGACACCTCCCACTAGACCAGGCTGCTCAAAGCCCCATCCAGCCTGGTCTTGAACACCAACCTGGAAACTACCAGGAGAGGTGAAACCACTGAGGAGGTGCTCAGCAGCCTGCCAAGGCAGCACCTCAACTGCTGGGCAGCACAAGGATACCTCAAAGTGCCAACAGCGGTTGTGTGGGGACACCTAAGAAATGGTGCCAACCCCTTTTTCCCCACAGCACCCAGACATAGCAGACACAATGTTGTTTTGATACCTTTTGGTGTTGAAGATACTGAAATCCAGCCCCTGTGGGCCCCTCTCAAGCCTCCTTCTCATTCTTACAAGTAAATGGAGGGGAGTTTATGCGGTGAAATTCAGTGATTTACATATGACCACGGAGCCTGAGGCTACTTTGAGAAAGGACAAAAAAAAAAACCTGTGTTGACCAGCAACTCCTACAAATTATTTCCACTCACCAGAAAAGATTTGTCTTTCAGATTAAAAGACTGTGACATTTACAAACCACCATAAAGTGTAGACTTCTTGAGAAATAATTATGGAATGGCAACTCCCCAGCTATTCCAAGTCAAAGGTAAACATTCAGAAAGAGAGAAAAAGAGACTCATGAGACTTTACAACAATGAGATAACACTAAAGGGCTGGAGAGAAGAAGCCAATCGACACACAAGTATAATTGGGCACACAGACATCCAGGTCATTTACTGTAAGATGCATGCAGGGCTTTTAAGATAGAAAGCCAATGAAATGGTGCTAAGAAAAGAGACAGGTAGCAACAGTCAAGATTAATCCTTTGTGCAAAGGTAATGTGTAGCTTTGTTCTGCGTAGTGCAGTGAGAGGTAATTAGGTATGGCATTGAGCAAATACCCAAGGCCTGGCTTTTAATAGACACAGCCATGCTCTGAGCAGTTCCCGGATACGCTGGGGTTGCTCTGGGAGTGAAAACTCCAGGGTCACCAAGATTTCGGTAAATGTCGATGAATCTCGTGTTGTGCTGGGTTCCCAGTGAAGGAGAGGAAGAAATCAATCTGCTTGCTCATTAGTGCAGCAGTTATTTCTACCCACATATCCACACCGGATGGTGCATGGGAGAGTGCCATATCGATTGCGTTTCTTACAGACGTGGTTGGGAGGAGCGATCAGTGCAACCGTTTTCCCTGGTGCTTCACCACGTTTACTCCAGCAAAAACTTTCATTCCCATGGAGTTGCTGTGTGTGAATCTGGGGACCAAGGGAAAGAGCAACCACCAGTCTGGGAACAAAAGCGTCAAGCGCAAAGATTGGACATGAGCTATAATATGGTTACTTACCCCTTGAACAAATCTCACAGTGCACTGGGTTTAGAATCATAGAATGGTTTGGGTTGGAAGGGAACTTCAAAGGCCATCTAGTCCAATCCCCCTGCCATAAGCAGGGACATCTTCAACTAGATCAGGTTACTCAGAGCCCTGTCCAACCTGACCTTGAATGTTTCCAGGGATGGGGCATCTCCCGCCTCTCTGGGTAACCTGGGCCAGGGTTTCACCACCCTCATAGTAAAAAAATTCTTCCTTATATCACGTATGAATCATAGAATCATTTAGGTTGGAAAAGACCTTTTAGATCATCAAGTCCAACTGTTAATCTAGCACTGCCAAGTCTACCACTAAACCATGTCTCTCAGCACCACGCCTACACGTCTTTTAATTACCTCCAGGGATGCTGACTCCACCACTACCCTGGGCAGCCTGTTCCACTGTTTAATAACCCTTTCAGTGAAGAAATATTTCCTAATATCCATCCTAAACCTCCCCTGGGGCAACTTGAGGCTGTTTCCTCTTGTCCCATCACTTGTTCCTTGGGAGAAGAGACTGACCCCCCCTGGCTACACCCTCCTTTCAGGGAGTTGGAGAGAGCGAGAAGGTCTCCCCTCAGCCTCCTTTTCTCCAGGCCGAACACCCCCAGCTCCCTCAGCCTCTCCTCACAAGACTTGTTGTCCAGACCCCTCACCAGCTCCGTTGCCCTTCTCTGGACCCGCTCCAGAACCTCAATGTCTTTTTTGTGGTGAAGGGCCCAAAAGCAAACACAGTATCTGAAGTATCTACCCTCTTAGATTAAAAGGTGAATCTCCTCTCTTTTAGTTCAAAACCATTACCCATTGTCCTATTGCTACAGGCCATACTAAACGGTCTGTCCCCATGTTTGGGGTATGATCCATCACTGACTGTATCCCTCTGCTGCTTAACAAGAACCCTGAAGCACTTTTTTCCCCACTTGCGTCACTGAAGCATAGCCTGGTCTTTCCTGACTTCCCCGATACACTGATTAATGTAATTAACAGTCATATAACATCATTATTCCACTCAGCCTGAGCAGAAATTCACTTCCCTCTCAAAAAAGGCCAATGATTTTTAGCATGACTTTGTTTCAGACTCTAAACGCCCTTCAGTTCATATCAGTGAGTCAATCCCCTCCAGCTGTGAGCCATTGATTGGCAGCATCCCTGGAAAAGCAGCTTTCGTCCTTCTCAGCATCGCTGTGAGAGTGTAAAAGGCATCGTGCTAAAGGAATGGTCCTCTTGCTATTGTTTTTTTTCAAAATCTTTGTCTCCTCTCTGAATTTTGATGCGGACAAGAGGTGCCAGCTGGGGTGTTTGATACACTGAAGTCCCCAAGCAAGTTCCCTCCACTGTTGTAAAGCAGCATCATAAACCAGGACAAACAGGAATGAGCATAAACTTGACATAAAACACCTCACAGAGTATCATCACCAGTATTGTGAGTCCTCCTGGGGACTTCGTGGATTTTGGATAAGGAAACCCCTTCCCTACACCAGGGTGGGATTCAAGGGTGGAGCGAGAGATGGATGTGGATTAGGCATAAATGAAAGTACGGAGTTTATAAAATCTAGCCAAGGAGAGAGAAAGGTTTGGGTCCGTACTGAAGTTAATCCCATGAGATATAAATAGTGGAAACTTCACAAGGTCAGAGGTGTGGGCTGCACTTGGTTACGTCTGGGCTGGACCGGGAAACAAAGCTTGGGTTTAAATAAACAGCTTAAATCTATGGAGAAAGACAGTCATTGCAACGTGGAGGTTGTTGGTCCTGATCCTGAACTCTATGACACCCCCATTTTGCTATAGGACAGATTCAGCAATGCCTATAGATAGACATTAACTTAGACATACGGAGAGATTTCTGCCTATCCATCAAAAGTTTTATAAAGCCCCAAAACCTGGCTTAAGAGCCACATATTCCTCTTCCACAACATGTGCAGCTTCGGCTAAATCACTGAGCAATTTACAGATGGGCTGAAGTCTCAGGAGGATTTTTTTTTTTAAAGCTTCATTACTTTATTAGTTCTGTTTATCTCTCTGTTCTGTGGTGACGGCTGAAGTAATCCCAGCCTTTATGAATAAACTCAGTTTCACCTGTGTTTAGTTAAAGACCACGAGGTACAATACTTCCCACAAACACAGCCTTGTCAAAGGAGTCATGCATCATGCATTGTGCTGGAAATTGGATTATCCAAATTTAGTGGCCTTTTGATGCCCAATGAAGTTGGGGGAAACATCAAAAAATGCTGGCAGCAACTAAGGAAAACAGCTCTTTATTTTTTGTTCTTCCAAGATCTCAGGCTGAAAGTTTGTTAGGAGATGTCCCCGTCCACCTACTTTCATTACAAACAAGCTGACTCTCAACTTTTTTGTTTGTTTGTTAAAAGAAACTGTAGATGTCACTGTCAAATTCTGTTTGCTTGTTTGTTTTTCTTAAGTGTCTGATAAACCGTATAAAAGACTGAAACAGAGTGTTACTGGACAAGTTTCAGCTTTGCGCAGAGAAGCAATAGCAAAACAACAAAAAAACACAAACCCCTCAATAAATCTCCAGTTAAAATGTTACATCTGAACAAACTACTGGCATCACTTTCTGCTCTGAGACGAATCTTCATCTGTCCCCCAGTAAGCCCTTTAGCCAAAGTCTTTATTGGCCAAGCATAGTTTCTGCAGGAAGGTCAAGCCCTTAACCTCCAGTCCTTCTTTTGCTGGCAGCCTGGAGCCTGAATGTTTTGGGACAGATGTTCTGGGCTGTGGATCACTAAGAAATAGGGAACCTGTTTGCCTCTCTCAGGGTTAGTCTGGAAGATATCATTCCAAGCTCTTTTTTTGCTGCATGAGGAATTTTTCATTTTAGTTTTTAAGCAAGAGATCTGTTACCTATTTTCTTGCTGTCGGTGAAATATACCACAAAGATTTTCTCTTCTGATTAAAAAAAAAAATTAAAATACCAAAACAGTAGTCTTGGATGGGGCTTTTAAAAAAAAAAAAAGGAGTATGTAATAATGACAAAATGTTCAAGGCAAGTGGAGAGCTCCATAACCTTCACCTAGGAGACACTGACAGCACCAATTTATGCTCCACAACTTGGGCTTTCATCCAATTGCTGCTCTGTGCAGGTTGTGGAGGTGCACCAAGGTAGTATTTCTAATAATCTCCTCCAGGACAAAAAGCAGAAGAATTTACATCCTGAATGAAATGGAGATCCAACAGATTACACTGAGTTAACCACTGGGTGCTCAAGCTTGGTCCCCAAATCCTTACTTGGAAAACAGTGTGAAAGGAACAGGGATTTTTTCAGAAGCTCACATTATGTGTATCCTGGAACAACTGGAGTGTGATGGGCATCAGGGGAACAGGCTAATAGTAGAAACAGGCATCATTTTCAGCTCCTGAGTGAGTGTTGGGAAGAGGCCCAGCTGTACCCTTCTACTCCTCCCTGTGCTGGTTTCCCCTGGCAGAAGACCTGGGCGTGTGTACAAAGGGGGAACCAAAGCAGGTCTTTTGGTTGAGGTCGTTGGCCCCAAGTTTAGATACTTCAATAGACAATCAACTCAGATGAAATAAGGGATCCTCTGCATATTAAGCTTCTGAAGTTAAATTTATGTCTTCAGCTTTTCAAAAATCTCAGAAGAATCTGCAAGATGCTTTTGGTTTCTCACCTGAACTTGGGTACCCAACTTCCACCTGGGCTGTACCCAATACATCTTAGTTTTGTTGGAGGAGTTTTGAGGAGTTTTTTCACCTGTTTCTACTAAGACCAACAAGAATCAGACCCCTGTCCTACCAGAGGGGCACTTGGGTGATACAAGAGGTGTTGTGATATGTCCCAGTGCATGGTCCTCAGGAAGACATCCATCCAGGGAGGATCTCGTAATGCCCAGCTGGGCCCCTAAGCTGTCCATGCGCTGAACCAGAGGTGTCTGAAAGGGCACACACACTCCCATCCATGCCGTGACACTTGAGCCAGAAGCAGGAGTTTCCCAAGAGACGGGTGTGCTTATAGTGCATGAGCGTAGACCATGATCTCACCCTGCCAAGGTGGGGCTCAGGGCTTCCTGCCCACACCCTGCCTTCCTGCCCAAGCACAGCAGCAGACACCCCTGTCCCAGCCTCTCCTCACACTGGCCAGGCCAAGCACACAGCAATTACACCTCCTACAACTAACGAGGCCAAAAGGAGAGCTGGGGCAGGGGTCTGACTCCATTCCCGGGGTAGAAGATTCAGTTGGGAGGAAGAAAAGGAGATCTCAAAGATCCTGGTTCCTCCACCCACATGGTGTTTCATTTGGGTTCCTTTCAGCAGTCTACTACCACAACAAAGTTAGCCTTTCCCATTCTCCACCCCCCCTTACACAAGAGGTGTAACAAAGCTCTTTAAGCATCATATGATGAACTATGGGGAAAAGAAAGTATCCGAGGTGGGAATGGTGCTCACCTGCTCTCTGAAGCTCTTTGGCTGGTTTAAACTCACACTTTCCCATGTGAAAAATAACATAGGAGATGAGCACAAGGTGACCAGGCAGAGGAACATGTACAATGCAGTGAAACCTATAAGAAACCTTAGGCCTTCATCAGTTAGGTTGGATGTCCCTCAAACATTATTTTGTGCTACTAACTCACAGCAACATTTGAAATGACTATCCATGCATTTGTTTTGTCTACATGGGAAAAAAAAAAAAAGCCCTAGAGATGTGAATCTCCTCAACCAAATTACTATCACTCTGTATCTAATTGTGGGGGTTTGATTTGTTTTGTTTAGTTTTCTATCATTTTGAATGGTAATTCTTACATCTCAAAGCTGTAAAACAAATGGATTTTGATATCTCACAGAGTTCTGAGAGGCTGCAGAAAAACAGTATTGCTGGAATTGACTGTCACCCAAACAAGTTAAAATTGATCATAAGTTTTCCCAAAGGACAAAGTATTTTTGATAAATAGACCTTATTAGTATGGACATGGGTTATCCCATGCTAGTTGGCCTTGGTGCTGGAGACCAATCATGGGCAAGTTCAATCTGCTCCTGTAGACATAGCCTTGGAGAATGAATTACTCAAGGCACGCTCAGGAGACAGAAATAACTGGGGCTCTTGGATGGGACAGTTCTTGTACAACTTCAACCCAAAAGAAAGAGAGGGTCCAAATCAATTTCCTGATGCTAACAGAAACAACACTTGTGCCTTCAGGGAAAGGACTGGCAGAAATACCAACATGTTTAGCTATTTGGGCTGAATATGGAGGTCACAATCAAAAGGTATTGAGTTGTTGCTTACTGCTTCTTAGATCAAACAAAAGATGACCAAAATGATGGGCAAGGCCCATCAGCATCCTAATTCTTCCTTGCTTTTGCTGTGCAAACACCCCTTTTTGATAGTTCTGGGATTCAGCCCAGCTGCAAAAATACAAGAGCAAAGGAGCTGGAGGAGGAGCACTGACACAGGTCAAATAATTTTGTTTTCGATTAAAAAAAACCCTTGCATGGGCACAGACTGATACTACACACATCATGACTGCAACCTGTTCCTGACAATGCCAGGGAGTCCGTGGCAAAGCCTGAAACTTTGGCTTTGAGTCCTAACCTGGTGCCTGGCTGTCTCCAGCAAACAAACAGTGAAAAAGAAAACAAACAAACAAACAAACAACAACAAAAAGGAAAAATTTCTGATAACTTCTGCCTGGAAATGTGGCTGCAGTGGCTGCAGATAATTGATAACAGCATAGACGCAAAGCAGACACGCTGTCCCAGTATTTGTTGGCAAGAATTGCCCAGGAACTCAATCCAAACTGCTGAAAGGAGGGTGAGATGGGGAGGGAGCCTGAACACGTTGCACAGAGGAATTTCTATCACATGCTACGCTTCACACGTGTTTCCCCCCCCACCTACTCACACAGTAGGCTTGTGACTTTAATCTGTTTATTTTTAGTGGGAAGCATGAGTAGGTAAATACGTGCTCTGAGCCGATATTTTAGGCAAAGGAGGTTTAATTATGTATGTGTGCTAATTGTTGTTATGTTTCTGGGGATTATTGATTTTGGACTCGCTCCTGCCCACCCCCCCCACGCACCAGAAGAGGAGGAGAAGTTGTTTGGCTGCTATCACAAACACTCGCTGCTACTACTGTACAAACCCATCAGGGTGAGGGCTTTTTTTTCCCCCTTTGGTTCTTTGCTAAAGAAGTTGGAGCTGTTGGAAGCTGCCAAAAAGGTCTTGGGAAAGAAGCCTCTTGTTTTTCTGCAGGATGAGCAGAGGAGGGACTATGGCCATCTCGTTGCCCCTGCTCTACACCGGCAAAGGCAGCCACGAAGATGTTCAAGCGAGACATGGGCTGAGCCTCTGCTATTGCTGCTTCTTTCGCCACAACAAGTGATGAGATCTGCTGCACCAGCACAGAAACCAGCTACCAGTTTTGCCCACCCTCTAAATTCGTCGGTGACTTAACGCCTCGCTGCCTCCAACAAGTCAACGAAGCTGCTCGGGGCTCAGGTCTTTCTCCTCCCGCTTACGTGGTAAGTCTGAGATCCTTCAAGTAGCTGTGTAAGCACTTGGCCATGCCCCAGTCACCCCAAATCCCACAAGCAGCACGAGATTCCTCAGTCATGCACAGACGTCCTTGCACGGGAACGCTTGCGGATGAAAACTTTATAACCTGGTAAATTTGCACAGAACTCGGGGTCTTTATGCAAATCTCTCCTGACTACTTATTTTGTTCAGACCTTTTGGGTCAAAACCTCTGAGGGTAAATACCTGTTTTCCTTGGAAACACTCAAGTTCTATTCCAAACTTGATCTACATGGTCTGGATAACTTCAAAAAAATAAATTACAGTAGAAATAATGCTGAAAACCTTAAAGTAGATGGGCAAACTTATTACAAGGTATGGTAAAATGACATGATTTTGATTAAAACTAAGAACAGAAAGGCAGACCAGAGTTTAGTCTTCAAATGAGCCAGCCCAAGATGGGCTGAAGACCCATCTTAATGTCAGCCAAAGCTTTTCCGTTCCGTTTGTTGTCTTGATCATAAATCAAACTCTAATTAATCACCACCACCAAAAGCAAACAATCTCCTCTAATCACCTTGCCATGACAATGCTTCTTTGTAATATTGCAGATGCTCAGGGACATCTTATAAACAGGATGTAAGTGAATATCTATTAAAAAATTAACTAGATTACTGTAGTTGCTAAATATTATTACAAGTTTCATAATACTGTGTGCTTTATGGCCAACATATAAAAGAGCAGCTGCTGTTAGAGGAGTTTGTTTTTCCACTCATAATCAACTTTTGGCTTGTGGAAGAGTGTTATTTTGCTACCCTCGTTCTTTTTCTGGGAATTGTTGCACCAAGCACAGACAGACAAAAACCTGCCTTTCTAACTTTTTTTTTCAGGGTTTTCTTTATTTTTGTCTTTAATCCACCCACTTTCTCTCCTGTCAATTGCTGATAGCTCTCCTCTGTTACATTGGAGACAGCTCATTGTCTCTGCATTTTAATTGCTAAACCAAGGGATTTCCCAGATCCCATGTCCGGGTAAGTGACCCAAACCAATTCCTGAATCCGTATTGCAATCCTAATTTTTTTTTTCTCAGGTTCTTGAGGAAATTCCAGCAATGAAAAGATGGAATGTGCCTTTTGACACCTATACCCCAAGAAGAGAGCTCCACCAGTACTGCCAGGAGAAGAGTGACAACCCACCCTGCATCAGCTATCAGGGAGGAACATCTGGACCAGGACATGACTTTCCTGTATCCCTGCAGCACCCTGAAGGTCTACTGAAGGGCCTGCTTGACTCACAGTCAGTGTATAAAGCAAGGGGCAGATAGGGGAGCACAGGGGAGCACAAGGAAGTACTGAGAGCAAACAGCAACAGGGATGCTCTACAACAGCCATCAAGGTTCCTGCATGGGGGAAGCGGGACCTACAGGAGTGATGGGGAGGGACTCTTGATCAGGGAGAGATTTAGACTAGACACCAGAAAGAAATTCTTTGCTGTAAGGGTGGTGAGACACTGGAACAGGTTGCCCAAAGAAGCTGTGGCTGCCCCATCCCTGGAGGTGTTCAATGCCAGGTTGGATGGGTCTTTGAGCAACCTGGTCTGGTGGGAGGTGTCCCTGCCCAGGGCAGGGGGGTGGAACTTGAGGATCTTTAAGATCCCTTCCAACCCAAACCATTCTGTGATTCTATGATTCTATGTGTTGATGATGTAGGTCTATCTGCAAGCGTCTATAGGGGAATTTTGCCAAGGATGAGGCACAGAATGGAAAAGCACAGCCATGTATTTTTGGAATTCTAATAAATAAGCAAAAATAGCCACATCCAGGGAGAAGCCGTTGGTCTCTTCTCGTTGGATGTGAGAAGACAGAGGCAACAATGTCTGCGACAGAACAGAGATGGAGTAGGTGTCACTGAACATTTTCCTACAGACCTTTCTACAAGGGCTCCTCTACCGCTAGTCTTGTTCTGTGTACTGGCGTTTGACTGGGTCTTGATTTTGGTCCTCTGTGTTTCCTTCTATTCACCCTCTGTCCTCCTGATATATTTCATCTGTGCTTCTCCTGTCACACAGCCGTGACGCTGAATGCTGGCACAGGGCTCCGACCTCTCTTCACCCTCTATTCTGACACAACCCATAGGGACCCCTTCCATGGGGACCTGCATTTCAAACACAACTTTTTCCCAGAGATAAATGCATTTTCTTCAGAGATCCCATCTCACCACCTTCTGTTGACTCCCAGACTTTTGACTCATTTTTTCTCCTTTCCTGTCTTTGCTGTAGCACATCACTTGCTCTTTTCTTTCATTCCCAAGTCCACACTTCGCTCTTGGAGATCAAGACCTCACACAGTACACAATCACACACTCGAAGTTATAAACACAGCTGTCCTAAGACTTCTCCTTTTCTACCTGCACTACCCCATCCGATCTTCATAACTTGAGTTTTTTCCTGCCAGGACCGAGATCCAGACCATTATTTCACGCTGCACTGGCTTATCTCTTTCTTCTCATCTAATTTCTTTTTTTGTCTCTTCACATTCTTGGCCGTGTGCCTTTGCCCCTTCTCTGTGCTCATCTGTCAAACGTCCTCTTTTTCTTCAAAGCGTTGCTTAAAATTCAGCTCTCCAAGCAGCACTCCCCTTTTCTAATCACTGGGAACCCCGGATAATCCTTGCCATGAAATATTTTCTCGTGTTCTGCCATGTGTTTAACTTGACTCCTTTTAAATTTCAAAGTCTCCTAGACAGGGAGTATGTCTTATTTGTAATCTATAAAATACTGTTCACATCTATGCCACTCTACAATTGTTATCTAATAAATGGAATTCACTGCAGGTTATTTATGATCAGCCGCAGAAGGAGGAGGAGGACCAGCTAAGATGTGAAGTTAACCATTTAAAGCCTAAAACAAAGAACCCAGCAACAGGAAGAAATTGATTTTGAAGTGAGATTTTGCTTTGCACTGTAAACAAATCATTATTTGCAGCTACATTTGAGCAAACAGCTGGGTTTTGCTTCATTGCTTGCATCCAGGAGGCGCTTACTCTGAAGCACGTGCTCTGAGTTGTGAATAAGCATCTCACACTGCTTTGCACTCATAGCAATTGCTGTGCTAAGAGTCAAGGTCTTGACAACCACAGGACCTTGCTCAGAACCATGCTCTCACCCTGTTTGCCTTATTGGGAGAGTTGTAGACCATGAAGTCGGGCTGCCGGGAGCATGTCTACTGCCATAAGCAGGGAATGAGATAGAAAAGATAAAAGTGGCCTTTGGAAACAAAGAAGAATCCAGGATGACCTTCAAGTTCTGTTATAGTCACTGAAGTGGTACCTCCTGACCTTCTACGTAGTGGGAAAATCATTTGGGAATAGAGGGAAAGGCATCTTATAATATTAGACCCCAGATCTCGTGCTCCAGATCTAAAATCTCCATCGCTGCAAACACACTCAGCTTTTGCCCAGCCACCCTCAGCAAATGGTTCAGCTGAACATATGGCAGCAGCTGCTGTGCCCTGCATAAAAAGTCAGCACCTAGATGGCTTTTCCCTGTAAATTCAAGTTACAACACGCGTTAACATCCTTATATTCCACCAAAGCGAAGAACGATTCCAGCCAACCCACTGCCTTTGCAAGCATAGCCTTGATGCTGGGGCCAGGAGGAAGGAAAATGTGTTTTCCCAGCAGTTAATAAAGCCCAGTCGCTGTGAATGCTCCCCAGGGCATCTCAGCATGGGCAGTGGCTGAGCCATGCAAAGGATAGTGGTTCCAGGGGAGAAGCAAGGAGTTGCTGGCACGTGCTTTTGGAAAGCAGCACACTTAACCAGTCACTAGCTGATAGACACCATTCAAAATACATATATGTGTATATATATATATGCTTTTATACGGGCATTTATCAGGGATTGGAGCAAAAGGACGAAGAGTAAGAGTTTGAAACTAAAAGAGGGGAGATTTAGATCAGGTATTAGGAAGAAATTCTTTGCTATCAGGGTGGTGAGGCACTGTCCCACAGAGAAGCTGTGGCTGCCCCATCCCTGGAGGGGTTCAAGACCAGGTTGGAGGGGACTTGGAGCAACCTGGTCTGGTGGGAGGTGTCCCTGCCCATGTCAAGGGGTTGGAACTCGATAATCTTTTAAGGTCCCTTCCAACCCAAACTGTTCTATGATTCTATATATAAATACATAAAAGTTGCCAGAAGTGATGCAAACTTCTAGCTAATGGCACTGAAAAGTCCATATTTTCCTAGAGCATATGCACAACAAAATTTAAGGTGAAACAAGCCATTTCCTTCTCATTTGAAAAATAAATCTCAGCATATAACTAATTGGAATTGAAGCTCATGAGCTGGTTTCAACTAGTGTGGCTCTACTACCATCTGTGTGGGCTGTTCAGTGTCCCCCCCCTTTTGAGCCCAGCCAAATCCTCTTAACCAAGTCCTGCAAAACACTTTGTCTCGTATTAGAACTACAGACACCTTGGACATCACTGCGTGGCAACATCTGTATCGTAGCTACGACTTCTAAGGATTTTTCAGTCTAACTCACAATCTCAGCCCAGAATTAGGTAATGAAGATTATATATAGAGAGAGATAATCTTTATATATATAAATAACATATAACCTGATAGCAAAACAAGGCTAAAAATGAGCACTGCTCATTATCGACAGCGTAGGCTTCCTCCGAGGAGCAGAAGATGAGGGGAAAGCCCTGGAAGAGGACATCAGTCGTGTTTTGTTGTTCAGGCATTACCCAGGGACGTTGCAGGGAAGGGAGGAATTGTGCTGGAAGAGGGCAATGATTTGCCAATTAAAAGCTGCCAATTAGGGAGAGAAGTTGCAGGGCCCTGTAGGGAGCTGCTGAGCCAAGACACCAGATGAGCGTTGAAAGTGGCAGCTTGGGATGGCAAACTGGCCCGAGGAAAGACACAGGAGTTGGTTAATTAGATGAGGAGGGCTGGAGACCAGAGGGAAGACTCTAGAAGATGCATTTTTCTTTTTATTTATTTATTTTTTTTATTTTATTTAGCCCTAAGCCCACACAGTATCCAGGCAACTCGGGATCACAAATGGATTTTATCCTTATGCTACCCTGTGGAGTAGGGAGATGGCCAAACGCTCGGGGAGCCAAGGCGAAGAGCAGAGACAGTGATTTATTTGCCTGGGGTCACGGAGACCGTCTAAACCCAGATGATGTGAGCCCTAGTTCAGCGTCTTCACCACAAAGGCATGCTTTCCCTGAAGGGGGAAAAGCAACCTGCTGGTATTTATTTGAGAATTTATTATTTATTTCTTCATTTGAGAAGATAGGCCTGAGGACAAGAAGAACACTAATAGAGGAGAGAGAGAAGTTTCACACAGATGATGAAAAAGTCACCTTGTTATTATAAAAGTTTTCCATTAGAAAAAAAAAATAATTGTTATTTATGTCCAGATGCTGGGGCAAAGCTCAGTGCACAGCACTGCTGGGCCAGCTCAAGAGAGAGGGTAGTGGGATGGGTCTTGAGAGGTGAGACATTGGTCCACTAAGGCTATCCATGGACTTCTGCAGCCCTCCTGACCTGGAAGCCACAAGTTTTCCAGCTGTGTTTCCTGTGCAACCTGCTCTAGGTGGACCTGCTTTGGCACTGATGATCTGCAGTGGACTAGATGATCTCCAGAGGTCTATTTCAAACCCATATCATTCTGTGATTCTGTGTTCCCACCTTCTGAACAGTTTGGTGAGGGTAATGCATTTTCCCAACACAGATGCTCTCCATTTTGGTTTTTAGACTGGCTGCTTAGTACCGATACAAAAATCAACCACTGATGGAGGATCACAGTTACTTGCATCCAGTCACTTGCATCCAGTATGGTCTTCCTTGCTTCAGCAAAAGGCTTCGTGCTTTAGAAGCTCTGTTATGAAAGTCCACCTGAAAAAGCAGAGGAACTCATAGGAGCTTTCAGTTTTTCTCTTCCACCAGCATTTTACATAGCCCTCTGAAATCCCATCCCTGGAAGTGTTCCCCCATCCCTGGAGGGGTTCAAGGCCAGGTTGGATGGGGCTTTGAGCAACCTGATCTAATAAGAGGTGTCCCTGCCCATGGCAGGAGGTTGGAACTAGATGGTCTTTAAGGTCCCTTCCAACCCAAACCATTCTACGATTCTAGGATTCTATGAAATGTAAGCTGGATGGCAACCATGGAAACGTAATAAACACCAGGACACTAACCATGTCATCCCCATGACTCACAGCAAGTTTGTGTTTGGTTTCCTACAGGACGCCCCATGGTTTTGCACTGCCCAAGAGTCTTCCTTACAGTTCCCACCACCTGCCCTTAGAGACCATTAGAATATAACGGAAGGTGCATTGGATTAAAAACCAAGAAACATTGTCTCAGATGCTCAGTTCCATCTCTCAAAAAGCCCTGTGATGTTCACCAGGACCGCTGCTATCCTTCACAAAGTTAATTGCTGTATACAGGTAAGGAATTAATTATGATTTCCCCACTCACGTTCCCTTCAATCCTGATTTCTCTTCTATCCACTGCCCTCAGTAGTTAACAGAAGCACTTTATTCCATTACAGGAAACTACCATCCTTCCTCCTTCTTTTAAGGACAAATAACTGAGGATTTGCCACAAATATTTTAACCAGTGAACTTAATCCCATTGCAGTTTCTTCAGCTGTGGACTTTGGAGAACCCTCTGTTTAAAACGCTTCTGAAAAGAATAAAAATAGGCTTTCAATTCCCATTCATATCACTTATGAAATATCACCCTTTAAGAGTTGCAAAGAAACACATATAGAATTAAACTGAACTTTCAGCAGAACCTTTTTTTGTTCACTCTTAGACATCACTTCAAATGTCAAGGCATGCACAGCAGAATAAGAAACTTAATGCAGATTGGTAAAAAGCACCATTTCTCTCCTCCAGCTGAGTCCGGGAAAGAGGCAAAGAATTCATATTTATAATGTCATGGTACGTGGCGTGACCAGACTAAAGAATTTGGGGGTTTTCTGGTTGTAATTTGATTTTTTGAGCTACTTCCTTTGTCAAGTGATCATGAAGGAGACCGGCCTGCCACCAAGCTCAGACTGCAACATAAAAAAGTGATTAAGTATTATTGTTCCTCACAGGAAACTGTGTTTACAGCGGGATGCAGTTTGTGCTGTTCCGACTGGGGTCCGCTGTGAAACATCTGCACAGGATTGTTTATGCTCCTGCACAACACGAGGGAGCTTGCTGCCTGGCCTCATTCCTAGAGAGCTTCACGCAGGTGGCATCCGATAAAGACACCTGACCCTTTGATTTGCCTTTTACGTCAATAAGTACTATGTTTTCAGGAGGGGGGTGGGGTGGGGAAAAACTCATATGTTTAATTCAAAACTCACGTACGTTTTCTGCCAGCTCAGTCCTTCAGCATCCATAAAAGAAAAAAAAAAAACAGACAAACATACGACATCATGGGCTCATGTTTGAGAAACGAAGCGTCCAATTAAACGAGTCAGTCTTTCCCAAACAGCCATCTTTCTCCACTTCCATTATAATCAAGTTCTATTTTTTTGACAAAACAATATTATTTATTTATTTATGAAACAATAAGTTCTTAGCAGCTGAACCTAAGAGCAAACAAAAGTTGAAGCTGTGGAACAGAAACCCATGGAAATCCAAAGTAACAGTGGCCTTTAATTGCTTGGTTTAACCCATTCACACTACACATGGCCCTGAGCTCCTCCTTGTTCTAAGTGCACCAGAAATCTCAGGGACTCCTTGCTTCTTTATTACCACAAACCAGCAGTATCCTACATAGTTCATAAAAGACTGGTGCCATCTAAATAGTGATGGAAAACTAAAATTGTGCACTAGTACAAGACTGTAGGGGAAAGGAAGCAGGAGTCCCTTCACAAGTTTCCTTCACAAGCACCCTCTGTGGTGACTCCTCTCTGGTCAGGAGAAGATGGATAAACAGAAGGCACTGGCCTTAAGAGGAAACTTTTCAAAAACGGATGGTTTGTGGAAAAAGGGGATGAATTTGAACAGACCACGACAGCGAAGTAGCCAAGAGCGTAGCCAAGACACCACGCTCAGCATGGAGCACGCTGTGTCAACACACAGCTAGGCTGGGTCCCTGCCAAGCCAACCAGAAGGTATCTACCACTGAGCTCTCTTGGGTTGGATTATTTATGTTTTGGTGTTAAAATCTGACAAATAAACCTAACAATATTTTTGGCCAGGCTCCAACAGCAGCAATAGAGAGTGTTATGTTAACATAAGTTACCGCTTACTACGCCGCAACGCGCCTGGCCGAGGGAAGCAGAAGACAATTCTGCTGGACAAGCCACACCAGACGGTGTGAATGGCAGGAGCAAGACTGCCCCATTTCATTGGGCTTCTCATAGCGGTTAGATGACAACAAGGGATGCAACCCCCTACAGCAAAGAGCACAACGAACAGCATGGGTGGAATATAACAAATGAAGGGCTCAAATCACCAGCATTTGAATTTCGATAAGTCAACAAAATAAAAAGTTAGAAGCAAAACAAGGAAATCGAAACAATCACCGTTTTCCACAGGCACAAAATCCAGGCTACCCACACGCATCCTGGTGTTCCCACTGCCTGTTAACTTCCAGGGCTCGTGAGTGATCTCAAAAAACCAACGAAGGAGCTGTCACGACATTGAGGGACATTGCTGTGGAGGTTGTAGCAAATGGGGTGTCCAGGAAGGGGGACTGCTTTTGCAGCGCATGCTCACTTATTTGCAGAGAACAGTACAGAGTATTGCCAAAGAGCACACAAAAACCAAGGCGAAGGATGAAGGCACGTTAGGTTCTTAGCAGGAGACTCCACAGGTCCTTGGGGGTTAGGATCATTTCTATCTTCACTATCGTACTGTAAAATTTCACCATATCCAGGACTCCTTGTACATCCCATGGGACAGTGGTAATGACTGCACAGTTGATGTCACCTCATCTCTTGACGGCATGATTGGCAACCAGAAGTTTGCAAGCTTATGCATCAATCCATAATTGACCTGTTGAGCTCACCAGTCCTGGGCTACAAATGAGGTCCGTCCCCTCCCTCCCTCCGTTCTTCCCTCCCTCTCCCCCTCCCTTCCTCCTTTCCTCCCTTCCTTCCTTCTCAGTGGCCCATGGGCTTCATCTACCTGTGGGGCAGCTCATACAGGTCTGAAACACAACAAAAACATGAAACTCAACACAAAATCACAGAATACCTGGTTGGAAGGAACCTCAAGGATCATCTGGTCCAACCTTTCTTGGCAAAAGCACAGTCTAGGCAAGATGGCCCAGCACCCTGTCCAGCCAAATCTTAAAAGTGTCCAATGTTGGGGAATCCACCACTTCCCTGGGGAGATTATTCCAATGGCTGAGTGTTCTTGTTGTGAAAAATTTTCCTCTTATGTCCAATTGGAATCTCCCCAGGTATAACTTGAACCCATTACCCCTCATCTTTTCTGTCTGACTCCCTGTAAAAAGGAAGTCTCCATCTTCTTTGTAGCCATCCTTTGAATAGTGAACGTGGTGATAAGGTCTCCCCTAAGCCTTCTTTTCTCAAGGCTGAACAAACCCAGTTCTCTCAGTCTTTCCTCACACAGCAGGCTTCCCAGCCCTTGGATCATCTTGGTGGCCCTTCTCTGGACCTTCTCCAGCTCGTCCACATCTATTTTATATAGCAGGGACCAAAACTAAACAAAGTATTCCAGGTGTTACCTGACCAATGCTGAGTAGAGTGGGACAAGGACTTCTTTATCTCTGCTGCTGATGCCCTTGTTGATGAAACCCAGCACCCTGTTGGCTTGCTTTGCCACTGCAGCACACTGTTCACTCATATTGACCTTGTTGTCCACCAGGACCCCGTCAACATTAACCTCTTGCTTTGTGCCATGGAGTCAGCATGCCATGCACACACACCCCCAATGTCCCATCCCAGAGGAGGCCTCTTCTCTTTCCTACACCTCTGGTGAGGAAGTGGCCTCATGCTTTTCCACAGCCATGCAAACCAACTAAGGAATTTCTTGGTGATTTCCAAGGGGAACTTCACTTAGACTTGACCTGAAAACCTCCATTCATTGTGTTACAGTCAACCTCTATGCTGTAGAGATTACTGTAGGGTAACCACAAAGGCTGTAAAGAAAAGGACAGAGAAGAAGGGAAAGGAAAACCATGAAGTCCTTTGGCAAGCACACAAAGGACATCCTTTCTGCCAGAAGCAAGAACAAGGGTGTGATTTCTGATGAAATCAAATCTCACTCTCATAAAGATGCTCTCAGACAGGAAAAGTGCTTTTCAGTAGCTTTAAGAAGGAAGTTGGGGAATTTAAAATTTATTTTCTACAGGTGGAAGGTGAGGAGGAATGAGGTAATGGGGTGCTTAGTCCACCTCAGTCAAGAACTTGATAATTTTTTTACTTTGAGAGCCTTTATTAGCTTTGCAAACAAGTGTGCCAGAACCAGATCAACCACCAGTCTGGAGAAGAGAAGGCTCCGGGCAGACCTTGTAGCAGCCTTCCAGGATCTGAAGGGAGCTACAAGAAAGATGGAGAGGGACTTTTTACAAGGGCATGTAGTGACAAGACAAGGCGTAATGGCCTCAAACTGAAAGAGGGGAGATTTAGATGAGATATTAGAAGGAAATTCTTTGCTGTGAGGGTGGTGAGAGCCTGGCCCAGGTTGCCCAGAGAAGCTGTGGCTGCCCCATCCCTGGAGAGGTTCAAGGCCAGGTTGGAGGGGGCTTGGAGCAACCTGGTCTGGTGGGAGGTGTCCCTGCCCAGGGCAGGGCATGGAACTGGATGATTTTTAAGGTCCGTCCAAACTGAAGCATTCTGTGATTCTATTGCATCCAACCGTCGACTGATGCAGTTGAAAAAGTACTTCTGGGCACCCAAATCCTTCTGTGGACACTTTTTCAATATTAAGAAATACTAGAAAGTGGGAGCTCGCTGCGGTGCTTTGTTAGTGCCTTGCGTCACCGCAGCCCAAAAGTGGCTGCAGGGAGAACGTACGAGTGAAAATCCGGAGAGGAAAACAAATATCCCTATTTCTGGGAACACTGCAGCTACAAAACTTTGTTCTCACTGAGCTTGTGCTACTTCCTACTTCTTGTGGTTTGTTCTCATGCTGTTTTTAACCTCTTCTCAAACCAATGGAGTATTTCTATTCCATGTCCAAAACAAACCAAGGAAAAAAAACAGAAAACACAGCACATACGAAAAACAATTCAACAGAAACCTTTTCATTCCCAAAAGGATTTTAGCCACAATTTAGGTCAATTCTTTTCTTTCTTTTTTTTTTTTTTCTTTTTTTCCCTAATGAGTTCACATGTTCCTATTTTAACTTTTTACAAAAAGCAGCACCGCCCGCCTATAAATAAAGAGTAGGCTGTATTTTCCAATTAAATAACAAAAGTTGGTTTTGGAAAAAAAAAAAAAAAAACAAAACAAAACAACCAAAACCACACAAGATAAATTTCTAGCTGGACTTGGTGCTTTAAAGCTGATTTTTCTTATCTTTTTGCTACATTCTCATATTAAGAAAAATGGCCAGATGGGATGGGAAGAGGAGGTGTCCCCCATCCTTTGAGAACATGTAGAACCTGAAGTATAAAGAGAATATATTTTTAAGAGCTATGGGAGCAGCATTTCTTCTTCTTGACCCTTTACATTGGATTTTTCACTTCCACCACAGTGGGATCCTGTACCATCCACATTCCAAGGACCCTTCACGCTCAGTCCTCACTGGGCTGGGATGTTCCCAAAGGATGCCTTCTATATTCTCAAGTGCTGACTGCTTGCAGGAGACCGCAGAATTCGCTAAGAATCAGAAAAGAGATGGCAATAGCACTTAGTGATATGATTTAGTGATGGTTTTTATCGGTGTCAGGTTGACGGATGGCCTAGATGATCTGGAAGGTCCCTTCCAACCCCGACAATTCTATGATTCTACGACAATACTTCCTACCATTGTGGAATATTGAAATAACAACTTATTACTCAAATAGCCGTTGAATAATGTCTACGTTTTTATCTAAAAGCAACACGATCGAGTGAACATGAACCGGCCCTGATCCCAGCTGCAGCAGGAAGACACGTCTGCTCTTCGCTGCATTGGTAGATGGAAATAAATTGCATTTTTTCCTTCCTGACACCACCCTTCTCAGTAGGTGCTAACAGGAGAAGGGTTGAAAATTGATGGAAGGAGGAAAGGTCCCAAAGGTGTAACTACGGAGGGAAGAGCGTTTTCTTCAACCACCTACCAGGGCATAGAGAAAGGCAATCACAACAGAAAAAAAAAATAAAAATAATCTCACTTTTGGCTCAGGATCAGTATTTCTTTACGCAGTCCCGGTGTCTAAAAAGGCACCACTCCTCCCTCACAGTACCCCAAAGTAGCTGTTTATACTACAGCCTCTGCTTTTACTGCTTATTTCAAAACAAACCTTTGCCATTTCCTGACCAGAAAAATTGCGCTTTTAATTCTGTGCTAGAGACTTTGAAAGTCAAGATACTGCTGCTTTCCACTATAAATAGCCTGGGCTCGCTATGACATCTCACTGTGACATTTAGTTCAAACAAAGAAAAAAAGAATCTTGACAGGAAACAAACAAACAAAAAAAGAAACAAAGAATAAAATAAATTAAAACCCCATAAGATTCCTGTGTCTCTGGGAGAAATTAATTTCTGGATAAATTCATAACCTTGAACAAAGCCCTTTGGGAGAAGAAGACACCCCATAGACAGTTCCTGATGTTGACTCTGGAGGAGGCAGCATCTTCTCCATGTGATACACAACAGGAAAATCTTATTCCAGCCTCTCTGGGTATAATTTCAAACCATTTCCTGGTATTATTTTCACGCTCCCCAAAGCCCACGGCTATCAACCCTCCAAGCTGCCTCGACAATGGTTATAACTGCATTTATTTCCCAGAGCCCCGAAAGCAGCAAATTTCGTGTCGCTTGTAGTTGAAATCCTCCCACCAGCAGGGACTCTTGTCAGAAGCCCAACATCCCAAGACAGGCGTCATGCCTTGGGCCAGGTTATTGAAAACTTAAACCAGAAGTGATTTCTCAAAAGTATTTTTCTATCACTGGCTTTGCAACTATTCAGGTTTCTGGGCATAAGGCTGAAACAGAATCTTTCATCCCTGCCCCCCACCCCCTCTCCAAATACCTGATGGGGGTGTAAAGAAGATGGAGCCAGACTTACTGGTGACCAAGGAAAGGACAAGAGACAAGAGGCATAAACTCAAAAACATGAAATTCCACTTAAATAAGAGGGGAAAAAAATGAATGTGCAAGTGGTCAAACACTGGCACAAGTTTGAGTTTCCATCATGGGAGATGGTCCAGAGAAGGGCAACAGCTGGTGGGGGTCTGGAGCACAAGTTTTGTGAGGAGCAGCTGAGGGAGCTGGGGGTGTTGAGCCTGGAGAAAAGGAGGCTGAGGGGAGACCTTCTCGCTCTCTCCAACTCCCTGAAAGGAGGGTGTAGCCAGGGGGGAACGGTCTCTTCTCCCAAGGAACAAGTGATAGGACAAGAGGAAATGGTCTCAAGTTGTGCCAGGGGAGGTTTAGGATGGAAATTAGGAAAATTTTTTACATGGAAAGGGTTGTCAAGCCTTGGAACAGGCTGCCCAGGGCAGTGGCGGAGCCACCATCCCTGGAGGTATCTAATCTGGGCAGACATGGTGGTGAGGAACATGGTTTAATGGTGGTTTTTGTCAGTATTGGGTCGATGGTTGGACTCAATGATCTGAAAGATCCCTTCCAACCCTGAACACTCTATTATTTCCAAAAAACCCAACTGGACATGGTCCTGAGCAGCCTGCCCCAGCTGACCCTGCTCTGAGCTGCATGTTTGGACTAGATGATCTTCAGAGGTTCCTGCTAACCTCACTGACCACAAGAATGCATGAGGAACTATTCCCAGCCCTTTGCTATTCAGGTCTTAGGGACTGAGAAGTTTCTTGCAAGGAATGGATGCTAGCATTCCTATTCTCTCCATGGAAATTATGTATTATACACAGCTTTATATAAAGAAGAAGTTTTTTATTATGAGGGTGGTGAGACACTGGCCCAGGTTGCCCAGAGAAGCTGGGCCAGAAGCCCAGATGGCTGCCCCATCCTTGGAGTGGTTCAAAGCCAGGTTGGACAAGGCTTGGAAGAACCTGATCCAGTTGAAGATGTCCCTGCTCCTGGCAGGAGAGTTGGACTAGATGACCTTTAAAGGTCCCTTCCAAGCCAAAGCATTCTGTGATTCAATGATTCCTGCAAGAGGAATGGGAGACAGCAGAGCAGATTATGGGTCTGAACCAAATTTATGGGGAAAGCAGCTTTCCAGGAACAAAGAGAATTTGGAATAGAGAGACCTGGAAGAAACACCAAACAAGAGCTACCCTGCACAATGGCTTGCTTTGCTTTTAAAAAAAGCTGCTACATCAACGAGTAACTTGACAGTGAAGGATTAACTGGTCTGCAGGAAAAGTTGGGCCTGACCAAACATCCAGCTCAAGGGGTTTACACTTATGGAGACAGCCAAAGACCATGGTGACGGCTACAGGCAGTAACAGACTCACTGTCACCCCTAGAGACAGCCAGCCCGTTATGCACTCCATATATATAAATATATAAAACCCAGCAATAAAAGGCTGTGCAAAGAAAATTCCAGAGTCTTCAGTTGGCCTCTGGTAGAGACTGATGTGAGGGAAGTCCCAAAGTACTGGAGTTCTACAAGCTCTTGGGACAGTTCTGGCCAACAGCTGCGAAAAGCTGGATTTGTTACCAAAACAGACAGCAATTCCCAACCAGTGTTTGCTCTAACGAGTCATAAATTAGACAGAAGACGCTAAAAATTTCCAAAGTTTCAGCAAAAGCTCTGTCACAGAGGATTCATGCTAAGTAGTCTGGGCATTCAAGTGATGTAATGAGATGATCTTTGAAGGCCCCTTTCAACCCAAACCATTCTATGGAGTCCATATCCCACACGTAGGCCATGAGAGATGGGCTGATGTGGCTCCCACCCTCTGAAGGGTTCAGTGATAACCCAAAGAGCCCAAGGTCCTAATTAACCACCTCGGTTAGGTGATAGGTGTGTCTTTTCTTTATGGACAAAATCCATTTAATTTTGGCAGCTACAGAAAAAGGGA
This sequence comes from Tringa tobata, assembly GCA_033628505.1. NCBI lineage: Eukaryota > Metazoa > Chordata > Aves > Charadriiformes > Scolopacidae > Tringa > Tringa tobata. Next base: position 908,861 of record JAHREE010000330.1, on the reverse strand, counting down.
TCCCAGAAAATTTCAAAACTGCTAAAAACTTACTGAGAGATGGAAAGCGGTGAAAGACATCAAGATGTCATCACAAGAGATTTTGGTTTTGAAGAGCCGCCAAGAACTGGGCAAAACCAAAATCACATGAAGTTTTGAGTAGAGCTTGATCCAGAACAGTATTTATTCTATGATTCTGTGATTATTGGACAATTTTAACAGTCCTGAGCTCCAAAAATGATTCAAGGCTGTGCTGTTACTCTTCAGTCCCCAATACTTAAAAACCTCATGGTATGTTGCCTGCTCCAAGTAATTCAAAGACCCTTTTCTCCAGAAACGATGAGCAAGTTCCCAGGTACCCAAATCCTATTTACTCTGCTTCAGCAACCTTTCACCCAAGCCCAGCGAAACAGAAAAAAAGCCATCACCATCACAACCAATCCAGGAGCACCAGTTACCTCCACTTGCAAGTCCCAGCTCCAGCTGCCTCAAGGTACCATGAAGTACTAATTTTATATTTTTTTTTCCATAGTTTAAAGCCTTAAGATACCAAGGGAACTGTCTAGTTTCATCTCCACTATATGAGATACGAGGTTTATCACATTTCAACCTGTAGCCCCGGGGCTTGTTGGAGAGAAAAGACTCCAAGTGACAGAATCATAGAATGGTTCGGTTGGAAGGGACCTTAAAGATCATCCAGTTCCAACCCCCCTGCCCTGGGCAGGGACACCTCCCACCAGAGCAGGTTGCTCAAAGCCCCATCCAGCCTGGCCTTGAACACCTCCAGGGATGGGGCAGCCACAGCTTCTCTGGGCAACCTGGGCCAGTGTCTCACCACAATACCAAAATTGAAGATAATTAATTAAGGTTACCAGGGAGACCTCAGAGCCCCTTCCAGTCCCTCAAGGGGTTCCAGGAAAGCTGGGGAGGGACTCTTGATCAGGGAGGGGAGCCATAGGAAGAGAGGGAATGGTTTTAAACTGAAAGAGGGGAGATTTAGATTAGATATTACAAAGAAATTCTTTGCTGTGAGGGTGATGAGACCCTGGCCCAGGTTTCCCAGAGAAGCTGTGGCTGCCCCATCCCTGGAAATGTTCAAGGCCAGGTTGGACGTGGTTTTGAGCAACCTGGTGTCTTGGGAGGTGTCCCTCCCAATGGCAGGGGAGTTGGAACTTGAGGACCTTTAAGGTCCCTTCCAACCCAAACCATTCTATGATTCTTCATGGTTTACATCAAACCCAGGGAAAGGAGCAAGTCCTGAGCCCAGCACAAACGCACAAAATGTACTATTTTTTCAAATACAGGCAAACCCCCCAACAGTATGATTTTTCTAGTTCATTATCATAACTTGTGCTCAGAGTCTTTGCTGGATCGAACATTGACAAGCTGAAACCATCTACCTTTGCAGCACAATCACCTTCACCTGTGAAACCCTTCTATTTATACACTAGAGAAAAAAAGCATATAGTTTTATGTTTCTCTGACTTTTGATTTTCTTTTGAAAGGTCTTAGGTCTGGGTTTTTTTTTAAATCCCATCTATTCAGTCATGCACTCTGTTCAAAGGATCCTCCACATGTAAGATGACACAACTGCAAGTAGCTTCTGCTTTTCTATTTTCCCCCTGAAATTTCAAAAGCTCATTTTGTCAGGGGAAGAAAGACCCAGACTAAAAATAGTTCTACCCCAATGGTTAACTCTTTCCAGACTGAACAGTGTCGTCCCCTGCGATTGTTCACGTTTTTAAAGTGCACGTAACTCCTCCCTTGTTTCACTGCTTCCTCTAATTTTACTTTTTTCTAATCATCATTTTTTGAAAATTCATGTCCTATTGCGGTGCCAGAGCACGTTTATTAAAATGGTGAAATCACAGCGACTCAATCACAGCGACTCTTTCACAGCCTGCAAGTTCCTAGTACCAAAGATCATCATCACCTTTCTCCTGCTCCAAGGAGGGACCATCAAATTCATTTCAGGAAGGAAGACGCGGCTTAATTAGGGAGAAGGGATATGCATATGTTAACATATGCGCTGATGTTTTATTTTTAGCAGCCTGGTGGCATTTCTGAGGCTCTGAGGAGCGGAAACGTGGCTGCAGGAGGATGAAGGAAGTATCCCAGGGGCAGGTATGAAAAATCGCTGCCTGGAGTTCACAAAAAGGGGGAGAAGGCCAAACGCTCCGAGAACGTTTTCTTACATTTCTCAAAAAAAAAAAAAAAAATCAATTAACTAGGAAAAAAAATTAACATATCAACCCTAAATTTCAGCTCAACTTGCATATTCCTTATGATTAAAGGTGTTTATACAGTGAAGTGCTCTAACAGATATGTTAGAGAATGTGAAAAAATTCAGTTTGGTTTGGGAAAGCATCAAGAGAGGAAATTCAAGAAGGAATGTCGATTGCAAAAGACCTTTTTCTAAATGTCTTCCGTGACCCCTAGATATACCCCCTCCCCACGTGCTTCCATTTCCCAGTCTGAAAACAATTACCCCTCACAGCAACACTAAAAGCTTTCCTGTTTTTAAAAGGGAGAGATCTGCTGTTTTCAAGGAACTGTCAAAATAATTCACCATAGTTGTTCATACCTTTGCTGTAAAGTCATCACTAAAGATGAAAACAAAAGTCTTACATAAAATATTGGAATATATTGGAACAGAATTTAACAATTTCCTTAGTGCGTAAGGAACGCTGAATTCACCTTACGCCATTTCTGAGTGTCCCCTTTTGGCTGGAGAGAGCATATACATTCAGCTAAACCTTAAACCATAATTTATGGCAACATTCTTGGTCAAAAACACGTAAGAAAAACCTTGCTCTATTTTATATTCTCATGGTCTTTCAGTCCCAGATCTGTCGGGGACACTCAAAATACTGCAAGACCCCAAGGTGACAATGAAAACGCAATATAAACCAGGCAGAACTGGGTATTATCTGCTCTGGGCTTTCCATAACTGGATGGAAAACTACAGACTGTGCCTCACGCTGGCATCTGCAAAGCACAACAGACCGTCCCGTCCCAGTAAAATCTGTAATAAATAGCTTTTTGTCATTCTGGAGAAACATGGAACTTTCAGGACTTGGATCATCACACTTGGTCACTCTTGTTTGTCACGGTTATTTCACTAAAACAACAGTAAAAGCTCCCAAACAACTGTCAAAACCTGAACCTGGCATAACTGTAGAGTTATTTTTTACTAGAGAAAGAAATATGGCATGTTTCATTTCATACATATTTCTCTCTTCCACCGTGAGCACTAAGAACAGCAGAAACCAAACCAACATCTCCTTCAACATAAAGGAAACACAAAAATAATTCGTTTCCTACCCCACTATTCTGGCATTTCCATCTTGAATTTACCAGGACACTTCACCATAATAAACCACATTATTTTGGAACTAATTTTGATGGAAAAGAAAACAGGAGGAAAAAAAGTGCATGAAAGTCATAGGGACTTAATTGATAAAATAACTGTTAGATGAAAAACCAAGAGCACCATCTAGGGGTTACTGCATGTTCTTACAGAGGTGGATACTCAGGAAAAGTAAGATAAGTGGGTTGTTAGGCTTTGTATTTTGAGTTTGAGTTACTCTAGTCGGAATTTAATCTTAACTACAGTATCAACAGTAAAACCACAGCTTTTTTTTTTTTTTTTTTAAAAAAAAGGACTGACGCAAAAAAGCTGTATTAGACTTTGGATGAAATCTACTTACAGTAGTACTTCAGCACCAGAAAGTGGGCAGTTAGGCTGATAGATGTATATACAATTAAATGATATGTCCAAGTCTTAAAATGCTTCGTTATTTATAATGAAATCTATACAAAACAGTTAAAAACGTGTTTTTATATACATTTTGGGAAAAAAAAAAAAAAAAAGAAGTATCGTCTTCATTAGCAGAATGTATTAAAACCGGTTCTTTTATCCCACCTGAACCCAAACTGCTCTCGGTGGCTTGTAACGGTCACAAAACCCCAATGTATTGCTTCAACAAGCCAAGTCGTAAGGCTAATTTCCAAAACCTACCACTGCACAGCCAGTTAGGCTTTTAAACTCCCCAAACGGTCACTTTAAAAACAGCATGTAAGAGTAAAATACAGATTTTTCTTTTTTTTCTTTTTTTTTTTTAAAAGCCTTAGCTCACTTCGAAATTCGGAGGTTCAGCTTTGAAAGAGGCCAAACCACTTATCCCCAATTTTGAAAAAAAGTGATTTATAGCAAAATACATCCCCCCCCCCACCTCCAGCTCCATTTGTATTAGAATTAACACACCTGCCTGTTTCACAGGAACTTTTTAAACAACTTGGCCTCACTTTAAAATTTTATATTTAAATAAATAATCAAAGATTAAACTAGAGCAGACGAGCGTTTCATGTGCTTTATGGCACAAAGAAATGCCTCATACAGTCTTACCCTACCTCTTGTAAAGCATGAAAACAAAAATCCACTTTGCTACGTTAGTGATTTTGCTCATTTCCAAACATTCACCAACAAGAATTTTAAAAAAATAAACTATATTTTTTTTTTCGGCTTATGAAAAAATCTTAACTCTTAAGTGAGCACAAGTGCAAGAAAGCTGACCAATTCCAAAATTCCTGGGGCTTTTCCAGCACTGTCAGAGACACTTTTTCTCTCACATGCTATTTAAAAATACAAATATTTATTAAACATTCTTTTTTTTTTCTCTTTTTTTTTTTTTTATGGTGTTTCGCTCAACAGCTAACAAAAAGACACAGCAAAATAACAATCCCTTTTCACTGAAAGCTTTTTTCAGTATCTGGGCAAGGGCTTCAAGAGCACGAGCTGGAGAATTCGCCGCAGATTTGCTTTTTACCAGGAGTACATTGCACTGTCTCGGGCTTTACTAGATCTTGGTAACTACATCTTTTTTTTTAAGCTTTTTTTTTCAGAAACAATTGTTAAGATGCAGCTTTTTTTTTTTTTTTTTTTTTGCAATACCATCTCGTTAAAACACACTGATGCTTCAAGGGTCTGATGAAGAACTTGAATAGGCAAAGTGCTCTAAGACATCGCAATACAAAGGGCATCTTGGATACTCAAAATCCCCAAGATCATTTTAAAGTGCACTCCCGGTGTCCCAATTCCTTAGGATTGTTCAGCAGAACTTCGAGAGGGGCTGGGCTCGGTCCCGTCCTCCGTGCTACTGTCCACATCTTGCTCCATCACCGTCTCCTCGTCGTCGAGGCGTTGACTGGTGAAGTTGTTGAGCTCCAGGAGCCCGCTGGGTTCCACCACCACGTTGGAGCTGGAGTGACAAGGGATGGAATAGTGAGGGATGGTCTGCAAGAAAGAAAAGATTTTTAAGTTTAAACGGGCAGTTTTCACAGGGAAAGGCATCTGCGCGAGTGCAGGTACTCATGGAAATGGGATATTTCCATTGGGTTTCCAATGGGATATTGGGTTTCCAAGAGCAATATTCCCTACGTAAGGCTCGTGGCACGTTACATTGTATTTGCTAAAGCTTCAAACCACCCTTTCACCAAATTAGGTGGTGAAAGGTGAAATTTGAACAATTTTGGTGTTAAGACACTGATTTTGGCCTTGGATCTTCACTAAAGGGCTGTGAGAGCACAACCAACAGCTCAACCCCCAACGTCCACCATCCATCGTTCCCCAAATGCAAAGAAGCGGCAATGCTTTCCTCAGCCTTATCTTTTTTTCTTATCTTTTTCAGACAAGACGTTCAGATAGGAACATCTAGACCAGCTGTGGTTTTCACATATGATACAATACGAGCTTCGGCCCCACTCAGAGCTGCTACTGAGGAAACACAACAGATCTAAGCTATTTATTTCTGCTCATAATTTCCACAGGTTGTAGAAACGAGATCTACAGCTTTATACAACTGAAATTCTGGGCAGTATTTTACTTTTGAATCGGGTCGTAGAGCGCCACAATGATAAACGATGCAGATTCTCAAAATATACGGTAAAAGAAATCTACCTTTGTCTATTTAGGGAAATGAGGACTAAAATTAAGCACAAAAATGATGATTTCTACAAAAGCGAGGTTCACTGCAATAAAGGTTTTACAAAGTAGCATGAAAAATTACTTTCCCACAGATTACTTTCCCACATCAAAAGTATCTTCACTGCAACGCAAATATGACATGCAATAAAACCAATTCAAGCCACGATGCCATTTGTGTGAATATACACAACGCCAACCTGTCTTCAAAGAGTCATATAATATGACTACAAGTCCTCGGATGACTTAAATACTTCCTTGGTTGACATTCTGACCACGTACCACATCATAAAACATCATATTTAAGACAACAAAATCAATGAAAATATCAATTATCACTTTAGACAACAACTCAAGGCATTTAGGCTAAGAATCAATAGTCATTTTATCTCAGACTGGTTAAAAGCAAAGTTACAGAATCACAGAATGGTATGGGGTTGGAAGGGACCTCTGGAGATCCTCTAGTCCAACCCCCTGTCAAAGCAGGTCCACCCAGAGCAGGTTGCACAGGAACCTGTCCAGGCTGGTTTTGAACATTAACAAGCTTTCTTCTGAATCCAGACCTTATTTTGCTGAAAAAATGAAAAAAAACCTTAAATTTTTTGGGTGCTAATGTTATACTCTGTAAGATTAATTGATACCATAAAAAATTCCACATTGTAGTTCCATGGTAAGCGGTGAAGGTTGCATTTTTAAGCATGTCAAATGAAAGTGCTTTGTAAAATGAGATGAGCTTGGTTTGTTTTCGGAACAGAAAAAGAAAGGGAGACACCAAGGACACGGGGAACGATACAGCACTACAGAAACTTGAGCTCAATTTAAGAATTACACGCTTATGAAGTAGTAATCCATTACAAAGTAGGTAAAGAACCAAAAACAGGGGTAGGAAAACAAAAATACTGGAACACCATTCAGTTGTTATCATCACACTAGACACGAGTTTGCTCTGCTCAACCTTTGCCTTATTTGCTCTGGTCTTCTCTTACCTGGATAACAATTTCTGGTGAGCTCTCTTCAGCTTTCTTTTGTGACATACTCTGAATGTGTATAAACTGGTTTGTTGTAGGCATTCCGTGTGCATCGGGTTTCCTCTCTGTTAAAGTAGGACCAACAGCAGGAGGACTGGAACTGGATTCTGTACGTGTCTGTTGCTGGGGGATGGAAGTTGCCGTCATCCCTACTGCGGTCACCCTCGGCACCCGGGTACAAGGTGACGACTCTGCTTCGCTAACGAGCTTACTAGCGGACACGGCCTCCTTTGGGGGATCCACTATGGTACGTTCTAGGTTTGAATCAATCTGAGCTTCCACCATAGACACTCTCAAAATATCTGCTACCGCTGTCGTCGCGGGCGCCTGGCTGGGAAATAGGCTGGGAACCGGCAACGCCAGTTTGGGCACAGAACCTGCTACCTTTGAAACAGGAGGAGGCTGACGCCCCTCAAAAGTTATCTTTGTAACAGTGGATCCTTGCGTTATAATTGGAGGCTGCACCTGAAAATCAAATTTTTGTTGCGCATGTTACAGCTAGATTAATTTTATATTTTTTTTTTAAATTGCAAAAAAAAAAAAATCTAATAAATATTTCCAAGGACAGTATGGCACAAACAACATACTTGCTATTAGGAAGACAGTTGAAACTCAGTGTTTTAACAAAGGAATTAGCAATGATCTGGTAACAGTTAATTGAAGCCTGGGGAAAAGCAGCATTTTAGGCTGCTAGATAAGGATTGTAGCAGTATAATACCACAGCAGCCTTGTTTTCCTTTGGGATTTACATCCCCATGTGATGTTTGTTAACCCTCTTGTTTTCACATTTATTCCTGAAAGGGCCAAAAAAAAGAATAAAAAAAATAATTGTACTTTTCTGGAGTTAGTTAAAATACGTTGGTTTTTTTTTTTTCCATGTTCCTCAGTCTTTACTTTTTCCCCTCCCAAGGAAAATCAAATTACTCCTGTACACAAAAGGCATATAATTTCAGGAAGATGTAAACTACAAAGGAAGACGTACAATGGAGAGCCTTAGGAGACTGCAGTGTATTCATCTTTATTTCCACAGAAATAAAAAGTGCTACGGGAACGGAAATTAATAACGTGTCGTTATCTAAAAATTAAAAGAAAATAATTAGGGACAAATTCCATGCACCAGTGGTGGCAGAAATTCCTAAGAACTGTCCAACAAAACACGTTTGTGAGCTCTATGGGTTTGTGTTTGTTTTTTTTTTCCCCGATAACATGTGCTTCTCTTTCCTAGTGTCAACCTTCTGACGGGGTAATTAATACCAGCGGAATGAGGAGTTCTCTCTTGCCAGGACAAAACACTGCTACAGCGACAGGGTTGGTGTTTTGAATTATATTTTTGTTTGTTTGTTTTCCTTGAACAGCGAGGTGTATTTTGCATGCTATCAATATTCCGTTACCTGGCTCGCTGGCTGTTTCTCTGAAGAGGCAGGTAGCTGCATTTGACTCTGGGGGGGTTGGGGTTGCACGTAGATTTTTTGTGCCGTTGGTGCCTGTTGCAGTTTGGGCAGCTGCTGCGTGGTTTTTACTGCCAGCACCTGTACTACAGTTTGCTGTGGCTGCGCCACTAAGGTAGGGAGTTGCCTTTCTTTGGCCACCATGTGGTGGGGGGGGTGCTGTGCATCTGGTTTGGTCTGTGCTTGCTCTTGCTGCAGGGGGTTTAGCTTTTGATGTCTTATAGAAAGCTGGGGCATTTGTGGGAGTTTGTGCTGGATTTGATCGGCCTGCAGGTGGATTGTCTGCTTCTGCTTAGTCTGGAAACACTGCAGAGTTTTCACTTGCAGTTGAGTCTGTTCCAGCTGCGGCTGACTCAGTTTTTGCTGTTTTGGCGCCTGCGATTGCGTCAGGGCAGATCTGTAAAACAGGCCAGTCTGAGGATCTAAGGTGTCCATCTCTTCCACTTCTCCTTCCTCAGTTCCAAGCTGTTCACTGTGTTTGGTAAACGCAGTGTGACTGCTTAAGGCCTTAATAAGAAGAAGTTAGAGCAAGTTAGTAAAGAGAAATAGAAATGATAGCATAATTTTACAATAATACACAATCTAAAAATAATTTTTAATGTTTCAATCGGACTACTTTAACTTATTTTACCATTTCAGGCTCGCAATTCACGTATAAAAAGACACGTTTACACAGAGATTCTACAATATGTAAGCAACCAATAGCTATTCTTATCATGTTAAAATACGGTATATCTAGCTCTATGTGACAACAATACCTGTATAACTAATCCTCAGAGGAGATTATCACAGAATGATATGGGGTTGGTTTATGTAGCCCTCGCGTGTGTCACATTAAGGATCAAAGCCCCTAAGGTTGCACGGCAGTTGGATATAGAATCATAGTATGGTTCAAGTTGGAAGGGATCTTAAAGATCATCACGTTCCAACCCCTTGCCATGGGCTGGGACACCTCCCACAGGACCAGGTTGCTCAAAGACCCATCCAACCTGGCATTGAACACCTCCAGGGATGGAGCAGCCACAGCTTCTCTGAGCAACCTGGGCCAGGCTCTCACCACCCTCACACCAAAGAAGTTCTACCTAATATCTCCATCTCCCTTCTTTCAGTGTCAAACCCTTCTCCCTCATCCTATGGCTCCCCTCTCTCATCAAGAGTCCCTCCCCAGCTTTCCCAGAGACCCTTGAGGGACTGGAAGGGGCTCTGAGGTCTCCCTGGAGCCTTCTCTTCCCCAGACTGAACCCCCCCAACTCTCTCAGCCTGTCCTCACACCAGAGAGGCTCCAGTCCTCAGAGCATCTTCATGGCCATAAGATGCTATGAAGCTGCAGGGATTAGCAGGTGGCTGAACCAGTATCTCCCCGTTAAAGTCAGAGTCTCCCTGCACAATAAATTCTTATTCTGCCTCTTAAGAGCTTTCATTGTCTCCATGATTTCTTCTGCAGCTCTCTATAGACCTACAGCCTACCCAATTTCAGCAGGGAACTTCTCTTTCCTTCCTTAAAATCTTTACTGAAATTTTTTGGGGGGCATTGCACAAACACTGTTTGATTTTTTTTGAGTGATTTGAAGGAGCGAGAGATCTACGTTACTATACCTTGCATACCATGGTATCAATGTATTAATAAATGGCCTTAGCACCTGTGAGAATATGCTCTTTGAAGTGGCTTTATAACCCTAACACAGTGGTGTCCTGATCCACAGCTGAGGTTCCTAGAGATTAAAGCACTGCAGAGATGAGCAGGTCTTGAACAAAAGCATCAGAGTGGCTTCAGTAAGACTTCACCACAAGCTGCAGTGTTTGTTTGAAGTGTTTGGGATCGTCATGTTACTGGTCTAAATAGGAACTTACTTATTCATTCAGAAAGTTTGCATATTCACAAACTAAAGCCCTCCAGTAAAAAAAGACACTGTGTGCTTTGTGTACTGACCAGATCCTGCTCCATCTGACACCAATACAACCTAAAGAGCCTTGACCCTTGCAATACAGAAGAAAAGCTTATTGCTGTTGGAGAAGTGACAGAGGCAGCAAGAACTCATCCAGGAAGCACTATCTTTCTGACAGTTGCTGATAATACCTCTTATTTAACAATCTCAAGTCATCTTATTAACTGCTTCCCTTTTATCCCACCACCGTCACCACCAAAACATGCGATATTATAATTATTAATTTGCCCTAAGGCTTCCCATTTTCAGTGAGAACAACACAACATACTCATTGAGAACAAACCCTGGTCCTACAAAAGACATATGTTTATGGACTGTTGGGAAAAGAAAGGGTACAACCTGCTGCATGATATGGGTAATTGCGCCCGTGGAGGATGCGGGGATAGATTTCACCACGACAGAAGTCTGCGTTGCTGTCTGAGACTGAGCCACGTGCTGCAGCAGAGTCCTCTGGGGCTGAGACGACTGCTGGTGGGGCTGGGACCGGTGACTGACTGCAAGGAAAGAGGTGAGTGGCACTTCTCCCCAGCTAACTGCAGTAGCTTCAACTACTTAAGCTTCAACTGAAGGTATACATGAGTGAAATAAAGATCCGGGTACAAAAAAAGATCTTTTGCTGTATGCCAGCTTCAACCTCAAAGTGCAGATCTATTCTGAGAAGCCTCTTAAAGTAGCATCTCAGGAGTTTTGCTTTTGTCTCTGTCTCCTGAGTAAATGACAGAATCACAGAATCTCATGGGGTTGGAAGGGACCTCTGGAGATCCTCCAGTCCAACCCCCTGCCAAAGCAGGTCCTCCTAGATAGAGGAGGTTGCACAGGAACTTGTCCATGAGGGTTTTGAATGTCTCCTGAGACTGATGACTCTTGGTCCAAACCTTCTCCACCCTCCCTCTCCCAGAATTTAGACTCTGTTTTCAGCTGGGTTCTTGATACAGCACCAGCGTAACTCTGTAGAGCACGAGTTATTCTGCGATTTTCACACCATTAAAAGCACCTGCACAATTGACTGCAATTAAGAACAGCAAGCCTTGCTCACCACATCGCTGCCGCTGATAAACCCAGAAATACTCTCCAGAGCACAGGCTAAAATTTGAAAGATCTGCAATTAGAAAGTGTTTGGGTATTGTGAAAGCAAGTGAGGTTGATAAGAAGTCACAGACCAAAACACGGAGATTTTATCGTGGGTCTATGTCAGTTTTTAGAACAGATCCAGCATGAGTTATGAGCTTAGAGTAACGGCTCTGTAATTAAAAAGTGGATTGACAGAGAAATAATCTTCTGCCGAGAAGAAAAAACAAGGACAAACCATTCTATATTGCAGTCACTGATAAGACATGAATCCAAATTGTTTTACACCTGTCCATACTAATATGTAAATATTTGCTTTAATTAACTTTTGAGTTACAAAATAATTAATAACTGAAGCAGAACAAGCAAAATTTTAATTCGGTTGTAACGTAACTTCAAGCTGAAAAGTTTCTAGCGACCTTCCTGAAAGTTAAAAGAAAGGTCCTATTTTGAATTAATACGCTAATTTTACTTTTCCACTCCAAGAAAGGAGTTGGATTCTATCAATAGCGGCCTGCATGCTGTGCCAGATCCATCACAGATATCCCCCAACAGTTCCTGCACAATCGGAAAACTTCATTTGAAAATAAAGTTTCTAACCTATATGGTTGTGTAGATATTCTTCCGAATGTGAAGCAATACAGTGTTGTCTTCCTGAGTCTGCAGACAGACAAAAAACGGTGACACTAAGGTGTGGGACCAGCTCCCTTCATCTCACGAGGAAATACATGCTGAAACCCAGCTCCCATATAAAATGTGCCTAATCCTTAGGTCTAGGGTCGTGCAGACTGTTAAGTGGAGATCCCTTTAACACTATTTATTATACTTTTGAGCCTGTTTTAAAAGAGATTCAGGGAGCATGTCTCAAACATTCAAAATTGAAGCCAGATACAGTTAGTGCTATTTAAAAGAATAACATCCTTCCCCCAGCTCCAATTTCACACAACTTCTTAAATTCAGACCATACAAGGGATGGAAGCGAGGGCAGAAGGCAAAGAGCAGGAAAATGAAAAATGAAAATACCAGATTAGGCATTTAACACTAAAAACACTGGAGTTAGAGATGTAATTATACAATTTAATATAATCAAGTTTTATTCCTCTTTTCCAATCAGGATTTTCAACACGCTTTTGTTTTCACTTTCCAAATAAAATAGAGAGGACCAATAATGTGGACTTAAGAAATTAAAATGGAAAACAGGTTATTTGATACTCTCGTGTATGTATGGGAAGGGGCTCACACCCTGGGGTAGGAGGGAGCATCAGAGAGATGTGGGAGTCAAGGACTTACACAAAACGGACAACCAGACAGGAGGAGTCGAGAGTTTAAGAAGTTAATACCTGAATCCCAGCCACAATTTCAATTTGAATAATGTATTTAAAAAGTGCAAATTTATCAATTCAAAGCCTTCTAGCAAATGAAGAAACTGGGGATTACATTAGTATGCCAAATGCACACCTGGCTTAAAAACCCACTTACTCCTGGAAAGTTACATTTTTCAAATATGTGTTAAACTAACTCAAAGCCTGACTCCTCTCAATACATACAAAAAATAGTACTCGGTTCCTGTAACTTCATTTTCTACGTTCTCCTTACTAGACATTTTCCTTAAAGACAAGTGGGACAAGCCTGTCCTCTCCATCAGATCAGGGAACAGAAATCTCTTCAACTACAATGTCTTGAAGCAACAGCCCAGTTAGAAAGATTCTCCACTGTGCCCCAGAAAAGCAGATGCAATCTCAGTCCCCTACATGAGGTCTCAAGAGTAGAAGACTCATTTCCTCTATAGCAAATTGCAGCAAAAAACCACAAAAATGAAACCCTATTGTAAGAAAACTCCAAAAACAAGTCCTCAGACTTCAACTGCAAACCCAAAATCACACTGCTTCAGTCACTTACCAGTTGTGATATATTCAGCAACTAATTCCGACTCTACTACAGCAATCGAAGGACTTTCTGGAGAATGTCTCTTTTCTTGGGTCATCTGGATTGGGACAGCCATTTGGCTCAAGTCAATGGTAGGCTGCCGTGGCTTTGATTCTAACTTTTCCTTCACTGCTTTAGAAAAAAAGGAAAACATAAAGTAAAGCTCCAATATATAAAACTACATAATAAAATAAACCTCTGATATAAATATGTGGTGAGTAGGATGGCTCCCCTGTACTGGGCATTGGTGAGGCCCCACCTTGAGGGTGCTCTGTCCAGTTTTGGCCTCTCACAAGAGGAAAGACATTGAGGGGCTGAAGCATGTCTAGTGAAGGGCAACAGAGCTGGTGAGGGGTCTGGAGCACAAGTCTTGTGAGGAGCAGCTGAGGGATCTGGGGGTATTCAGCCTGGAGAAAAAGAGGCTGAGAGAAGACCTTCTCACTCTCTCCAACTCCCTGAAAGGAGGGTGTAGCCAGGGGGAGTTGGTCTCTTCTCCCAAGGAACAAGTGATAGGACAAGAGGAAATGGCCTCAAGTTGCACCAGGGCAGGTTTAGGAGGGGTATTAGGAAATATTTCTTCACTGAAAGGGTTATAAAGCGTTGGACCAGGCTGCCCAGGGCAGTGGTGGAGTCACCATCCCTGGAATTATTTAAGAGCTGGGCAGACGTGGTGCTGAGGGACATGGTTTAGTGATGGCTTTTGTCAGTGTTAGGTTGATGGTTGGACTGGATGATCTGAAAGGTCCCTTTCAACCCAAACGATTCTATGATTCTAAATGCAAAAGTTTAATTAAGTACAAAGTTAACATTATATAACAGATTTAAATAAATTATTGCAGGATAAGGAGAAATGGATTAGGCTGATTTAAGATAGGTGCTTTCTAATTACAAAACCTATTACAAACTGCTGCTTAAGCAAGTAATAAGCTTTGAAGTTGTCCTCAACAACTGCACGTGTTTTCACACCTGTTGTCTGCTGAAGTTCCAGCAACGCTTTTATCGTGGAAGTAGCCGACTGAGATTCACTGGATACATCCTGGTAAATTATTGTAGGGCTGGTGTCCACAGCAATTTCATGCTCTGACCAATCTTGACTTCTGGAAGCAATCACGTGGACCACGGGCTGAGAATCTGCTTGCGAAAGAACAAAGGCACATCAATTCATCACAGAATCATTTTGGGTTGGACGTCTCCTGTCCGACTGCTTGCTTTAAAGCAGGGCTATAGTTCAAAAATCAGACAAAGTTACAAATTATCCCTTAGCGTTATGAACACTGCCAAAGATTCATGCTCTCATTCTACAACGCTTTAGCTTTTATTACAATTGACTCAAAGGAAAACACTGCTGATGTTACGAACAGTTTCGAGCATTAAAAAAAAATAAAAAAATCCTGTATCTAAAAGCTTTGGTTTGAACAAAGTTCGGCGGGTTTCTTTGTATACTGAATTTGCCTCGGATCAAACTCTTTTTCAGAATGTTTTAGCAGTTCAGGTGATCAACATGTATTAGTGCTAATTAACATTCCGAATTAACAGCTCCTAAATTTTTATAAGTTTGTTGCATCTTCAGCTTTTTTTTTTTCATTTTACTTAAAACAGCAGTATAGACCAACAGTTACAGAATTACATAGAAAAGGTGACCGAAAGGGACATAAGTACATATGTTTGCTTTTATCTGATGCAGTAATACACAACCTATGGCCACTCCTGACCAAAGGCCAGGTGTTATTTACACCCTATTATTAATCCTCCTCTACCACACAAAGAGCTGCATTTGTATTATGGCTTTGTATCACCATCCCCATCGGGATTGCATGGCTGATATATGTCCCAATGCATATATGCGTGCCTAGAAAAGGACCAAAATTTGTGGTCCTGTGACAGCTTTCAATCATGCAGTGGAGAGATGCTTCCATACAGCCAGGAAAGGGGGTGGCAGAGCACAGGCTGCCAAAAAAACCCCCAAAAACTGCTACGTTGCTTACTTCTAGCAAACTCCCTCAAAAGAAGGAACAGGCATTGGAACAGCAAGTCAGAGCCCAGCAAGAAACCATTATCTCCCCTTTTCATATAGGAAATGGAGGCATATAGACTTGGGGGTGTTGGTGGATGAGAAGCTCAACGTGAGCCAGCAACATGCACTGGCAGCCCAGAAACCCCCCAGCATCCTGGGCTGCATCAAAAGAAGTGTGGCCAGCAGGGCAAGGGAGGCAACTCTGCTCCTCTGCTCCGCTCTGGTGAGACCCCACCTGGAATACTGCCTCCAGCTCCAGAGTCCTCAACACAGGAAGGACATGGACCCTGTTGGAATGGGTCCAGAGGAGGCCACAAAGATGCTGCAAGGGCTGGAGCCCCTCTGCTGTGAGGACAGGCTGAGGGAGTTGGGGGTGTTCAGCCTGGAGAAGAGAAGGCTCTGGAGAGACCTT
>JAHREE010000330.1:860860-892958 GCA_033628505.1 Tringa tobata | reverse complement strand
GAGTTGGGGGTGTTCAGCCTGGAGAAGAGAAGGCTCTGGAGAGACCTTACAGCAGCCTTCCAGTCCCTAAAGAGGGCCTAAGAGATGGGGAGGAACTCTTGATCAGGGAGTTGAGCCATAGGATGAGGGGTAACAGTTTTAAACTGAAAGAGGGGAGTTTTAGATGAGATATTAGGAAGAATTTCTTTACTGTGAGCATGGTACGGCACCAGAACAGGTTGCCCAGAGAAGTTGTGGCTGCCCCATCCCTGGAGGGGTTCAAGGTCAAGCTGGATGGGACTTTGAGCAACCTGGTCTGGTGGGAGGTGTCCCTGCCCAGGGCAGGGGGTTGAAACTGGATGATCTTTAAGGTCCCTTCCAACCTAAACCATTCTATGATTTACATAAATATCTTATAAAAGATAAATAAAGCCCTGAGGGAAGTGAACAATGACACTCACTGCTAACAGATTGGGTGAAAACTTGTGCTAAAAGGAGACAGTGAGTTATGTGAAACTCACCAGCATGCTTGGGAGACAGTCCACTTGTATTTTAGGTGATGCTAATACAAACCTTGGGAGCTCTGGGAGGACTCCGTAGAAGAAGAGCTGCTCTCAGTGTAGGTTTGTGGTTCTTCTTTCACTTCTGGGAGAGATGAATTTCCTGTCTCTGCTACCCTTGACGCCTGCTGTAACGTTTCAGTCACCAACTGCCTAGTTTGTTCACTCACAACTGTTGCTTGAAACGTCACTGGCTTTGGTTTTATGAGAACCTATTTAGAAAAACAAATTTTGTGTATAGTAAGAGCACTCAAAAGACAAGATCTGAGCAATCAGAGAACAGGGTGCTACTTGGATCAATGTAAAGACCTACATAATATTAATAATTTACTGAAAAAAATCTACCTGCAAATTCAGCAGCTCTGACTATTAAACCACAAAGCCCAATGGCAATGCACAAGAATGTACTTCTCACTCAGTAATTTGAAGTACTCAACACAATAAATCACTAAACAGCCATTTTTCAGGGCTGGATACTACTATGATGTGACAAGAGAAAGCTACGCAAGTGAGCTGGAACATGCACTGCACTGGAAGGACAAGCACCTCTCCTCTGCAGCCCGCAATAAATACAGTCTTGAACATTCAAGACATGCAAAATAATGTATCTGATAAAAGTTTAGTTCTTTTAGATACTAAGTGCAACCAGAGAAAAAGCTGAAACTGAAAGCGTCCAGAAATAAGCCAGATTCTCTGTATACAGCCCCAGCAACTACACAAAGTTGCAGGGACAACCTGAACATACAATTAACGAGAAAGTAACTTCAATAAAACCTCAGATTTGATGGATGAGCTACGTCCAGACTCTGTGTCTTTATTTCTCACGATCTAGCCATTACCTGCAAGACTTAAACAGGCATCTAGAGCCATGACCAGACAGTTTCAGCTGCGTAAAAGGTTAAGTAAATACTTCTGGCTTGCTCTAGGCCTCCAGAAACAGTAAACAAATGCAAATACTGTGCTCAAGAAATCAGAATCAAGGCCACCTCATTACACCCCTAAGTCTTATTCCCCATAGACATATATTAATCCTGCAACAAATGCGGCAACACAGTGAAAAATTATTTACTTCCCATTAAAATTTAGGGGTACATTTCAAGACAGAAATGGGTCCTCACTGTACCTGCGTTTTCCCTTGCTGACCATAAACAATTTTAGTTGGGATGATTTTGGTGGCAGGCTGGACCGTGGACCCTATTCCTTTTGGCTGTGTAACAATCATTTTTGTGATGGGTCTTGTGGCAGTGATGATAGCAGGTTTTGCTCCTGCTGGCACTGCCTGAATAGTTTTCTCCCCCTGTAGAGAAGCCAAAGTTTACAGGTTAACTTAATGAAATTCTTCAGAGAGACCCACTTCTCTAAAAAAATACACAGTTATAGGTGAGCGTGTGTACCATGAAATCAACCTGCTGCTGCTGCAACTAGTATTTGATACAAAAAAACCCATTCAAAGACCAGGAACAAAAACCTCTATGGCTTTGAATGGAAAAGCTACCAAAATCCCCTTTTCCATTACTTTACCTTTTGAGCTGCTCTGAAGGGGTGAAGAAAAAATATCAACTAAAAGACACTGACAAGTTCTTTTCAAGTTGCTTCAAAGACTTCACACAAGTTGGAACTTCCCTCAAGTCCTCCTCAAACGTTTTTTGTTGTTTTTTTTTTTTAAACTTCTTACTTCTATTAACACTAACTTTGGCAAGACATCCACAAAACTTGAACTGAGATTCTAAAAAGGAATTATTTAAATGTAGAACTCTGTCTTATCCTTAGGATCAAGACATTAGTTATGCATGGACTTTTTTCGTTAAACTAAAAGTTCACTTATTACAAAAATGCAGATTTACAGCTGTTTCACAGGAAACATATGATTTTGGAGTAATGCTGGCATATGGCTAGACTCTTGATAGCTTAAGAAGAGCAAAGACATTGAGCAGGCTTTCTTTTTTTTTTAGCTCCACACAGTAACAAACCAGATAAGAAAAAAAGAACATTGACAGTTCTCCCAGTATTCCTACCCATTCCCATCATGGAGCTGGAAATCTCCAAGAACTATACTTGTTCCAGAAATATCATCACATTCTGGTGGTTCCTACTATGTAACAGCACAAGATTTTCTCTTGTGTATGTGAGAACCCGACAGAAAATACAGCTTTATGTTTTCTAAACTAGGAAAGTTCAAAATCTTTTAAAAAAATCCTAAAAGTTTTTTTTGTTTAAAAAAAGAAAATCTCTCTACTCAGCCCTGCTACTCAAGAAGACTTTTAAAGATTACATGATTAACGCATTAAATCTCACAGCTCTATCTAGGAACATAAAGCACATCATCATTTTTATTTACTAACACTTATAGGTAAACGCAGCTGGAGCTGGAAACTTGATTTTCCTCTTGGTACATATCAGGTTATCAAATAATAACTGAACACTATACAATACTCAGGTACAGGCTGTTACTGTGTTACACACCATGGAAATTAAAAGGTGGTACCCCTTACTGTGAGGGGACAATTTATTTCTGCTCTTTATACATCCAAAAGATAAATAGTTGGAGATGCAGGTCTATAACACAGGACCACGGTTCTCACTAGAGCACAAACAGGGTAAGATTCTAGTAATTTTCTCCTACTTAATCCCTTCCAGATTAGAAAAATCGTTAACCACAGGAAAAAAAAGCAAGCTCAAAAGTTTTCATTTTCCTTTAACTTTGAGGACATTCCCAGCTTGTTTTAAGCATCTTTCATATCCTGCAAGACATCCTTGCTTTTCAAACATCCCTGACATTAAGGCATGCTATATCTGTTAAGGAGCTCATGCGCAGTTTGCTTTTAATAGGGAATTTAGCAGAACAAACACAGCAGCCACCACACAGCCTCTCGCTCGACAGCTGAGACTCAAAACTCTTACTTACCCCCGCGTTCAACAGCGTGGTGACAACATTTTTGCCTGGAAGCCCTTGAATTGTAGTTCCTTTTCCAGTAGTCTTTTGCACAACAATCACATTGGGTTTGGATGTCATGGGAATTGTAGTGATTTTGGTTGTAGTTCCTAAATTTTGGTGGGAAAAGAAATAATGCGCAGTTTATCACAGGTACATTTCCTTCCACTGTAGAAGTCTGTGAGCTATAGAGGAATCACTGCATTTAAATCTGACAGTACAACACAAAAAAAAAAAAGGGGCAGCATCTGGCATGGGAATTTATGTCACCCAACTCAACATTTAAACATGAGATACCCACTCTACAAATCT
Source organism: Tringa tobata (assembly GCA_033628505.1). Taxonomy (NCBI): domain Eukaryota; kingdom Metazoa; phylum Chordata; class Aves; order Charadriiformes; family Scolopacidae; genus Tringa; species Tringa tobata. The sequence goes on along the minus strand of JAHREE010000330.1, from coordinate 889,175 downwards.
TTCGCCTACAATTAAAGCAGGCATGCCCAGGAGAGAGCAATTTATTCTATATTAGGAAAGTCAGCCCCTTCTCATAAATTACAGAGCAGGCTAATAACAGCTTTCTCAGGCTAAGATGTCTACCTTTTCAAAGGCTAGAATTAGGGAGGGCTAAGGATGCCACTACTACTCAACTCTAAGTCCTATTTGCACAGACAAATATTCTTCTAGAAAGACGACTGTAGAAGAATCCACGTACCAAGAATGTATCTCTGGTCAAAAGAAATACCAGCTCTGTCTGGCATTGAACTGTAGTAATACAAGTGAGAAGGAGTGGATTGAAAGAAGGAAAAAAGACAAACATGCTATTGTTTTACAATCAGTTCTTCGAAGTTGAGTTTAGAAATATGGGGGCGTTCTTCCTTTTTTTTTTTTCCTTTCTTTTTTTTTGGTTTTGTTTTTGAAGAGCTGTGTTGGCTATTTCTGTTCCTATTCCAATATGTAATGAGTTCCATTCCCTGAATCAGCTTTTTACTTACCTGCAGCGACAGGTAATTCTGATCAGCCCCTGCACGGTCTCCAAGAGTAAATACACCAATACGTGTCATCAGTGTTATCAGACTGCTATTTCAATATCTACTCAGAGAGCTTTTTATCAACACCTTCCACCTTCTCCTTGAAGAAAGTCTTACTCAGTCACAGTGGAGCTGCAAACCCAAGGATTCCCCTCTCAACTTTGTACCCATTAGTTGTGCCTGTAGATATTTCACTATGTATTTCAGATTAATAATTCTAACTCTGGGAAAAGGAAGAAATAGTCCCCTGCACCAGTACAGGTTGGGGGCTGACCTGCTGGAGAGCAGCTCTGAGGAAAAAGACCTGGGAGTCCTGGTGGACAACAGGATGCCCATGAGCCAGCAATGTGCTCTTGTGGCCAAGAAGGCCAATGGCATCCTGGGGGGCATCAGGAAGAGTGTGACCAGCAGGTGGAGGGAGGTCATCCTGCCCCTCTGCTCTGCCCTGGGGAGGCCCCATCTGGAGCACTCGGACCAGTTCTGGGCTCACCAGTTCCAGAAGGACAGGAAACTGCTGGAGAGGGTACAGCAGAGGACTGCAAAGATGATTATGGGCCTGGAGCACCTCCCATAAAAGGACAGGCTGAGGGACTTGGGTCTTTTTAGTCTGGAGAAGAGAAGGCTGAGAGGGAACCTGATTAACACCTATAAATACTTCAAGGGTGGGTGTCAGGAGGATGGGGCCAGTCTTTTTTCAGTGGTGCCCAGGGACAGGACCAAGAGAAATGGGCACAAACTTGAACATAGGAAATTCCACCTAAACATGAGGAGGAACATCTTCACTTTGAGGGTGGCAGAGCCCCAGAACAGGCTGCCTGGAGATGTGGCGAAGTCTCCTTCTCTAGAGACATTCAAACCCTGCCTGGACACGTTCCTGTGCAACCTGCTCTGGGTGACCCTGCTTTGGCAGGGGGGTTGGACTTGAGGTCCCTTCCAACCCCGTATCATTTTGTGATTCTATGATTTACTTAATTCTAGTGACTTCAGAGGCATTTAAAGACCACTTCCTTACCAAAAAAAAACCCAAAACAAAAACCCTAAAAAACCCCATCCCAGCTAAAACTCCAAAAAAACAAACCCCCTAAAAGCCCAACCCCCGAATAATCCCCACCACAAAACAACAACAAAAAAGAGCAGGCATCCTTTCCAAACTTGTGTTTTTTTCAGGACAACTGTTATTATCTTTATCAAGACAAAGGTTTCCCCACCCTGACGCTGAGCTGGTGCTCAGCAGAGTAATACTTGCATTTCTGTATAAACTCACCAGTAGATCTAGAAACCTTCTTAAAAACTCATCATACCCACTACAGGCTAAAATATCTACTTTTTTCCCCAAAGATGCTACTGTATCAGCCCTAAGTATCATTTTGTAGAAATCAGGATGTGAAAAACTGAGGTACCTCGACCAAACTACACCTCAGAGTGGGTTTGCTGGGTAGCTTGTGCTGCACCATCCAGTGACAGGAGCCTCAGGTGCCACGTGAGGTCTGTCTTAAGCACTGACAGTGGGACCACCAAGGAATTTAAAGATATTACTGGCCAGGATGAACAGACCCCGCAGATCTTGCTGTATACACGCAGCTGCATTCTCTGCTTTAGCACTGCTAAAAGTCCAAAACATACTAGGAAATTGTGACTGGTTTGAGTGTACTTGGTCCTGGTCCTAAAAAACCCCTTGTGTTTAGAGGCTGTACTGGCAGAGAGCATCAAGGCTGGTCTGCATGAGGCTGGGAAGAAAAAACTTAATTTAGAACAAGGGGTAAGAGAAAGGCAGGCTGTCACTGATAAAAGAACAACAAGATAAGGCAGGGACTGCACAGCTGAATTTAATATACATAATTCTGTACATATTCTGGTTCTCTGGATGTCCAGTGGTATAGAAAAGGGCAGCACCCAGATTATAAAATGCTTTAAATAGGGGCTAATACAGTTTTCTGATCTTTCTGCCCTCTAATAGACGACAACATAGTAATTCTCCTCTGCCACATTTCTCCTTTCCTCCCAGATTTCCCTCACATTAAATGTTTCCTTCTAAAATACAAGAACTACTGCAATCCTTAAGAACACTTTAACTCCATAACTTCTACACGTTATCATCTTCTTCATCCCCAGCTATTTTTCTTCTGAATTAATTTAGTTTCCAATAAAGGTCCCAATAATTATTTGAGCACGTAACCCACAGAAAAGCCTTGAACCACCAGAGCAAGTCTAAAGTCACTTTTGAAATAAGACTTAATATCAAAGTATTAATACTCGTAGGCCTACCAGAAACAATATTACTGCTGATAATCTTCCCTCCCAGTGTAGCCAGCGATTTTGGTACCACAGTAATGATGCTGCCACTTGTAGTTTTCACATAAGTAGCAGCCCCTGGGGTTCCAGCCATACGAGCCCCTATAGAGGGACTAACTGTTGGCCGTGTATACGTTGCTTGAGTTCCTGTTTGAAAGAAGAAGAAAAATCACTGTTAGAACATGATCCTGTACTAGTATTTGTGGAAAAATAATATTATTTAGAAAAAACGCGCTAGATTTTATTCAAAGAGACCTCACACTGCAATTTATTACCACCCTTTACAATTCTTCTAGTACTTTTTAAACCCACAGAGCAATATTCAAGTACACACCAACTTAAAATTAATGTAAGAGTCTTCTGAAGTATTTTACCAAATGTTCCATGACTGCCATGTTTTAGTTCACATCCCTGTGTCTGAGATTTTAATTTTCAATAGGTGTTTAGATTCTGCCTGCATGTTTGCCACTTGCTCCCTCAGATACCCAAGAGTTCGGCATCCAATGACACTACCAGAATTGATCCCTTCCTCTCTTGAAAGACACCCCTACTCTCACTTCTCCTCTCTGACAAATTGTTTATAAAGAACACCACCACCAACTGGGCTAAATATCACTCTGAAATAAAAATGTAATTTACAATGATAATGCAATTTTATGGATATAGCATTCAGCAGTACAAAAGAAACCTCCTGACATGGTATAAATGCTGGTTTTTTTCAGACCTCCTCCTTCTCAGAATGGAAACAGAACCGAGTCCACAAAAGAAACTTGCTCAAAATAATACAAGTCAACAGCTACATGGACACTGTAATTCCATTCTGCTTGCACTGCTGTAGTTAGGGCACTACAGACCTTAATGGCTAAAGATCAGGGAGCAAAATAGTTCGTTATAATCAGAATACAGCCATGTGTTCCAATCCAAGAGAGCACAATACAGGTGAACTGTAAAACTGCCACATTTTTTTAACTTACTTAAAAATGTTTTTGTAAAGTACTTCAAAAGTTAAAAAAATACTATAAACCATTAGTTAATACTAATATTCCCAACCTGTGCTAATAATTCAGGAAGTAAGTTACAGTTTTCAGAAAACTAGGATAAAGCTGCCTTTCAAGCTTTCCTCGTACAAGTTTACAATCTGAACTGTCTGCATTATTTTTGATCTTTAACCAATAAGAAAATACAAACACAATTAGATCCCCAGAAAAACAATGGAAGTTTAAATTTTAATTTACTGGCCTTTTTATAGATTCATTGCAGGACTATGAGCAAGTCACCTGTCTTTTAAAGTCCATACATGCAAAACAGGAATGATGCAGACTTATCTGTTTGAGGTACCTAGAAAGTTAAATTAATGTAAATTGTCTAATATAAGGTGCTACAGAAGTGCAAAGTCTAAGTTGCAAGAAAAGTTCCTCAAAAATAAATCCAGTGGGGAATGAAGGGTCATACTTTTGTGTACCAATTCAAAAAGATTGTAAGAGGAATAAAAGAACACTCAGTGCTAAAAAACCTAATCTAACAAAAAGCATTTGACAGGATTATGAATGTGCTTTTGTGCTCACTGTTCACAAGAGAGAAGTGCTTTTGGCTTTTTACCCTAATAAACCATATTTGATCACCTGTATGTCTGGGTTTACCCTCCCTTCCCTTCTCAGAGCCATAACTTACCAGTGGGAGTAGTGACCAGTTTAGTTGTCATGATAGTCCCATTACTGCTAACCACCATAATGGGTGAATTGCTACTGCTGGGCAAGGTCGCTGTAACTGGTTTGGGAAGGATTTTACTGGGCTGCACCTGTTGAGTGATTATTTTAACACCTAGGAAAGGAGAAAGGTCACTGTTAAAATACAGGCACGAAAAGTTACTTTCTGAAATGCTTTCTCAGACCAAGCCCTAGTGGGCAAGTAGCCTCACGAGGCTTTTATTGTTGATCCTGAATATAATTTTTTTGTTTGTTTGGGTCGGTTTTTCTTTTAGCTTGAAGGTTTTCTTTTTTGTTTCTTCTGCAAATAACAAGACAGTCAGCATCTTTGTCTTTCACGTGCCTGTTTCAACTGCTAGCTACTCCCACTGAGCCATAAGATTCCATTCCATCATTGATTTGTTGTAGTGATTTTTAACCTTTTCTGGTCCGTGATTCCAAAACAGAATGTTTCCCAGGAATCAACAGGTTACAACTAATACTGAAGTGGTTCATAGACAATGAACCATCTAAAAGCAAAATAGCTCTTCATCAATTTAGACTGTAAATTCTAATATGTTTTAATTAGTCTAGTTGAAATTCATCTCTCTGATTAAATTAAAAAAAGCTTTCTGCACAAAGAGTATTTGTGGGTGTAAAGAAGCAACTGTGACGCTGTCTAGGGCAGGCTGCTTTAAGTAAACTGATTTCTCTCCTCTTGGAATTACTGACTACAAGCTCTGAGTAGAATCAGCAAGAAAAAAAGATGAGGAACACCTTAATACAAGGATTCTGCTCCCTCTTTCCCAATTTATGCAGTGGAATAGGACCTCTGAGGGATTCACTTCTCACTTGCAAACCAGGAGATTCATGTTTCCTGTTCAAAAGCATATCCAGGACATGTGCATCTTACATTCCACGATAAGGTAAATGTATTGCATTGTGTCAGTCAAATGCCATGAAACACTCAACCTCAGTTAATCCCATCTAAAAGTAGGCACTTATATTTGTCAACAATTATCTCTAGGTGAGCAATTTTGTCTGGGAAACATCCTCCAGAGAGGTTTTCTTCTTTCCCTGTTGACTATAAAAGCAGCAAAGAAGCTCCAAATTTAAATCATGAGCTACCTCAAGTTAGGAAAGGTAAACTGGAGCCTTCGCATCATCCAGACACAAAATTGGGTAAGAAGTGAAGTGTCCTTGAAAATTGATTCACCAAATCTTGCGGAAAGAATAGGTATCAGATGGTATTTCCAACAAAACTTCAACTAAAAAAAACATTGAGCCAAAACCCACAGAAGAAGTCAAGAAGTAAAGCTCTAATTGGTCAAATATTGTTCAGTGACTGGACGATGGAGGCACCTTATCTGTCTTCATTACTGGATATTTTTCTTATGCAACCTATTTTTCTACAGGTCCTATAGTCCAAAAGGTTTACCAAGGACAGGAGTAAGGCTCTTTATTTTTTCATTCTATGGTCTATTTTAATTCTTTGATCTAAATAGCATGAATATAAAATAGCAATTTTACTGACATGATTAATATAAAATACTTTGCACTTCTATAGCACTTCTTCCTTTAGAATTAGACAACTTTACAAACATTACTTCTTACTATATCTTATGGAGATAAGAACTGTATTCTACAGAGCCAGCATAGAAAAATTATATGACTTGCCCAAAGTCAACTGAATGAACCATATGTTACAAAAAGAATCCAGTCCAACTTCCAGTCTCAGACCTAATTGTATTTGTTTTGATGAGTACCTCAAAAGTAGGTTTTGATTTCTAGACCCAAGAAAAGAATTGAAACATGGATTGACTCCTTTTTCCAGTTGATACAGTTGAACAGCTCTTGGATCTTCAGAGAACTGGTGTCTCCCAGGTTGCCAATCACGTAACTTTTGAAGATACTTACATACCTTTCAATCTCTAAAGATAAAACATTTATTCCTAAAGCACGGTCTGTTTACCTGAACCAAACAAGAAGAGTTGCAGAACCAAATTCTCCAGTTATCGTTAGCTGAAAACATTAAAACATCCTTCATATCTACTTATATCCAGGTTTAATGCCAAATCCTGTACTCAACCGCCTTAATGACAGATCCCCATGCACATTTTGGGACAGAATTCTACTTTCTCGAGTGGTGGTGAGACCTCACCAATCAGCAAAACAAGCCAAGATTAACTCCAACTACCTGATTCCTGTTTGATCTGAATGGTGGGCTTGATGCCAGGTGGCAACTGAGATTGCTGGGGCTGCTGCTGAGCTACAGAAGACTGAACCAGCTGCTGCTGCTGTTGTTGCTGTTGTTGTTGTTGTTGCTGCTGCTGCTGTTGTTGTTGCTGTTGTTGCTGCTGTTGTTGTATTTGGTGCAGCTGCTGTTTGGGGGATTGCTGATGCTGTTTGGGAAACTGTGCTAAAATCTGAGTTGGATTCCCAACCAAACCTTTTGGGGAAGGTAGTCTGGTAGAGGCGACTTTAATTGCCGATGTAGACACACCTGTGAAAGAGCAAATGGTTTAAGATTGAACAGTGCAACTCAAAAGAACAGTATGACAATTTTTTAAATACTTCTGCATTTAAAGTGTCTTTATACTGAAAAACACACAGACAGACACGAGTGAAAAAAGCTCCCACACAGCAGAAGTGCTCTGGTCAGAGACAAGGGAGCTTTATACAGACTTTCAGCGTGGCAGTAGAACAGCAGCTAATGGAAAGAACACAATCCAAGACTACTTCCTGAACCTTTTGTAGTACAAATAATTCATAAATATTTTCAAAGCCTGATCTTTAAGCTTCAAGAAATCAAAACATTGACAGTGAAAATCACCACTACAAAAAGTTAGGATATGAGGATGACAAATACCAAACCCATCAACATTAGAAAGGAGTATTTGTTACTGAGTGCGATGTTATTTTAAAAGAATGAATCAAGTAATGATATGTAATTTAGAAAACTGTGGACCACACAGTTTTTGTGCCGATACGTTAGGTCATTTTACAAGTAATAAAGATATTAAACTGAATTTGCAGTAAAATGGAAAGACAAAGTTCCCAAATCAATCTTAATACTTATTTCTGTCATTCCCTTACATAGTGGTCACAACATTTCCAGCAAAATTTGGCTTCATCTAGAATTCTAAATTGCACGTCCAGAAGCACCAAAAGAGACAAACGTAAAGTCCGTGTCTTATGAAGGTAGTTTTTAACCAAGTCCCTGCTGTAGTGGAAAATGGCAAGAAAAAGTCTCTCTCATTTCTCCTCTAGATTTAAGGATGGCAGTGGTAGTAGCAGAAATCATAATAAGCTACAGTTCTGGCAATCCGGATAAGCAACCCTTTTCTCACTGCATCATCTAAGACAGTTTCTCCATTTTTTTGGTCAGTTGCTTTCATTCATGAATTTAACTTTCCCACGCCTGGAGTGATTATCAGTTTATGTCACAAAATGTTTCACCAGCGTCTTCTGCAATGACACGGATAATCTTGAAAAAAACCCCAAACTGTTAAAGAGATTCTAATGTGTTTTAGAATTGTAGCCTCTTCCATGATCAAACCAAACTAAAAGTCCACAGTTCAAACATAAAATTCTGCTGTAAGTCCTTGTGCTCTGTAGACTTGCATCATCAGGAGCTGATTAATAGAAGCAACATATAAAGCAAAATACTTCCTCAGCCTTGGTCTGATTGCTCAACTTTTTGTGGAATGGAAAACATGAACCAGGAAAAATTGCCATGTGACACTTGTCATTGTCAGACACAGTATTTTTCAGGTGTCGGTCACGGAGGCCCTTTCATCCATCCACAGCTTCCCTCCTAAACATCAGCTGGTGGCTGTGGAGCTGAATCAATCAAGCTACCACACACACACAGGTTGACTTAGAAATCAGAAAACTACGAATTTTAATCCAGGCCCACTCAGGTCTTACTTTTTGAGGACTTGAAAACTGACAGGCTGACAAAATACACAGATAAAAAGGTGTAAACACTTCTTTACCATTCAGAACCGTCATCCAGATTTATTACCACAAGAAATATACTGAAGACTGGGCACGTCAAGCATAAGTTGCATTTATTTGATGTTAACTTTGTAAGATTTTGTAAATCAGGCTATAAGAGAAGCAGTCATCTTCAAATACCAGAAACATCCATTTTCCACGCATCAGACAGAGCTCTTAAAGCCAGTCATTTTGAGGCTTTAGTGTTTTAATGCTGCAAGTAAAATCTTTTCAAAATAAAAAGATATGACACGCTATATCACCACATTCTTTTTAAAAAGGAGATATGCACATTCATTGTTTAAGGAAAAAGAGATGGCCAACTCTCAAAAAAGTTGACTTTTGTGAAATATCTTGGATCTTGGCAGGTTCATCAATAGACTTCTTTCACGTCTCTTGCGCTTTACTCATTGTATATAAACAAAGTGCATCTCTCCAATGCATTCTCAAAACAGAATGACAGGGGTTGGAAGGGACCTCTGGAGATCATCCTGTCCAACCCCCCACCAAATCAGGGTCCACCTAGAGCAGGTTGCACAGGAACGTGTCCAAGTGGGTTTTGAATGTCTCCAGAGAAGGAGACTCCATCACCTCCCTGGGCAGCCTGTTCCAGGGCTCTGCCACCCTCAAAGTGAAGACGTTCCTCCTCATGTTTAGGTGGAACTTCCTATGTTCAAGTTTGTACCCATTACCTCTTGTCCTGTCACTGGGCACCACTGAAAAAAGATTGGCCTCATCCTCCTGACACCCACCCTTTAAGTATTTATAAGCATTGATCAGATCTCCCCTCAGCCTTCTCTTCTCCAGACTAAAAAGACCCAAGTCCCTCAGCCTTTACTCATGAGACGTTCTAGTCCCCTAATCATCTTCATAGCCCTCCACTGGACTCTCTCCAGCAGTTCCCTGTCCTTCTTGAATCAGGAAGCCCAGAACTGGTCCCAGAGCTCCAGACGTGGCCTCACTAGGGCAGAGCAGAGGGGGAGGAGGACCTCCCTCAACCTGCTGGCCACGCTCTTTTTAATGCGCCCCAGGAGACCATTGGCCTTCTTGGCCACAAGGGCACATTGCTGGCTCATGGTCACCCTGTTGTCCACCATGACTCCCAGGTCTCTCTCTACAGCGCTGATCTCTAGCAGGTCACCCCTAACCTGTACTGGTGCATGGGGTTACTCCTCCCCAGGTGCAGCACCCTACACTTGCCCTTGTTGAACTTTCTAAGGTTTCTCTCCACCCAGCTCTCCAGCTTGTCTATGTCTTGCTATAGGACAGCGCAGCCAGTTCATCAGTAAAAGAGCTTTTATAAATATAACGTTATTGCCATACCTTGTGCTACGGTTGACATAACCACTGACGGAGTTGATGATACGACAGCAGTCACAGCAATAGTATTTGCAGTACAGGAGGGAGTGGAACAGCTACTGCTGCTGCTGCTACTGACCAAGGAGGACTGAGACGCGGTTATAACCACCGGCTGCTTCTGAGTAGTTGAGGCAATGACTGACGTCGGGACAAGTTTCGTTACGGCTGCATAGTTGTGGGACTTTGAAAGGATGTTGGGTACAAAAGTTGAGCTTGGAGAGGTGGTTACTATTATCACCTGAAAGAAGAAAAACAACAAGAAATTTATTTGTTCTTTGCAATTCTTTAAAGGCACAAAGTTTCAGTAATGTATCTGCCTACGTGTATTTGGTTTTAAGGATACAAGTTTAAGATCATTTAAGAGGGTTACATTCACATTTGCAGGCAAAAAAAAAATAATTCAACTTGTTTGAAGAAGTGGTGATAAACATTTCCTTAAAATTAGAAGGGTTTTGTTGTTGGTTTGGTGGTTTTGTTTTTGTTTTTTTTAAGGAAAACAACCGCAATTAAAGTAGTATTATCTCGTGTCTGAAGGCAAACAGACAGGAATGTACTGCTTGCCTTCACTAAACTGAGCCAGGAAACACATTTTAAATGGAACAGAAGGGGTGTCAAGCAAGTTTTACACACCATTCCCCAAAACCCTGCACATATATCAAAAAATGGCAGTGAGAGAATAGATGTTTATTTTTTTTCTTTTTAACAACTAACAAGCAGTTGCTGAGTCAGTAATGGGAAATATTTTTGATTCACAAGGCTGTAAACAATCAATATTTCATCAGTGAAAAACCTGGTTTAGGCTTAAAACAATTTCTGCTTTAATTAGTGCTCTCAATAACAAGAAATTCTTTCTTATCTGTCTGAAAACCATTTGTCTAAAGACAATAAACACCACCCCTGGTGCGAGTTACAATTACAATACCATAAATCTGATTTGACACAGAAAACCACGGAATTCATTGTAACATTGGAAGAGGTCTGTTCTTATGCAACTGACCTAGAAAACTACATATTTCTTCAAGTACTGAATACGTTCACTATTTATGTAAAGAGATTCCTTTTATTCTGCTTATATGTACCTCCTCGAACTTAGAAACACAGAGTTAAAATAGAAACACACCGCACAGATGTACAACACATTTTCAGTTTACCATGCAAGAATATTGAGAAATTATTTCAATAATGCATTTTTTCCAACAAAAATTTCATTGATTAAAACCTTGAAAATTAATGATTTGATGTAGAAAAAGCAGATAGAAAAAAAAAAGGTACAGAAGGAATAAAGAAAACCTGGGTCACCTCAAAGCAAAAGTCTTACACTACTACCCAAGGACTACTGAAATCTTGCCTGATAGAGAAAAGAAATAATATGATAATGGCACTAGAAATAGACTTATGTGACAGATCAAGAGTTTAAGCGTTTATAATTTTTTTTTTTTTTTTTTTTAAAAAAAAAAAAGAGATAATTACATGGATGGAATAAAAGCAGCAAATTTCACCACCATGGCTGCCTCTGTCTCGCCTTTCCCTCCAAGTGCTTAGTTTTTATGGTCCCCACTACTAAGCTAAATAATAATCTTGATCTCAGGAAAACCAAAGCCTTACTAACCTCCATGACCTACNAATCTTTAATATCTTGATCTCAGGAAAACCAAAGCCTTACTAACCTCCATGACCTACAGCAGGTTCACCACAACTGACCAATGTGTGAAGGACCAGGTTTCCACATCTGCTGCTCTACCACTTGAGTGCATTCTCCAGGGAGACCATTTTCTCTGCATCACTCTTATTTTTGCCTTCTGTCTAACCCTGATTTAATCAAAACACCCTTCTGAAATTGCTCTTACGCTATGACCACAGAGACGAGCTGAACCCAACACAGTTTGATTCTGGTACAAGACTTGCAGGTGGTAAGATCCTATGATGTGCCTCTGGAGTTTCACCTTGTTTCTTAAATAGTCAGTTAATGCTAAAAATACTTCCCAAGTGGTTGGATTTTAGGGCCAGCTCCATTCCACCTAAAATAATAAATTTAAAAATACAGCCAAAGGACAACTTGCAGTTAAAAAAGGCAGGTTATTCACATTAAGGTTCCTATAAAATCCATAGTGCAAAAAGGTAAATTCAGCATCTCAACTAAGTATAGGTATGTAGAATGAATCAGGAGTAACCACACCTCCTGAAGACCAATGTTCTTCAAAGAGAGAAATAAAACCATCAGCCCAAAATTATCATTTAATAACTATTTAATCATGTAAAGAAAAAAAGTTTGTAAAGCATCGTAGTTCAACAGCGATTGCTGTCCTGTGACCAAGCACGTTTGGGTTTCTCTATTCTATTTCTTCTTTCAAAATTCACACAGAACAAAGTTTAGTGGTCTCCATGTATAAAGTCTATACAGAAGAGAGAACTTTCAGGTAAAAATGTAAAAGCTTTAAAGCTCAAATCACAGAAATTATATTTTTAAGTTATCTTTTTTTGATAGTATTTTACTTGGAAATGACCAAAGTAACATCATTGTGGCTACCAAAACTGCATCACTTCTTTCACAGCAGAAAGACTGCCTGATTTTTTTTAAAAAAAAAGCAAGCTTGCAAGCTAGTTGCTTTTTTGTTGATTCTAATTCTTAAGGTAAAAACAAATTCCTGACGTACACTGAAATTAGTCCTGTCAGCTCTATTTTGAGAGACACCAAAATCTAGTCCCTGAAGAAATAAAGGCATTAGCTGCCAGAAGCCTCACTAGCTAGATTCCTTCTGTGTCCTAAACAGAGGACTTTATTATAAGAGAATCCAGAAATAAGAGCTGTGGCATTATTAGTTGTTCCGACAAATCTTCCTCCAACCTACTAAAATGTCAAAACAATTCAGAAAACTGGCATGCGGAAACGGAGAATTTCTTTCATATCCAACAACTTCACTCATACCCGACTGCACTTGTTTAAAATAGTACATTTCCAATTTAAGTCTAACAAGCCTGACATTTAATTTAAAACTACTAAAAGGGATTTCTCCCACCAAAATGATCTGGTTACGTCTTCTGACACTATCTAAATCCAACAAAAGAGGGCAGTGTGACAAGTTTGGATACAAACGCTACTAAAGCTCCCTAATGAAATAAGTGATGATTTTTCCTTCACTGCAGATCAGCGAGAGTCAAATACTACTACATAAAGCAAACCCTAAAATTTCCACGTCAGGACAAACAGAGGCACAACTGCAGAAAAGATTCTATTAACAGTCCATTTAATACACTCCATTTTTAACTACCATGATATAACACTCATTTAATATAGCACTACAGATGTTTAAGGCAAAAAAAAAATCTTCCTACACAAAAGATGAGCAAAATAAGAGAAACAGGATGAGTGGGAGAAACTCTGTTCTAACTGTGAATTTGCTTCACTGAATGCAGGACATTTTATTTGATGGTTTATGCTCGCTCACGGATTTCTATACATGTATTCAGAGATAAAATTTGATTAAGGACACTGTTAAAGAACAGTGAATCAACTGAAAGCATCAAAGAGCTCTGAAGTGGGAAAAGGCCAGAAAGCAAGTTCTTTATTGCACATTACTTCAGTTAATCTTCCTTGGTTTTAAAGTTTCCAAAAATCAGGACATGGGAACTCTGCTAATCCAAATAGAGTCATAAAACAATTGAGAGACTAATAGAACAAATACTGTGTGAAGGTTTGAGCTCAATAGTCAAACTCTCACAGTTGGAAAAAAATGCTTGTTAGTGGCCAGCCTACCATCAGTCTGTTGGTATCAAGGCCAAATTAATTCCAAGGCCATTATTTAATTAAGACTCCCCCCAAGTCCGCCTTAATTAATAACTGTACCAAGAATGAACTTGGTCTGAGCCATTAATCTTTTTTTACATCTTAAGAACAAAAAAGTAGACACATCTGAAATGCTTCCTAAAGCATGGGAAAATAGTCACGCTATAGATCAGGCACATAAAATTGGAGTCCAACACAAAATTTCCACACGGGAAAGCCCTTTTCCACACACTGCATTCTGCTGAAAGCTGGGCATGATCGAATGAAATAATGTGACTGATTTTGACCACTCTGTTAATGTAGAATGAGAAATGGCACGCTAGTACTGAAAGGAAAATAAAGCCCCCTCCCCAGTCTTTGACCAGCTCCAAGAATAAGCTTTATAGACCCCCGTAAAACTAGTGTCTAGACAAAAGGCTTGGCAAGGGAAAGCCCACGCCACCTCTCCTGGAATTCTACTACTGCAAAGAATAATTATAAATAAGGAAAATAGAAATAAGAAAGATTACCTTTGACCAATAGTTGTTACCATCTGAAGGCTGTTCAGTGGCCTATGTGATCCAGTTCTCAGTGGACTAGTGTCCATATCACAAAACCCAACACCACAAATGGTACTAACTGGCAACCTTGTTGGCAGTCTCACCAGAGAGGCCAAGAATTGAATGAGCATGGAGACTGAATCCCCTCTCATCCCTAGAAGTGGTCCCTTCAGGTCAGGGTTGAGGCACATTGGTGGGGCAGTCTGGGGGAAGCTTGCACTCCCGCTGCCTGTGCTGTACCTGTTCTGTGGATAAAAAGAGGGCTTCAGTCTCCACGGCTGTCAATCCAGGTCCTTTCACACACAGGTGAACTAAATTCATACAAGAGCTCGGTATTTCCTCTTTGTTCGTTTTAAAGAGGGATTACCTTATCCTTAAAAAAAAAAAAAAAAAGCCCAGCTAGACAGTTCATAGAAAGGAAAAGTCAAACATCACGTCTTATTCATTGATAAAACCAGAATAAAGTAACATTTGGCAGCTTCCCCCACATACCTTCTGTGTTGTCGTGTTTGTTGTCTGTGTTGAGGGCTTAGTGAAGGTTATTTTCACAGGCGACATGTGTGGTGGTAAGGAGTTGGCAATGCTCTGCATTATATTACTCATCTTGGGGCTGCCACTTACAGGCACTGTGATAGTTTTAGTGACAGGAGTCACCGCCTTCGGGACTTCTTTCAGCAGCACAGGGGAAGAACTAGAAGAATTCGTTCGCCGTCTTTTGCGGGGCTTTTCATCATCATCTGAGCAGCTGACACCTGGAAGAGAAGTACTTCTTCTAAATTATATTTTTCCCATTTGCAGCGCTCAATGTTTTCTAAAATACTTCAAACTTGCCAAGTCTTACACCCGCTCTCAAATAAGAGAAAAAGAAATAGAGGATAAATTATTTCTTATGGTCACAACTAACCTGTATCACACCGCAGATGGTCTTAGTCCTTGAGACAGAGCACACTTAAAGTGCCATAAAGAAACAAACCCCCAAAACCCCACGCTACTTGGTTACTGGGTTACTTCACTCGGTTTAAAGAGATTAAAAAACTGCAAGAGCCAGCACAGAGATTTCATTCTGTCTCCAGAAGTCTGACTAATGAGGCTAGGCAAACAAGGCAGGGGGTAGGTTAACACCATGCACACCTCAGTTTAAAATTTCACACTACGCTGTTGTTGTCATTGCTGGTTTTCTTTACAGCAACTGGGCTACTGAATTTAATCCTCCTGTAGTCTTCTCTGATTACAACCTCCGTATCTACCAATCATTACCGTGCCCTCCTCTCCCTTTTGTGTTTTGCTTGGGTGGGTTGTGGTGGTAAGCTCCTCGAGCACAACGGGCAAATCATGACCAGAAAAGACAGATGAGACTGTGTTGCAGATTCTTCCATCTGGAACAGCAGTAGCCATCAAAACCAGACTGAATTTTCTCAGGATGTCTTATGTCAGAGTGACTGCTTGACTCAAAACAGGGGTGGAAATGTTAGATGTGGGCGTTGACAGAGATGTGAGCACAATAATGCTGGAGCCTCAGCTGAATGTATATTAATGATGCTCAAGCACAAACCTCCAGCTGCCTCAGTCCAATGAAGAAAGATGGATGATGGAGCATGCTGGAGCATGTCCAGAGAAGGGCAATGGAGCTGGTGAGGGGTCTGGAGCACAAGTCTTGTGAGGAGCAGCTGAGGAAACCGGGGTTCTTCAGCCTGGAGAAAAGGAGGCTGAGGGGAGAACTTCTCACTCTCTCCAACTCCCTGAAAGGAGGGTGTAGCCATGAGTGGTTCTACAACTCCCTGAAAGGTGTGTGTATCTGGGGGCAGGTCAGTCTCTTCTCCCAAGGAACAGGCGATAGGACAAGAGGAAATGGACTCAAGTTGTGTCAGGGAGGTTCAGGATATATATTAGGAAAAATTTCTTCACCAAAAGGGTTATTGAGCTTTGGACCAGGCTGCCCAGGGAAGTGGTGGAGTCACCATCCCTGGAGGTATTTAAAAGGTGGGCAGATGTGGTGCTGAGGGACATGGGTCAGTGGTGGTTTGGGCAGTGCTGGGTTAATGGCTGGACTCAATGATCTGAAAGGTGCCTTCGAACCTATACGATTCTATTATAGGATTCCCTTTTACCTCAGCACAGCATCCTGAGATCCTTTGGGTTTTTTTTAATGACATACCTTAACTATTAAGGTCAAACCTCACTTTATCAGCTTCTGCCCTGTTTGGGGTGTTTTGTGGAACAGACATAAAACTGTACCTAACACAAAATCATGAAAAACAACAGAAGTTCGGCCTCAAAGGAGTTCATTCTTCCTCACAATCATTTACTGCATCCGTAGAAAAAACAGTCTGCTGCAATATTCAGCTAAGCAACGGGTAACTCTTTCTGCAGCATGTTCAATGGATCTTATATCCATACAAAGCTCTCCTAAGTAGGCAAAAGGTTCATAAATTGGTATACATAAGGCGTAGTTTCATTACTTTGAAAATCTCTTACAGCTATAGGGTAGCATTTATGTTTACCAAATTAGCCAGTGTTAAACAATTAAAAAATATATGCAGAAAATACACAATCTCCTTAGAGAGAACAAGCTGAAGATGTTGTTCTTTACGCCTGGGGCTTACAGACAAAAAAATGCTGTCACAGTAAAAAGCAGTCTCGCTGGTAACCCAAGCAAACACGGTTGGCAGGCAATTCCTAATTAGGGTCAAGATCTAATTACTGACAATCTCTAATTAAAATAAATAAATAATCTGGCATTCCAAAAAAGTGAAGATGCAGGAATTAACATGGGCAGGAAAGTGCCCAGTAGCACAGCAAGTGATTTCTGGAAAATGGGATTCTCTCCTAGGGTGAGCACCAGCTCGTTTGCAGGTGGCTGACGGTTTTATCCACAAAAAGACAGAAAACTGAAGCAGAGAAGGGAGAAAAGACTCAATTTTAAATTTGCTTTGAACTAAAAAAAAAAAAAAAAAAAAAAAAATTAGCTGGCTGTAGCAGTACAAACGAAGCGTGGATCTACAAGTCCAGATTTCAAAGCCCAAACCAATAATTTGTTTATGGCCCTGAACAAGCCCAAGGGTAATCTCCACCTATAAAACAGAGATTTGGTTACGTGACTTTAAGGTCTATTATGAACAGGTTTTTAAGTATTTCGGTGAGTGCACTACACGAACTTATAACTGTGAGGACACTAATCACATGGAAAATGTACAGGAATTTCAGAATCACCGAATTCATTTGCATCAAAATCCACGAGCAGCAGGGATGTTAGGTCACAGATGTTATTTTGATGGGTCACCAAGAAATACTGGAGAGAGAGCTCTCTTTCTTTGTGGTTCTCATCCACAAAAAAATAAAATAAATAAATCACAACACACAAGAAAGTAAGATTAAACTAGCAGAACACTGTTTTATGTTAAGTACAGCTCATTTCATCTCCTGTTTTCACTGCTGGGATTCTCTAAGAACGTTATTCCTGCAATTTCGTGTTAGAAACTGCATTTGCACAAAGCTTATAATGCTTATAAATACTTAAATACTTCAATGCTTATAAATACTTAAAGGGAGGGTGTAAAGAGGAGGGGGACAGTCTTTTTTCAGTGGTGCCCAGGGACAGGACAAGAGGAAACAGGCACAAACTTGAATATAAGAAGTTCCACCTCAACATGAGGAGGAACTTCTTTCCTTTGAAGGTGGCAGAGCCCTGGAAGAGGCTGCCCAGAAGGTGGTAGAGTCTCCATCTCTGGAGACATTCAAAACCCACCTGGACATGTTTGGGTGCAACCTGCTCTGGATAGGGGGTATGGACTGGATGATCTCCAGAGGTCCCTTCCAACCTCATATCATTCTGTGAATTTTTCCACCAGCATTTAGCTAAAAGGTAACACAGCTCGACTATAACTCACACTCCATGGGTGAGGAAGCAGAGGCACGGAGAGGTTAATGGCTCAGTCAGACTGTGACTGAAATGTGGTCACACAACAGATCAGCAGTGAAGTCACGACCATAACTCAAGTCTCCTGAGCCTGCTCTTAAAGTGTTTGTTAAAACTAACATGACTGATATAACACATTCTGAAAGACACACATTCCTTAAAAAAAAAAAAAAACAAAACAGCCAAACAAAAAAAAAAAACATGAAGGGGGATGGGAAGGAAATCTAGAGATGGACAGAATAAAAATGAGAACCTTTCATCCCTCTATCATGTGTCTAGACTGGTTTTATACTCATTACCATGTAATAATTCAATAGAGGTCCAAATTAAATTTTTAAGAGGTTAAGAACATTTTCCCCGAATCTTTAAACTAGAGCTGAGTGATTAGTGCATTAGATTAGAAAAATGAAAAATCTTAATGTAATGGATTCCACGCATTGATACAGACACAAAAGATGGTGGTTTGCAGGTAACATTATATTTATGTATGTGACATTTCTGACTAGCTACGACTTTATACAAACACACACATATAGCATAAAGATTACAGTAATTTTTAAAATATTAAAGGTATCCACAGCAAGCATAAAAATATCCCTCATCAACCTCACTATTAATCTTTCTTTGCCACCTGCATTTTAATAGACACCAAATAAGGAAACGTTTTTAATTATTAGTTAAATAAAGCTACCTTTGATGAGCTGGGCATATGTATGAGGGTGTATTCTGCTTTTAGAACTAGCTGATTGATTAGCCAAAGAAAGCAGGGAGTAGGGGGAGAGACAAGAAAAAAGACTGTTACTAGACATAATGCCCTGAATTTCCAAATTTAAATACATGACGATAGATATCAGGTGGGATTTTGTATGGAGTTTTAACAGTTGCCCTGGAATGCAAGGCTCACTAAGATCCACTTCCAAATAAATCACAAATGGCCAGAGGCAGTTAAAGTAATATATATACGTAATATACATATAAATGCTTGTCAAACTAATGTATTCTAAAAAAGTCTAGGTCAACTGTCAAAGTGGAAAGGAGGGACCTTTTCTAACTGAAATAAGTGACTACTCTGCATTATTTAAGCAGAAGGAAGAGGGAAGTCCTCTGCAGAAGCAACCAGCAGAGCCACCTTAAAGACAACTCCCAGACAAACTGGATTAGAAATCCACCAATATACAGCAACACCTGTATTTTATTTTCAAAATACTATTCACTCCCTTTGTCCTTGCCATTACTGCTCCCTGCATCTTTTTACAGCGAGTGGATTAATCCTTAACACAATTTCCCTGAAAAAGGGAAGCAATAAATTCATTCTTTATACTAAACGAAGGCATAAAGGCATTAAAATGACCTGGCCAAGGTCAGAGCATTTAACTCAGTCCATGCTTCAGCCACCAGACTGTCCCTTTCTTTCCCTTTTGTTAATCAGTTGCTAGTATCACTTACTTTTGACGTAAACAGTACTTCCACTTGGCAAGACGACTACATTGGAGGCTGGACTGGCGGGTCTGGGGGACTTCACTGTTGCTACACTGCCACTTGGAACAGGGGTGGATGTTGGGGTTGAAGTGGTACTTGTGTAGGAATAGCAAACCACCACTGAAGAGGAGAAAAGACACCTTCCAAATAACTGATGTGAAGAATCCCATTATTCTACCACTATTTTTAACAATTGAAATGGAAGCCAAGGACTTACTGGGTCATTATCCACATCTTTGCCTCTGCAATCCTGTTATTGTTGAATACTCCCCAGTTTGACCTAAGCGTAGCCATGGAATTAATGGCCTTCAAAGACAACACGGAAATCTAACCTCCCCTCCTCCCATCCCCAGACATCTGGGCTGCCCATTCTAGATTTTTTCTATTTATTTGTATCGATCTGATGTTTTACTTTACAATTTCTTATTTTTCATTTTAGCATTAATTCAATATTTTGATCTTTTGCTTTTCTGTAAATGATCGTATCTAGACTGGTAACTGATAGTGCCTCTTCCTCAGCAGTACATCAGCTGAAGAAACCAAAATATTCCTTCAGTAATGAACAATTGATTTTGCTAATCAGCTGTTTTAAACTGTTGCTTATAACTAATAGTGCAATGATACAGTATTTCTCAAAAAACACAGAATAAAACAGCCTATTTCAAGAAGTGTTACACATTATCTACTTGCACAAAGCATAATTTGAGCCTATTCAGCCCCACTAGATGGAACGTGTACTAGCATTATTGAAAAGGCATAAGGACAGCAGAAAGCAATCTGTTAACTCGATAACTCGGTACATTTAACCTGAAGGAAAAAAAAAATTAAAATAAAACAAAAAGAAAACCAACAAAATTTTCTTGACTTTCATTAAAACCTCCTCACATTATTAAAATAAAGTGTTTTGAAACACCTTTCATCGCTTACAGAACTTTACAGAACCTTAAGCCATCAATCTAAGTTTTTATAGTTTACAGAGCTTCTCAAGTTAACCGGTGAATTTCCTCCTTGCTTTCTGGCATTATTTTTTTAATTCCACTTGCTAATGTACTCACTAACACAAAGCTGTCAGATTTATGCTGCAGATGCTGCAAAGGCATCTTTCTAAAAAGGGAAAAAAAAAATATTTTTTTTTTTCGTATTTCTGTGATGCTGTGCAGTAAGAACGATTTAGAATTTTAAAAACAAAAATCTAACGCTTAAAAATCTAAGATAGGAAGTTATACTGTGACGTTATTTTTATATTCCCAGAGATTGCAGTAGAATCCTGTCTTTCTCTCACCTTCTTTGTTTCCAGTTTCTGCAGGAACGGGCAGAGATGCGTTGTGCTGAACGGCTGCATTGGCGACAGCGTTAGCGGTGACAGTGAAAGCCGTTTGGGGAACCAGCCGTGGCATCAGAGGCACCAGCCGACGACCTTCTATGGACCATTCGGAAGAGCTATTTGGTCCCGACATACTAAACAGAAATACACGCTCTGTAAGTATTCTGCCCAGTTTCCAAAATACTCAGTACTCTTATTTAAGTGCCTTTTTTCTAACAGTAAAAGCCTAAAAGGCAGTTTCTAAAGACATACTAGAACAATAATCTTCAACTTTCTTCATTTCATGAAAGCCCTTACATTTTTGCCACCTGATGTAGAAATCCTCCCATAGAAAATTTAAGAGTTGCATCTCGTTTTACCATTTTGTTTCACAGAGTCCTTAAAGGGCCAGAGGTTGTGGATGTCCAGAGGCATGTGGATATTCAAAACCCCATAATTAGATTAGCTACTGTTCAGGTAGAGTTGGTACACTCTCTACTTCTGGATGACAAAAATGCCCAGATGTCCAACAGCTTTCATAAAAGACTACTGAAATTGATTATGTTACAGGAAAAAAAACAAAAACCCTCAGCTTCTAATGTAAACCTTGTTTTACCTGAACATAAAAGTTTTTCAGACTTATTAAAATAGTTCCAAACAGGGTAACATGATGTGAAATGATTTAAGTACACCCTGTGCACCTTCCTCAACTGCAACCAACCTGCTGCTCTCATTTTCTCTAAGAATTTAAACACAAACCAGAACAGTTCCAGAAAATGCTGTTATTATCTAGATGGAGAAGTGTTTCCGTTTATGACTGTTTTACATGACTCATTTGTCAAATCAGCAAAACCAAATGGCAAATTGTTTTTCAATGCTGTTACAATCTTAAGCAAATCAACCCATTTAATATATTAATATATTCCGAAAAACAACTTTTCACATGAACTATTGCAAGCAAGTTGCAGCAAAAGCTACCACAAATTAGTTTGCAAAACACAGAGGATCTGCTCTGATGTTAAATCCTGATACGCTTCAGCATCCTTCATACATATTCATATAATACAAGCAGATCTACATCAGCTGAGGTCAAAATACATTTTTAAAATCAAAAATAAGACTATAAATGTTGCATATAGCAAAGCTGGCTTTCCTAATGAGCTAGAGAATTATTTAAGTCAAATACTGTATTACCAACCAGCACTTACAAAGAATTACCACAGGAAAAAAATAAAGAGATGCAGCACTGCACAATTGCACCTTGTCTGGAATAGAATATCTCATCCATTTGAAGTTCAACACCTCAGGACAAACTTTATGCTTCTTCTGTAAAACACTAAAACTAGAAATACTACTTAAAAAGGAAAGTCAATTCAAGCAAATAAACCTGATATGATCATTAAATGCTTATTTTTCGTTATTTTTTCCCCTTTCTGTAAAGGAGTATAAGAAAGTTGGTGGGGTTTTTTTGCAAACAGCATATTTCTAACTCTCTAAACTTGAACATTAAAACACTAAAACGTTAAATGTTCTTCTGCAGCACTAAAACATTATGCTGATTTTGGCGAATCTTGGATCAGACAATTGCTAACTCCAAGCAGGACTTCCTTTTCTTGTCCCCAAAACCCCTCAGCTACAACAAGCTTAAAAATCACTGGTTGTAACACAGAAAAAGAAGATAATATACGTACACTTGCAATCCAGCTCTGTTTAAAGCCAGTTCTGAAGAGTAAGATTGTTAAGCAGCTATCAAAGATACGTAAGCACTTGCCCTCTTGCTCCTCTCTACCTCCCAAAATCATGTGGAGCTTGTGAAAGCAAATGCAAGGAGGAACCAGCCCAGTTGATGCCAGCACAGCAGCTGCATCAGGCAGAGAACAAGGGACACTGATGTCACCAGTCAGCTTGCTGCAGTTTGGGGTTTTTTTTTTACTCTGACCATATTTTTTCCCCTCTGTGCCGATACGTTGTTTTCCACTGATCTCTGCCACCTCATTCCCTCCCTTTGTCCTTCTAGGTAGTTAAGTCCCTCTTAATAGAACCTTGCCGAACGGATTTAAATAAAATTGAAGGTAAACCAAAAAATAATAAAGCAAACATGTTCATCCTGCTTACGGAATTCTCTTTTTTCTCCTGGTCTGTCTTACAGAAAGCTCTTCATGACAGAAGCCTGTTTCTTATATCATGGGATGCCTTCAGATCCAAAACTAAGTAACTGTTTCCACTTCCCTGATGTAAATCTGATAAAGTAATTCCTTCATCCATACACTGTTTTAACTACCATTCTTTAAAGCACCATCAATCCTCAAATTCTATCGTTCAGTTAAGGCATAATGGATTTTCCAAAGGGTACTTTTGGAAATCACATAGAAAATGACCTGTAACTTACTTGTGTGCAATAGTCGTTAGTCGTTCATCATTTACTGCTCTCCGAACTTCAGCACGATGTCGCTCCGTTGAAATACTATTAAAAAAAACAGCAATATATTTTAATCAGAGGGAGACATGAACATTTATCTAAAACTTCTGCCTAAAATTAAACTTGTGAATAATCTGCTCAAGAGATGAACAGGAACAGGCATTTACATTTAAGAGATTGTCACTTAACTTCTGCTGTCACAGTGAGAAAGAATGAATGTATTACTGAAGAATAAAAAGAAGATTACAGTTCATAAGGTACCCCTGTGAAACAGCTAGAATCCAACCTCCAAAGGAGAGCAATAAATTTAAAGCTTATGGCAGAAAAACTTGCAAAAACGTGCTGGGTTGTTTCTTGATGTAACTTGGGCCCAAAGACCTTGAAGTCCTACCTTGATGAAACTCCAAGGTAGCTGACCCCCATGAGCTACCTGCAATCCTTCTAACACTCAGTATCTAATAAAACACCAACAGAACAGTAAAGTTTCAACCATAGTCACTTTCCTTATTAAAAACTCAAAGCAGAATAGGAGTTAAACCTCCACAAGATGGGAGAATTGCTTCTCTAAATTAAGATTTGCTTTGTGATCCTAGTGATAGAAAAAGCCCGCAATACCTTAAAAGAAAACAGGTCACTGGTTCTTATTTTAAAAAGGTTGGGGTTACCTAAGCACTTTAGAGAGTTCTCCAAGAAGATCCTTCTTCTCTTTCGTAAGGTCTCCCTGCGCACGTAAGGCACTGATGACACCTGCATAGGCCTCCAGTTCTGAAGAATTAGAGCAAATATTTCTATTTAACACTCACAGCAAGGGGGAAAAAAAAATATGTTATTTTCAGTATTACTGACAGTATTCTATTAATTTTCAAAAGCATTACAAGGAACATGTCTTTCAATTATTTAGTGCTTTTCAAAGAAGATTGATGATTTAGAACTCTCTCAGTCAGTTACTCTGCAGCGTACAGCTTTTCTATTAAACAATTGTATCATCACAGAGGATTATCTGGTTTATAAACCCAACCAAATATTTCAAGCTCTCTCTGAGCTGACAGCTCAGCCAGAAAGCTTGAAGAAAGAGTCCCCAAATTTGGAGTGTCGCTCAGAACTCTCTAGAAGCAGGAGAAGAAAATCTTTAACACCTATCATTACCATAAGTTCCATGGAAAAGCTTGGCTTGAAAAAGAGCCACTGATTCTTTTTGTAATGCTGTTGCTTAATTAGCAGGAGAACATCAGCTCTAGTCTGTTAAATACGATCATCATAATCTTTTATGCCAATTTACTTGATACATAGAACTGCTGGAATCTGAAAAGAATGCAATACACTGAATTAAACCCGCTCAACACAAAAGAATCAATCCAGCTATTCTTGAATGTAGACCCATCGTGAAGATTAACTCACAAAAATTCCAACTCTGATTTAACATAAATTTGTAATTCCAGGTGACCTATGTAAATGTCCTGCTATTGGTGTTTTGAAAAATAGAATAGTTGAAGGCTACTGAAACTTCTGAATTTTGTCCTGCTACACCTAATGCAAATAATGGAGTCTGTTAATTTGCCCGAGAATGACTTGCTGTTCTAAGCTTAGCACAGTTTAAGGAAACATTACTGAAACTCCTGCTTTAAGCCAGAAATACCAATTCTTTCGATACTTACATGGCTGCCTTTCATTCAGCACCCCCATTTCAGCAGCCAACCCAAACCAACCCCAAAACAGATCCCAGTGAACCAAAACACAGGAATAAAAGGGGCACGGTAAAAACCTAACACCTCTGAAGTTTGCTGCAAAATACCGACCGATGCTGTTCTGAAAAGCTTTCCGTTGAGGATTCCAAAGAGCTAATTTACAAATCAAATCAAGGAATTGTGCTGAAAAGAAGTCCTGCTCCCCTGTCCTGATTAAAGCAGACAAAACACAAAGCAGAGTCGCTTTGCTTAACTATGCAGCCTGCACAGGGATGCTGAGTGACCTACAGAAGCATTTGCAGCTTCAGTTATAAAACATTTGCTAATTAATGCAATGGTTATTACTAATATCAACATTTATTTAGACAACCATGTTACAATATTTAAGATACTAATTATTTTCCTCTGTTAACAACATAAAATAATTCTCAGATACAACCGTATAATTATTTAGCATGGATTTTTTTTTTTTTTCCTTTCTGTATTTTTAATAGATATCCTCTACACTAGGGCTTTAAAAAAGCACATTCTGGCCTTTTGGAGTCTAGTAAAGGTTACTGAACAGTTATAGCTAGCAAAGATTACAGAACAGCTGTAACTAGCTTCTTCACCCTTATGTCTATGCAGCAATCACTAATTGATGCACTCTCTTTCCAACACCAACCAGGTTTCACAAATAAATATCATTATTTCTGAGCGTAAGGTGCTCATCATCCCCTTCATCACTTATAAGCCACAAAAGCCACAGAACAACGCTGGGTACTGCACACCTCAGGATTAATTTCAGCCTCACCTACACCACTGCACTTCGCTCACGAGGAATTACCCCCCTACTGCCAAACGGTCAACCAAAGAAGATGTTGGGATGAGAGATGGTAAAGTGGGACTCCACCAAGCAGATGAATATTGCTGGATGTGACCATTAGACAGATATCCACTCCCACCGCCTGTGCTCCTTCATCCTCCCATCTATTTAAACTGAGAGTTTCTCTACCCTGGCAGAGAAGCGGCTTCTCCAGGCTCTGATCCTCTGTTAACGCTGGCAGGGCCCCCTTGTGGTGACACAGCTCATGCCAGCAAAAATAAAAAAAAAAAAGAATTTTTTTTTTTATTTTTTTTTTCCTGTCAGCCTAGGTTATGTCATTGAAGGAGGTGTAGCTGCAGTTCTTGCTTGGCTCAGCTGCAACCAGCAAGGTTCTGCCAGCACAACCGCCGGCAGCTGGAAGTTCTTTTTTTTTTCCACGCTCCCAGCCAGCGGAGCTACGTTAACAAAATTTAGTAGCACGGATCCGGTCCAAATCTTTCGGCATCCTGCACTTTCTCCTAGTTTTTGTACTTCTTGAGTCTCACTTAAGGCCCAGGGCTGTCACCTTAGTGGACACACAGCTCAGTTCCAATGTCGTCTGCAACATCTACGTCACTGTCTGTTTCAAGAGAACGCAAATCCCAGACTCCCAAGAAACAAAATAAACACGGCAAAGCAAGGGAAAATAAATTCTCAGCTCTCCAAAAATCAAGTGGATGGCTTCATGATGTATGAAAACCTTGGCACAGTTAAGAAGTGCAGCACATCATCTTTTAACACTGAAGTAAAATGAGAACAAGAAAAGCTGTGACTTGACTGTCACAGGAAGTTAGAGGCAGTCTCAACTTTCTTCCTGACATCATCTCCTAAATTATGCTCCTCTGAAGAAAGTCTGAAAAGAAATCAAGCTGGTTTTTTTTTCCCCACATCATTCAACTGGCAAAAAATCCTTAACTAAATAGGAAGAAATTCAGCTCTAACAACTCAAAAATGACTGCACAAGATCAGATCAACAGTGTAACAAAGGATTCTCTCTCCTGTGGCAGCCAAAAGCAGATGAGAAAAGAGAAAATATTTTTATTACCTTCCAACATACAAAAGCAAGTCTCCTTGTACACAAGTATTTGCAAGGACAGAGCACAAAAAAATATCTCCCAATATCTGTCTATTGAGCAGGGCTCTCAGATACTGAGCTACATTTGAAATAATGCAAAAGGCTCCTGTTGTTATGAGTTGGGAACATTGTTTTCACACTTCCCTATCGACCTGTGTAACTGCAAATCACAAACTACCTTTATTCTTCTGTTTCAGGACTTTATGATAGTACCTTTACTATTTGAACTCAGTCCCACAGTGCCAGTTAAACCAGGATTCCATCATTTTTTGGGGGTAGAAAAAGGTGTCTAATACAGAATTGAAAAACAAAGACCCTCCTCTCGCAGTCTATCCCGTTGCACGTTAATAGTCATGAAAAGAACAGCAGTGCAACACTGCAACATGGAGGCAGAGATGGACCAGGACTTCCATGAGAGATTCTACCAAACCAAAACGATTCTGCTCTACTCATTTTGCTCAGGCAGAGAGCATCTGCCAAACATCATTTTAAGCCAGGGCTGTCAAACCAATGACACATGCAAAATGCAGGAAATGACTTGTAAGTTGCCTGTAGACATATTAAAGTATTTCGTGGAAGCAGCAGCCAGGCAAATCTTAAAAGGGCAAACATACAGACCCACAAATTGTATCTTACTGTACCCAGTTTGCGAAGGATCCTCTTGCATTCATCTCTGCTGAGGTCCAGAAGCGTTGGCCACACCACAGGCATCTTTCCCTTGCGTCTGCGCTCCCACAGAGCTCAGCCTCGCTGAAAAAGGAATATAAATGCAGTGAGCACAAGTCCATCGTTTATTGATTTCCCAAGCCGATTAATGTAAACTCTCCTCATCCTCCTCACAACTCCACCGACACATTTGCTCCCACCCCTGCTCCAAACCTTTGTAAAGGCACGCTTTGCCATGCAGGAATTCACCAGTTTCACAAGGGCACAGACTTCCTACACTCCTCTGCTCGGATCCATCACCCAATCTTTTTTTTACCGAGTTTCCTACCTCCTTCTCAAGCCTTTTTTTTTTTTTTTTCCATGCTGAAACGCTCCCCGAATTGATGTTCGAGTCTCCTCCCTCTCTTTATGCACAGAGCACCTATTATAAGAACTCTTCCAGCTAACCGCACGCCCCCCCCCCTCGCTTCCCCTCGGGGAATACATTTAGCATTAGCCTATTATATGACAGAATAGCAAAAACACCGTGAAAATTTGCTTTCCACGTACCAACATCACTACCCCCACCCCCCCAAAAAAAAAAAAAAACATAAATCCCCAAACAGGGGAACACCTCCTCGCCCGATCGCATCTCGGCGAGATTCCGGGGGTGGCGGGGAAGGAGGAGGGCGCATCCCCCCGTTGCAATGAGGATAATAAAGGGGTAAAAAAAAAAA